>CM060461.1:17685286-18110286 GCA_030544235.1 Lepturacanthus savala
CATTTAAATACGTTTATTCCCGGAAGAAGTCTTTGCCACAATGATAAAGGCTCATATAAGCTTCAGATCATCCTTTAAATGCATTTTATTTGCACAAAACGACTAAGCAGACACCATCACATTTAAAGGATGTTTTAATTGCCGGTATGAACAAGAGGAAAACCTCTTTTACTATTCGTATGGGAACCAAACCATTTATTTTAAGACAGACATGGAAAAAATGTTAACATATCCTTTAAACTCCGTTTGAAAAATAGACCTTTTTTTCACAGCAGCCATATTGACATGAAATAGTAGATAAACAGGTGTTACTAATGATACCAATTCAGGCGCTGCTATTGTGCATGTTAGCTCACTGGAAATGCTTCCATACATTAAATCGAACCTTAATTAGCATCATTAGTAACACCTGTGTTTATCTACTTTTCATGTTAATGTGGCTGCCGTAAAAAAAGGTCTATTGAACCGGTTTCTGGCATGAGTTTAAAGTCAGGTGCTCGCCTTCCGGACAGTCGCTTACCGTGTCAAGTGCAATGAAGGAAGACGTTTTCATGGCGACAACCATAGCGGGCCAAAGCTCTTTGAAATTATCTTTCTGCACATCAATGACTGGAACTACCATTGAAGATGCCATATCTGTCTCCATTGACTACAATCTAACGTTAATAATACTTAAAAGCGGAAGCTTTCTTAACCCTAACCCAGAAATGGTTTGCATTAGTAGCTGCTCTGTGCGAGCGTCTTGTTTGTTGGTTAATCTTCTATTGTTTGTCATACATGAAATACATGTTAAGTAGCGTTTATTCTAATATACAGCTAACCTCGCCGTGCAAAAACCGTAAACACTTCAACGTGTTTCATGTGGTCCTGCGACATATATTAAGTAGGACTTAGACTATAATCCGGTTGAAAATTAAGTTCATTTGTCACTATCTCGTTAGCAAATTACTTATAATTACTAAATATGAAACAATTACCACTCTTACAGGACTTTACATTTTATTAGTATCTCTCTATTTACCTTTTTTTTGCTTTTAAAAAAATGTTTCCATACAGGCGTTCGCATCGGACACATATAAACACACGTCACTGTACCCAGCTATCGAGGAGAAGCGTGCGCCATTTTGGCTCAAACAAAGTCAGAAACATTTCATCTGTGATGAAAGTATTTTAAATTAAACGTTTAAAATACGATGTAGAACTTTGTAATGTCAGCGTTGTATTTCTGCATGCGCAGAGTAATATTTATTGTTTTTTCCGCGTGAGTAGGTTTTTGGTTTTTTTTTATAAAGATTAAAATCCACAGCTGAGCTTATTTCTCAGCCAAGCTAACTTAACGTTTGCTAAATTTAGCGTTGGTTTGTGTTAACTGTGAAATAACAAATGGGAGGCTGCTCCGCTCCGAACTGCTCCAACTCTACCAGCATAGGGAAGCAGCTGTTTAGATTCCCCAAAGACCCTGTGCGCAAGAAGAAATGGGTGGTGAACTGCAGACGTGATTTTGAACCAACTCCACACTCCAGACTCTGTCAGGTGAGTTCACACAGACACTGCTGGTCCCCTCACACCATGGAAGACCACTGACGAGTCAGGATGTCAGGTTTAACCCTTTATGTGCGTGGTAATACTTTACCTGAAATACAACTGTTCTTGATGTTTACTCATACTCCTGATCTCGCTTTAAAGGTCACTCTGTTATGTCACAATCAACAAGTCAGAAGTGATCCTGAACAGAATTGACATTGACAAACATACAAAAGTTTGCTTTCTTTTGCCTCATCTATTCATTATAATGTCTGTATTTGCACCTTTTGGGTGGAAAAAAAACAAACTTTGAGCCACTCCTGTGTCAAAGCTGTTGATGATGGCACACAGACTAAACTCTCTGTATTTGTTGTTTGAGAGGGTGTTATGTCTCGGAAGACAATTAGTTTCATGACACCTTTTATCACGGCAGCCATATTGACATTAAATAGTGGGTAAATGGGTGTTACCAGCACCAAGGGCAGGATCTTCCTACTAGCACCTCAGGGGGTTGTTAGTGGTATATGATGGAACCTAGTATATCTTAAACTGAGCAAATATGTTTATTAAAAATGTCAGACTATTTAATCAAAGGTATAAAATTCATTTATGAGATCATATGTTATTACAACATGCCTCAGGTATTATATCGGGGCCATGGTCTAATGGGTAGCAATGATTGAAATAGAACAAATGACATTTTTTATTTTTATGATAATTTGTTTTTAAAGGATATTACAAAAAAGCACAAACTATCGCAGTCTTTGCTTTGCAGTCCCTTTTACATTGGGGTGAAAATGCGCTTTCTGGCTGTAGAGATAAGTGGTTGCACCTCTGGCTCCCTCTGCTGTCGCCGTGATGTACTCTGGCCTGTGTTTGGTGGAGGTTGATGTAGATGTTGAGAGCTGGCTACAATTTAGACTTTGTTTCTTTTTGTCCTCTTTTCTCCAAGGACCATTTTGAGCAGAGCCAGTTTGAGGAGATAGCCAGGTCTCCAGCCGGGGGAAAGAAGCTGAAGCCCAACGCCATCCCCACTCTGTTCGACATAGGAGACCCTCCGTACGCCGCCATCACTACTCCCTACTCCACCACACCATACATCCTGCTGCCCCTGAAACCTGAACCAGGTAACTGAATCCACTGTCATTTCTATTTCCTAATATGTCATGTTACATCCAGCATTTGAGTGCCAGTTTACCTCCTAAATGCTTTAATTACATGCAATTTTCTATGAACCTGTCCAGAGAGACATTTAACTTTCATTGTGACCACAGGAACCTTGATGCAACTTCAGTTTTTTGGTCATAGATGCATTTTGGCCATTCGCTAGGACTGAACACTACTTACATTCTGCTTATTATGCTTCCTCCCATCTTCCAACCTGTGACACAAAAATTGATTGATCTCAAAAGGATGCTGGAGAGAATGTGGATGTTCCTCCTCAAAAAAAGACGAGGATGGAAGCAAGGAGACACATTAGCCAAATGAAAAGCACAGATTATCTGGACGCTAGTATCAACATGACGAGTAAACATGACAAGCATTTTTTTTTCACTGTTTCAGATGTGCAAAATGAGACTTCAGACATCATATTTGTGCAGCTCTTTTGGCCTCATTGAGATCAGCTTTTCTTATTTACATAGCTGAGTGCTTAGAAAACTAAAGACACAGAAAGTCTACTCAGGAGTCACCAGAGACCAAAACAGAGCTGAAAGCAGGATGTTGTGGTTTAACATGACTCACAATAGGCTTTTAGTTTGGTTTTATGGTAGCAAATACTTCTTAAATTGTGCTGTCTGTGTAAGTCTGTTTTATTTTGATGTTTTTCTGCCATCTAGTGGCTCCTTCAAGCAAATGAATAACAAGTGAAGAAATAGTACGTCAAAGCTTTAGATGACATGACAATGTGTTTAAAGACAGGCAGTTCATGTGATCTGTAGTAGAGGTCAAATATTTCAACTAAGTCAGTAGATTGCTCAACTATTAAGGCAGCTAAACAAGCAAGGAATGTATTGCACTTACAATACAAGATATCTAGGATGTGTTTGTGGATGCTACATGGGATTTCTAAAGTGTATTTTCACCAAACACATAATTTTATACCGTAAAGGCATATAAAGTCAGGGACACTTGATTACCACTTAATACAAAAACTAATTAAAACCATGTGTTGTGCCGGTAGTAGACAAGGACCTGAATTTCGGGGATCACGGCTACGCCAGACGTACCCCTCTGCCCGGCCTGGAGGAGGAGGATGCAGACGGGACAGCTGAAGACCAGCAGCCCTGCACACAGTGTCGGCTCCTCAAGAAGCAGCTGGAGCAGGAGATGCAGCACACTGCGAGGCTCCAAAAAGAAGTAGGATAGCAGCTGGTGTCTGTCTACAAATCACTATCTGCTGCTCTGTTGTGTTTTTACACCAATACATCACCTGTATATTTGATATGTATACAATCTTTTGTCGAATCTTGACTCAGACCACAGTTGCAATTTCAGCTGTCATGAAGCCTCTTTCTCTCTGTATCTGTCAGGCAGAGGAGATGAAGAAGCGTCTGTTTCGGCTCGACCGGATCGAGAAGGGCCTCCAGAACTTTCTGTTTGAGGACCAGATCCGCGCCCTGTCCCTCACCAAGCGCTCCCGACGTGCCGTCTGGTCTCCAGAGACCATCCTGAAGGCCCGAAAGATCCGCTGCGCCGTTGGCACCAAGGGCTACGAGTATCTGAGAGAGCTGGGATACCCGTTGCCCTCCTACAGGACCTTGTGTAACCGCCTGGAGACAAAGATTATGGTGACGACGGACATGAGCTGCGAGGAGCTGGCAGAGCTGGGCCTGGGGCTCATGGCCACCTGCGACAGTCCGACCGAAGTTGTCGGGGACAATGACGAGGAAGACCTGATAGGCGTCTTGTCCTGATCCCAGCAGGTTGCATGACTCTTTGACTCTAACCAAGGGAAAACTGTGCAGTGCGAAATGTCCGCAGATTTGATCAAGAGGACGAGGTCGGGCAAGTTAGGATCAGCACCTCTTAAAAAAAAAAAAAAAAAAAAAAGATTCAGCATTTATTAAAAAAAAAAAAGTAAACTTTGCTTGACAGGGGCTGAACTGTGTGTGAGATGTTTGAGCTTTCCCTTCTATGAAGATGCTGACCAATGTTCTTGAACATGTGAAGAAATGTAGTCCGAGCAAAAAGTGTCCTCCTGCTGAGGCGAGGAACTTTTGAGAAGTGCAGACATATAATTTACACATACCTTGTTGAATTTGCTGCTTGCGTTTAAGGTCAAGTGTCCATAGCTGATTTATCAAGAGTTTAACTGCATTTACATGCACAATAAAAACCCTGGTCGTCCTCTTGATATTAAAGCATCCTACAAACGGATACACTTATATCCTGGAGGTTAAGAATTCTGTTCTCATAAGGACAATTGTGGCATTTAAACACAACTGTCCTATATTTTATATAAAGAGCATTTTTGTTTAAATTCAACCCATATATGTGTAATATTATGGTATGTGTAAAGTTATAGCACACAACTGGCTTTAAAATGAATGTCTAGAATGATATTTGCATCGGAATTATCAGCAATCACAGGGTTTTGGTCTCATACTGAGCTGTATGAACAAATCTCCTCTAATATAGGTCATTGCAAAGCTGTCACAGAATTAGCTTTAATTTCCTTGATTCTCATGTAGCACATATTCATCAAAACTTCAACCTTTTGCTGGTTTTCACACATACATGTACCACGTATGTCACACATACGATGTGTTAAATTGCACTGTGTTCAACCAACGGTCAAATCAAGTGAGTAAACCCTGCATTGGTGAAAACCTAGTGTAATTTCTACACTAGATATAATTTAGTTTGATATTTTACTCTTTGCTTCAATTTGCTGTGCGGGTTGTAGTTACCACAAAGGGTATCAGAAAGGCTCAGGCTAAGTCACATGACCTATTCAAAACACTGGCACTGTGACAAAATAAAGTGATTGTAAAGAATCTGCTGTATTTGTGCATCTGTGCATATGGGTGTTGGTGGTATGGGTAGGGGCACTACTTAGTGATAAAACCTTGTTAGAATCTCACGAAATAGCAATGTTGTAACAAAATACACTCTGCATAGAGTTAATTTCATCACAACAGTGTAGCTATAGCTGGGGGAACTCATTCTGTGATGTGACTAAATTGGCTAGAATCGTCCTAGCAGGAATAAAGACTTGACTCGATCTCGTATTTCTGGCAGGGCTGGATTATGCAGCGTCCTTGTACACTGTCCATGGTGCTGAACGCGTTCATATCCCATTTTGGAATTTTGTTTTTCTTTTGTAGGTCGGGTGAATACATTTTCAAAAATTCCCAGAAGCTACTCCTTTAATAAGGTCGAGTCACCTTACTGAAGTAGCTGTGACGGGCAGGAAACGGATCGTTGCTGTCACTGATGGCTTATTGCTATAATTAGTGTTGCCGATGAATCTTAATATAGAATATTCTTTTCCTGTGTTTTATTTGAAGCTGTGATGTCCCTACAGTGTTTCCTGCAGACCAATTAGAATCGTGTGGTGCTCGGAAGCTCTGAAACCTGAACTGAAACTCGGTGAGTGTTCATGTGTCAGTGATGCACAGCTTAATCCAAATTGTTTGCAAGTCCCAAATGTCAGTGACATTCAGGTCAGTTAAAATGAAGATGTCGAATACACTTTTTGTAGCCTATCATAAAAAAGACGGTGGGAAATTCTTAATAATTAAGTTCGGCTATTATTAACTCTCAATTGAAATGCTGGCTAGACAAATGCGCTAATGCAATAAGGCAGGTTCCTCACAACTGCAGCTGCACATCAATATTGTTAGAGATTTCAGTTTTATTGAAACAGATCAATGCAAATCTCCATTAACTTACAGATGTGTTCCATATAATAGCAGTGTGTTTAGAAAAGTGAGTAAAGCCCAAATACTGGAACACTGCGTTTTACATCCTAATTCTAATCAAAATGTGAAGAAAAATGTCAAAGATCAATGTTTTTGAATTATTTTTGAGAAAATTAATTAATTTAATATTAGGCTTTTCAAAGAAATTGTGTCTGAGTTTTTCTTTACAAACTTAACTATTTACTGTATGAACTAAAAATATCTTCAGGGCTGTAAATCACTAAAATAATATGTAGGTGTATATGTATACACCTGTATGTGTATATGTAACCTGTATGTGTGGCTGTTAATCTCACTCTAGAGAATCACCGAATTGCATTGTGTGTGTGTGGGGGAAGGTGCAATGAATTTGTGGCGCTCAGTTTTCATTCTGTGGCGCTGCGCCACACATTGAAACAATTTCTGAACAAGATACATTTGTGGGTTTTAAGAACCTGTGGAGAATTTATGTAACATCTAGACCTTACGCAACGAAAAAAGCAATTCAAGTCTCACTTTCTAAGATGTGAGATGTTTAGTTCCTGTTATTTATAGTCGGGTTCTGCAGCACCCCTACTTTCACAAAGCAAAGGCTGACCCTTTACTTTGACCCGGTTTGGACTTTGACCAAATCACTCACATGAAAGATTAGATATTTGTCCTGCTGGTGGCTTGTCACCCGAGTTGAACTGCGATGTAAAGACAACATTTTGGTCGGCGTAGAAAGATTAATATGGCAAAGGTTGCATAAAGAGAGTGGGACAAGCCGACCAAGGTATAAAAGTACTGTTAATACTGTTTCTTTGATAATACAACTTTGACAAGTCAACTTTGACCTTCCGCTGATTGCCATTGATCTGGGCCTCCTGCATCTTACGGTTGTTTGTCACATGATGGCATTCACCTCTACACAGTCCAAAGCCTGGCTCACACATACTAAAGCAAATATTACACAGTAATGAGATCAATATCACAAAGGAGAAGGCCTTCTGATGGTAAACAGGGCTATGCTAACATTTGATAGTTGGCACTAAACACAAAGTACAGATGAGGCTGATGAAATGTCAGACGCACCAAAGACAAGGTTCCCCCTTTGTGGACAATGAAGAATGCCCAACGAAACATAATGAATGGCCACCCATGTCGTGGCCGAGATGTTTCAGTGATGGATTTTTTTTCTTGCTAGTTAGAGCTTCACTGTGCAGAATGATGCAATAGAAGACTGTTTTCACTTGTATCTGCTGAAAGTGGGAAGTTTATCTGAGCTCATTGGAAATACAATTTTAGGGGGCTGCCTAGGAGTAAGATTTGTGACATCACAAGTATTTTTGGAAGGCAATCCTTGTCCAATATACTTCAGTATTTCCATTTGATGCTACTTTATAACACTCCACTGCATGTCAGAGGTAAATACTCCACTACAAACACGGAGTTTAAGATGAAAGCAGTGGTTTCAACCTTTTATTCACGTACAAACAGCAGTGTGTAGTCAGGTCACGTTTCAGAGGTCTATGAGATGTTAACAGCTCCACCAAATGGAGATTTGTTTTTTCCTTTAAACTAAACATGGTTTCATTTCAATAAAATGTTTAAATTATCAAATATTTCAGTGAAAACAGATTTTTGTATCAGAACTTTGTTCTTTCCTCTCCTGTTAATTATCCATTAACCCCACAGCTACAACAATAACATGCTGCTTCACAACGCTTCATAAACTAAAGTTGTCATATATAATAACAGACTTTAGTCCTTCAAGTACATTTTGCTGACAAAACTTTTGAGTAGTGTTTTCCATGCTGTTTTTTTTTTTACATTACTATCCTGGTATTTTTACAATAGTGAGTACTTGTCCCACCACTATTTGTCTATACAATTAGTGTGTAGTATGGGATTGTGGGAACATTTATGAAGGCTGTGTTATACCCAGTAAACCATGACACTGAGTCAGCATGGAGTTGTAAACAAAGCCATGAATTCATGTTATCACTTTCACATGTGCTTTTCCTGCTAAAATGTCCAAATTTGTGAGGAATATTTTATATTACCCACATTTGCACTGTTCATCTAAATCAGGCCCTGGGCCATCCTGGTCCTGAAAGTCCAGTGTGGGTGCAGCCTTTTTCTCCAATCAAGCAGCAGTGACACACCTGATTCGACTAATCGACTATGAGAGGCCTTGCTAAGGACCTTCATTAGAACCATGTGTGTTACTGCTTGGTTGAAACAAAAGCCTGAACCCACACTGGCTCTGTGGGACCAGGATTGCTTATTCCTCATGTAGATATGATTAATTTAAATTCATATTACTTCTGTTTTTTTGTCTGCAATCAAGTTCTTGTTGTCTACTGTGTGTCTCTCTCTGCCTCTCCCTGTTTGAATTGGGGGAAGTGCTTGTTCAACCTCCAAAGGCTTTAAAAACAACAGGGGGGGTGCTGCCTGTTTGGGTGACAGGACAGAAAGTGCGAGGACAGACGTAGAGGTTTCTGCTCTGGCTCCTGCTGGTGTAATTTAGGTAGGTAAATGTCTATTTCTGTGTTCTTATTTCCCTCTCCTATTCTGAGCCATTTGTCTTTTCTTTTTTTAAACCTAAATTATTGTGTTTTTTTTTTTTTTCTGAGACCGTTCTTAGTTTCAAAATGGCTAATTGCTTTCTCGAATTTCCAAACCTTGAATTCATTTGAATCCGATGTTTGTAGGCCAAATTTGCAATCTGATCGCTAAATCCTAAGTGATTTTAATTCAACAATTCCCAAACTATGATCTTGAGCCTGTTTGTGCAAACAGCATGGTTTGGGATAATCGCTCCCCTGTATGGACGTGTCTGTCCCCGCTGGCTCTCTTTGTCTTTCTGCATGCCTGCCATTTGCCCAGACATTCTTCTGTCTGTCGGTTGTTTACCCCATAACAAACTCGTTTTGCAGATTATGTCCACATGTGATGAGGGAGACAATGAGGGTTTACTTTTGTCATTATTCTGGGATCAGACTGACTGGCTGTGTTGTTTTCGGTGCTTTGGCGTAGGGAGGTCCCTGCCAAAGAATTGAATCAGAAGCCTGCACATGCTGCCATTGCATTCATAATACTTGATCTTTAAACGTGCAGTCTTGACACTTGTGCAGGTCCACAGTTGGTCATTACTGAGTTTCACTGATCGCTGCTTGTCTAATTGTATGCATGTCTTCACATTTGGATCCAGCGTAGGGAGCCGTGGGGAGGGATGGGGGGGACAATGTTCCCTCTCTTGTGGCTGTGCGCGGCCCTGCCAGGTCTGCTGTGGGCCTCGCACGTCCCCCTGCTGGTAGAGAGGGAGGACGGCAACGCTTCCAGGATCTGCAAACCAGCCCCCAACTGGACCATAAAGGAACAGGCGCCCATGCAGGAGCTGCTGGGCGACGTGGTGGTGGTGGCTCTGCTGAAGGCCAGCTGACAGTTCTGTCTCACTCAGGCCTCCGAGTAAGAAAACGCTTCATGAAAGTCTGCATTTATTAACATTAATGGTGTTATGCACATGGTATTATTGTCAAAAGGGATGCTGAATGCTTAGTAGTTTCAGTCGTTTTTTTTTTTTTCACATCCAAGAGTTAGATTAGAAGATTAATACCAGTCTCTACAGTAAATGTAAATTTACTGCAGATATTAATAAAGACTGTAAACTGTTATTTTATTGCGCTTTAAAGGTGCTGACTGTTTTGTACCTTTGATCAGAGCCGGGATAGAGGTTTCCCCTCTGTCTCCTGTCTTTTTGCTAAGCCAAGCTATTTCAGAATATGCATATACAGTAGTACCAGGTTTGCGTGTTATTGAGTGTGGAATATTCCTGTCAACATCTCATATTTCTGGTATTAACCTGCTAAAATCCAAAAGATTACTTGGGGGAGGAGGGGGGGGTTGTATTTCCTTTCACAGTAACCTAAACAAATTCTGACACTTCTATAGTCCCCTCACATGTTCATTTCTTTCAATACCAGTTTTAAGTACATAACTTTTGTGGTTGTAGAGATTGCCCATATTTATCATAAGGCCTTAGGCCTATTTTTTATGTATTAACATTTAAATGGTTAACAGATTTTTTTTTTTCAGTAAAAGAAAATACCTCCTATACTTTATAGCAATTATTCATGAGAGTTGTGAAGTTTTGCAGCCTGGATGAACAGTGGTGTGACTCTGCTTTTTTTTTTTTCCTCCTTTTCCTGTCCTCTGTGCAGACTCGGAGGCCTGCGTGACCGGCTGAGGCGCAGCAACCTGACGGAGGTGTCTTTCATGATAGTCAATGAGCGCGAGGCTCTGTCCAGGGCCATGTACTGGGAGCTAAAGAGAAGAGCTCCGCCTGGCATCCCAGTGTATCAGCAGGCTCCCTTTCAAACTGACGTGTGGGAGGTGCTGGATGGTGACAAAGATGACTTCCTGGTCTATGATAGGTGAGGCCACCCTCTCCTTCAAGCCGTGTCAAAATCTTAGCATTGCGTCAAAACACTGAGATTTGGGCTTCCTGAAGCTCAGACTAAGCAGAAGATATTAATAATAAGTCATGCAAACAAAAGAAAACACACACACAGACACACCAAGGTTTGAGCTCTTTCATAACACCACAATGAGAACTTAAAATGCATAATATATTGGCTCCCATCCCAGCCCTCCTGGCTTGCCAATTTAGAGTTGGTTTACATTAATACAGTTTTTTTTGGGTTTTTTTGGCCACCTTTTGGCTTTTGTGGGGAATTTTAGAGCACCCATGAATTACAAGTGTGGTTTATCCCCAAAAAACTAAGGAAATCTCAATGCATTGAGAGTTTCCAATATAGAAAGCCAATCAGATCCTGTGTATGCCGCCTGGGAGAATAAGTAAGGAACTGATGATATTGTGACTGCCATGCACATTTAAATTCTCTCTGTTTTCCTCCTTTCTGTCCAGATGCGGTCTCCTCACCTTTCATATAGTGTTACCGTACAGTTTCCTGCACTACCCATATGTCGAGGCTGCGATCAGAGCCACGTATAACAAAAATATCTGCAATTGCTCTGTGAGTAGTAATCACACACACAAGAAGACGTGTACGTTTATATTGTATGTTCACACTTGGTTTTGTATTCCTTCAAATAAACTCACAATTATCTACATTAACAGTTATTTAGTATATTAACATCCCTGTTTTTCAGTGTTTAATATGAATTGGTCCAAAATGACCAGTTGAAGCTGCACTAATGTCATATTTCAACAACAGAAGTGTGTACTATCAAAGTGATCACTAGTACTGACCAACCCATAAATGACAGCCACCAATCCTGCAGCTCCCCTTAGCTTATTTTATCTTCAAACTTAGCTCTTATCAAGCTTTTTTTTTCCCCTTTCCCCCTCCCATCCAGATCAGGTCCTTCTGGCTGGAAAAAAATGAATGTTCAAATTAACGATTGTTGCACCCTATCTGCATGTGTAAATTGACAATTTTTAATAGTAACTACATACTGGACTTTGTGTTTTAGCTTAGCTGCAATGAGGAAGTGCCAAAAGCTGCAGTTCCTCAAATGTCCACTTGAGGCTGGCTCTGAAAGCCAGGCAATCCAAATAGAATGTCAATTTGCACATGAGACATTCATGTCCATAGCCTGGTACACAAGTTTTGGTCTATGTGGATGATTTTCCTGCTTGTGACAACTGCAATTGTTTAAATTGGCATAAAAGCATAATTAGGAAGTGGCCATTTTGAGTGGCAGCTGGTTACCAGGTCTATTCTCATTCAAGTATGATTCCTTTTGACTCAAAGAAACAAAGCCAAGTCCACAAACCAAAGCGTGAAGTCATTGTGGCTGCATATACTTATAAGGTGCCAACGTGTCCAAGAATGGTGAAAATGCATATATTATTTTTCCCAGGCTACATCCACTTTACCAAGGAACAGGACCAGCATTGTGACAGATGAGACGGTGTGGACGCCGACTACATTACCCACAAGTCCGGCAAACACTGACAATCCCGAGGTGGGAGGCACAGCTCCTGGATCAACCCATCACCACAGCCATCATCATGATGATCATCATCACCATAATCATCAGCATCATCAAAATGTTCAGTCTTCCCATCAAAATCCCAATCCCCACCCCCACCCTTCACATCACCACTAACCTGATTCCAGAAGTATTACTTGTGTTTTTCACTTTTAGTTATAGTGGGTTTACTTTTTGATAGTTTGGTGTTCTGTATATAGAGAAGTTGAACCCGTTTTAAGCAGTGATCAGACTGTAGTTTCCCTGCAAGCATTTCCACACCTCCCTCCCTCTGTGTGGATGTAACTAGGTCGGCCCGGTCTTCTCCCATTAATGAAGTCTACAGCGCGTAACCTGCCTGCAGGAGGCTGTGGATGGATGTGTGCGGAGATACGGGGTGGACTGACCGTTACCGTCACCCAGGTAGAGTCAGGATGGCGTAGAGTGCTGCTGAGAATACCTCAGTCTACCATGCTGTCCAAACGGGTTCTTCTTCTGCTTCTGTCAGAACATGCTGCGCTCCTACTTTATTAGTCATAACAGATTTCAAGGGTGATGCTTTACTCATTTGGATGTTTACAAGGCATTTAGGAAGTGGTATATGACATCTAATTAGGAATAACATAGCGCCATCTTTAGATGCCATAAATCACACAAGGTAGCTGTATTCCCAACGCTGCCGGTTCTATCGGATTACATATATTTTTGTGTATGGAAGAACCAAGTATAGTCATTTGCTGTAATATCCTGACTTACTAATTTAACATGTATTGCTCTGTTAACTCGATTTTGCATTTGTAGATTTCAGTGTGTTACAATGATAGTCTGGATTAAAAAGATAATTCAATGTATATGACATGTGTAGTCCCTGCATAGCATATTCATGTGACTGTAGATGTTTTTTTTTTGCTCTTTTTTAACAGAAAACTGAATAGGATCGAATTCTTTATAAGAGACAAGCGCTCAGTATTTTTACTAGACAGCATTCACAAGGATATGTGTAAGTGGGGAAATGTCAAAACGTTGAACTATGCGATCTGTTTTTTTCCTCCAATTATGCGCCTGGTGCTGAGTACCATCTAAAAATAACTTGAATTATGAATTTATAAAAAATACCCCAAATGTTTAACGTTTTGTGCAATGACGGTACACAACTCAAAACGATATTTAACAGATTTAGTCATTTGTGAACATTTTAATCCCCATTTTAATCAAAAAAGCTATATGCTGTAGCTTTAACCTGAGTTTTAGTTTGAAAGCCTACTTTTCAAAGTTCAAGATCAAAAACATTAATTTTCAGTTTAAAATTCAAATTTTTTCAATTAATTCCCCGACAGAGCGGTAAAATCCTGAGTGAACTGAATATTTGAATGAAGTGATTACATTTCCTTGTGCCTTATTAGCATATTGAACCAGTGGAGTGCATTGCGAGTTGCGGGCTTTAGCTGAGCTGCTTTATGGTATAAAAAAAGGAACACGCTGCCTTATGTCATGCTGGGCACACTCACGTTAACCTCAGTGCTGATCAACATACTGTATGGCTGAGAGGCAGCATCCTTGTGGCCAGTGGATAAGCTGAAAAGGGGAAATCACAACCGTCGGGATGAAGGTAACCTCACTTTCTTACGGTTGTCTTGTCCAAGGGGGATGAGCATTTTATAGCATCTTTTAGTTGGCACAATTTCAAGAAATAAGATGAGTTGATCATTATTATCTGAAGCGATGAAATTAATGGTTGTCATATTTTCCTGTGATTTTTTGGGCCTTTATATTAACACTTCATCAAACAGCCAGCAAATATCATCTATAGATTCTTGTATATGTTATTGTTGTGCATTTCCATTCAGCGATATCCTAATCTACATGCTAAACCACAGCTGCTGAGGGATTTTCTTCCCTGTAAATCCCAATGAGGAGGCTTCAGGGGAGGCTATACTTAGCTTTGTGCATACAGTCTGCTGCTTCTACCGATAAATGCTCACTTACCTTTTTAGCACTTGTTTGATGTATGTAATTTGTTAATTTTGTAGTGACTTATTAACTTTTTCTAGTAATTATAACAATCCGATGGATACAGTGAGTTTAATTGATTTCACCCACGGTGCAAAACCCTAAATTGTGCTACTTTTTGAGAAAAACAAAGCAAATCGATGAATTATTGACGGATCTTCTTGCTTCGAGAAAGACTTGTATTCGAGGTCCCACTTGCTGAAATAAATCGATGTCCAAAAATCGGATCAAAAGAAGTCCGAAAATTGGGTAAAAGGGTTAAAAATATGAACATTTTTACTCTAATAATACAAAAATGAGGACACATCACAGCTGAGAGGACCAAAAATGTCAGCTCTGGAAAATCAATCTTGAATAAAGAGACTACACAGAGAGACATCATCTATGCTCATATAAAGAGAGCATGTGGCAAAAGAGTTTGT
This sequence comes from Lepturacanthus savala, assembly GCA_030544235.1. Taxonomy (NCBI): domain Eukaryota; kingdom Metazoa; phylum Chordata; class Actinopteri; order Scombriformes; family Trichiuridae; genus Lepturacanthus; species Lepturacanthus savala. Next base: position 17,700,129 of record CM060461.1, read on the forward strand.
TACAGTTCTCTACATTTTATAGACTGAGCTTCAGCTGGTGAACAGATCATCACCACAGGGTGCACACGGCTGAACCGCAGGGAGACAAAGAGCCAAACGCTAGAGGGCAGCACTGTCATGTGTCGAAAACTGGGGGAAATTCATCACCCTCTCGTCCTTTATGCAGCCATTTATTAAGAAGATTATTAGTTATTACGCATTATCAAGAGATACGTTTGGATTAGTGATCATAATCCTTGAATTATAATCCAGATCATCTCTGTGTGATTTAATCAAATTGGCGGTGGGATATTCTTTCTCTTTACTTTTAAGACCTTCCAACAAAGAATGCTGTCGCCACATGAGAATGTGTCACCTATTTTAGATAGAAGACTGTTTTCCTATTTGTATCTGATGCTGTTTTTACACCCAATTATATCATTTTCTGTAAATGTATTTTTTTGCATGAGAAGGAGAGAGGGCTGCAAATCTCCTATATATTATTTTGAGTGCTGTTTTTTAGTTCAATCTTGCACTTTCTAGCTAATAGGTTAACTGTTTTATTTCTATTGTGTGAAAACGTGTGTTTCCAGGCTCTCGCTGTATGGCAGAAAGTCCAGTTATTTTACCAGGGGATACTGGCAAAAGGAGGTATGCTTTTGTTTTCAGTTAATTCATGCATTCGTGTTTGTGGATACTGCAGCACAATCTCTGCTTTTGTCTGAATTTTTCCCCCCGTCTAGACAAGAGGACAGCTCACTGGCCGCTGGTCTGCTCTCCTGTGCCAATCGGCTGCATCTTCCTCTGCTACCTGGCCCTAATATGGGCGGGGCCAAAACTGATGGCCAAGAGGGAGCCGGTCAACCTTAAAGCCGTCCTGGTAGTTTACAACTTTTCCATGGTCTGCCTGTCTGCCTACATGTTCTATGAGGTACTAAAGCATGTGGGAACCATCCTCACCCTTGTTAACCGGCTTGTCTTTTTTTTTTTTTTTTTTTTTTTTTTTTTTACTCGACAGGAACTAAACTCCCCCATATCTGTAAGGTCAGACTGATGTAAATCTCTAGGGGTGTCACATTTCTTATGTGTTCTGGTCAGTGTGGGAGTGAGTGAGACAGGAAGTCCTGTGTGACCATTCGCAGTCCAATGTGTGTGTGTGTGTGTGTGACAGAAAGCGAGAGAAAACGGGATGAAAGGTCCCTGTGCCGATTGTGAGAAACCGAGGCAGAGATGAAAGCGGCTTTTGTCTTTCCAGTTCACGGCCTCTTCCTGGTTGGCCAGATACAGTCTGCTGTGCCAGCCGGTCGACTACAGCGACAGCCCACTGGCCATGAGGGTAAAGCTTCTCACTACATGCCTACTTTTTCGCAACACTTTCTGGGTAAAGCTCCATCGATGAGTCCAGACACACAGGTTTTTGCCACACCGGGGGGGGGGGGGGGGGCCTTGACCACCGAAATATTCAGGCTCGACCTTCACGGTGCCTCTCGAAATGTTTCACGTTCAGCCCGAGCACAGCTTGTTCTTCATGTTCATTTTTCTTCTTGAAATAATGTGAAACAAATTACCCGCAGCATGTTACACACTCTGAATTTAGAAGAGCGGACTAGTAACATATTTTTTTTTACCCTGTTGCACAGATGGCCAGAGTATGCTGGTGGTTCTACTTCTCCAAAGTTATAGAGCTCAGTGACACCGTGAGTATGACAACAGGGAGGGATGAGTAGCTGTGAGAAATCGTGTTTTACCTTTAAGTATTCAATTAGATACGTAACTATAATAGATTTTTCTTCATTGTGTATAAATATGCAGCTTCTTATGTATGTGTGTGTGTGTGTGTTTGCATGACTCAGATGTTTTTCATCCTGAGGAAGAAGAACAGTCAGCTGACCTTCCTCCACGTCTACCATCACACCACCATGATCTTCAACTGGTGGGCCGGGGTTAAATATGTGGCTGGGGGCCAGTGTAAGTAATAACAAGTAATGTGTCGGGGATGTGAATGTGCTTAGTTCATAAGTTTGTGCTTTCACAAACACACCCTGACACATATGCACAAAAGCGCGCACACACACACACACACAAACACACACTCATTTATCCTGTGTATTGTCTACCTATCCATAGCTTTCCTGATCGGTCTGATCAACTCCCTGGTCCATGTGGTGATGTATCTGTACTATGGCCTGGCAGCTCTGGGACCGAGCATGGCCAAATATCTCTGGTGGAAACGTCACCTCACCTTGCTGCAGCTGGTCAGTATTTGCAGTATTTTTTTTTACAAAGAACAAAGATGTGAAAGTTAATTTTGATCCAATTTTTTAAAATCTTGACGTTTGTTTGTTTTGACATTGGCAAACACGTCTTTGAATAAAGTAGGTTTCCTTTAGCTGCTTATATGTGAAATGATGGCGTCATTAGTCTTATTGTCTATTCACCGCATGTCCAAGAAACCTGTTTTCCTTTAACTCGTGAGAAGCTTTGCACGGCCGCCTCTTGATTGGTTTTGTAATCTTTCCGTTTGGATGTTAACTAGACAGATTAGCAGCACTGATGCTACTCAACTAGCTACTGGACCATCTGTTTGTTTCTATTCGTGGCAACGATGAAGAAGACAATGCATCCTGTAGATTTTTTTATTTTTTTTCCCTTCTCTCTGGCTGCATCAGTATGGCGGCTGCCATTATGTACCTGACCTTAGAGGTGACCTCTAAGCCTTCATTAACAGTTGGTGTCACAATTTAGTGAACTGGAGCTGAGATAGCTGAATTAATTGAGGACACTGGAGATCTTGAGAGGCTTTAACTAACATTGGAAGGGGAGGTGTGTGTGCGTGTGTGTGCGTGTGTGTGTGTGCAATAATAATAACCATTATGTTCATTCATACAAACAATTCCTGCCTGGGGCTTGAATGCTGTAGTGACTCTATGAGACATATGGATATTGATCCGTCCATTATGACAATGATTGACAAGCGTTGCACAGACTTGTTGTGACACTTTGTGTTCCTTGGATTGACATTCTTGTCTTTGTCTGTTCAGTTGAGGTGATTGTAGCTTCTCTTGCAAACTACCCAGTTATTTTTTTTTTCCTTTCAAAAATAAAGAAATAAACCTAGTTGTTGCAGTAAAAGGCATCTTCACCTAGTTCTTTGGAAACAATAGACTACATGTAGCCGTAGCCATACTGGCAAAAGTAGCCTTGCAAAAAAACATGTTTTCTCTAACAAATAAATTTGATTGATGGGGGGGGGGGGGGGGGGGGGGGGGGGATAAGCAGTACATTTTCAGAGAATAATTTCTGGAGGGGACAAGAAAAAATAAATGTTAAATACTACACTACTATATTACCATAATAATCTGGTCCTATCTTCTTCTCTCATTTCTTGGCGACTTGTCTTGCAGGTTTGAGCTCTCAGCATATTCAGATGTTTTAAAAAATGCTATTAGAAGGAATAATAATAATTATAGCAATGTTCCATATTTATTTATATTTGAGGTAAATGAGACCATGAATCAATGAGGCAAAAATATGAAAATCCATGTCTCCCCTCTCTCTACTCTAATTTAATTATAATTTTCTTTGTATTGCAGCAGACGTTAAAGGCAGACAAAATTTTGACTAAAAAAGCCAAATCATATTCCACAGCTGTCTATCTTTTTTTTTTCTCCTATGCAGTCACTTCCCATAGGTTTTCATGTAAACAGATTATATTGCATAGTCGCCCGTAGACCAACAGCTCTTTTGCTCTCTAATACAGCATTCGAGTTGTAAGAAGGCTTTAACCTCTGTAATCTAAATTCTCAAACTAATAGCATTTAGAAGAAAGAAGGTCGTTTTGAACAGCTTTTCTAATGTCACTTTGCTTTTATGTAATTTCATTGTTGTTTTCAGTCTATTAAGACTTCCAAAAAAAATCATCCATCTGCATGACTTTTCCGTTCATGTTTTATTCATCTTAATAAACACCCAGCAAGACGAGGCTTTTGTTTTATGTGAGCCCCGTTATCACTTAACATACAAAAAAATAAACAGCGCCGGCGAAGAAGAAGTGAACAATAAGTGCAATTGTCGTGCAAATGTCTCTAAAGTGCTTTCCAGTTCTCCTGCCTTAAGGCATTGAAACTAAATGCCTCAAGCATGGCTCCACCTGACACCCGTTCCTGGGGTTTTGCTGTGGAAACGATCTACTGATGAAGTGTCTCTAACTCCCAAGAGTGGAGGAGGAGGCTGAGGGGGAGGTTTCGGGGAGCTGCAGGAACTCTACTCCAGTAGTGGAGGAGGAGGCTTTTGCTACCTTTTTTTTTTTGGAGTTAAACCAGTCAGGTAAATCAAATTGATCAAAAGGCAGTTCTGTTTTTATTCACTTTCCCAGGTTCTTCTTTACTTGAATATAACTCATCTCTAACATTGGGACCTGAGATGTGGCGAATTTTCAATGAAGTGATGACACATGTTTAATAGACTGAAGATCCTGGAACTTCTGTTTTTCTTTATATTTGGCCATATATTTATTGAATTTATTGATATGCACAGCACTTTATATTAAATATAACACTCATCAGTAGAAAGTGTTTCAAGAATCATGTTTAGAGCTTCTTCTGCACCATAAATTCTTGCTTCTTAGGCAAAAAATAAAATGGTCCTTTCCTCTTCTGATCTTTTCACCTCAGGATTAGGGTGATTTTACCAGACGTTGCAGTGTCATCAAGAGATGATTTAGGCCAAGAAATAACTCACTTTTGACTTAAAAAAATGACATAGGCCATTACTTTAATAGGGCGGCGATATGCAAAATCATAAAATTCCAGGGTATCCACAAGACTTAATTTCATGACTACCCAAATCCGTGTCCACATTCTCTAGATACTGGTTATCAGGTATGCAATAATTGTGTTCCATATGTCCTGAAGTTGTAACAAAGTGTAATACCCTTCTGTAATGTGTGCAGCACGCACAGTATTTTTTTATGATCTAATTTTTAATCAATTTTCAACAAAATCTTTCACAATGCACCTGACAATAGTAAGGTTGATGCATGGTTATTTCCAGAATTGTTTCAGAGTCTCAGTTTTACTTAAACTCTACAAGAAGACATGGTAACAGCGAATTGAGACACTTGATTTACTAAAGGAGCTGCTCTCAGACATTATCCATCATTAGATACCCATCTTAACTAAGTGATATACAGCTCTATAAAATTATCTTCTTTTTTTCAGATTTTACTACTTACAGGTGTGTGTTTGAGGGAAAGGGAACGATTTAGTTTGAGTCCATAAACTACTGACAACATTTCCCCCAAATTCCAAATAAAAATATTATCATTTACAGCATTTATTTGCAGAAAATGACAAAAAAAAGATACGTTTTCAGACCTCAAACAATCCAAAGAAACAAGATCAAATTCATTTTAAAACAACATAATATTAATGTTTACACTTAAGAAGAGTTCAGAAATCAATATTTGGTGCAATAGCTCTTATTTTTAATCACAGCTTCTATGCATGCTCTCCACAAGTCTTTACCATTGTTCTTGGTTCAGGCGTTCACCTGAATTCAATTTCCTGTTTAAGCAGAATAAGGTGTGCATGTGTTGAAATTCAACAGACGCTGGAATGGAATGGCTGGAATACATGTAAAAAAATGGTCTCTTATTTTTTTCCAGAGCTGTATATCCACAGATAGGCCATCATATCATAGCATCCACTCATGTATCCCCTGTTTCTGATATTCTTCTAAACTTGGATAAGCTTTACAGAGTACTTGCAGGGTCCACCATCGCTAGCGAGACATCACAGCACAAATGCATGTTTTTCCTCCCGTTTTTCCAGAATCCGTCCGGAGACAGTCAACTAAATGCATGTCACAGTAGTAGAATACTTGGTATAGACTCCATTGTAAAACGTCTCTGAAGGGAGATCTTTGAATTTCTCTTTTGGCCTGAGAAGGTGTCAAATCCTTGGTATTTGAGTGTTTTGGTGAAATGCTCGTGTCTCCTCCTGCTTTGGCACAACTGACCGCCACAGCTAGGTCTTTTCTGCGGCCACTAATCACAATGGCCAGGTCGTAGTCACTCAGCCTGTAATGCATTCATGCCTTTGTTTCTGCTCACTCACTGTGGCACTCTCTCTCTCTTTTTTTTCCGTCTCTCCAGCTCCAGTTTCTCATTGTGACCGTCCACACCACCTACAACCTGTTCGCCGACTGTGACTTCCCGGACACCATGAACGCGGCCGTGTTCGCCTACTCCCTCAGCCTCATCGCCCTCTTCAGCAACTTCTACTATCGCAGCTACCTTACCGAAAAGAAGCCCAAGAAGGCGTAGGGAGGGAGAGGGAGGACGGGAAACCGACTGGAAATTACAGGTACCAGAAAATAAAGAAAAAGGTGAGATGAAAGGGTTTAGAAACAGAAAGGTGGTACGGCGAGGGCAACGGAGACACAAGAGACGAGATATAAAAAGCAGTTTCTGCTTGTTATGTTAATCACTTCATGTTAATCATGATATGTAAATGGGCATTTCTTATATGTACAAATACATTTGCATATATATATATATAAAATACATCTGTAAACTTGGAGAATATTCATGGCACTTGTAATAAAACTACACATTTTTCTTTTGTATTTTGTGCATTATTAAAGCGACGCGCACACGCGTGCACACACAGATGTTCACTATTCTTATGAGATTCATTATATCGGTTCATTGTTTTGCATTCATCCAGTACAAACACACTCAACACATATTAAACCTCCTTTCATTCCTCCCCCTCCCCCCAGCTGTCATTAGAGGAGAATTTATAATCACCATAGGAGACGCTTTATTCTCCTCTTGCACCGATTGGCTGGCAGTCGCAGCCAATCAGCTTTTAGCTGCCATTAGCTCTGATATCCCACACTCTCAATGTATCTCCCCCTCCCTTTTTTTTTTTTTTTTTTTTTTTTAATCAGGGTCGCCCCCTCCCCAGATTCTTACATTTAATCCCTCTTACCAACAGAGAGACCCGGACCACCCTACAGTCCTACTCCTGTCCCATCTGTCATGATGTGGGAGTGTAATTGCTGGAGCCGAGTGGTTCCCATCCGCTCCCCCTTGTGGACACATCTCTCACCTCTTACATTCTATTTCCCCTGCCTACACTCAATCCCATCCCGGTCATCTGTTTCTCTCCTTTTATCTCCAGCAGCATGCTGGTTTTGACTCTCCTCTGTTCGGCACTTAACGGGGGGCGGACAAAATAACAGAACGCCACATGAAAAGGGCGCTTTGAGGTTCCAAAGGCAGCTATACTCATTTTAATACCAATCAGCACATCGTGGCGACTTGACGGAGTTCAGGGTCACCACATTGCATCTTGAGTTTTTCAAGATGCACTTAAGGGGAGGGGAGGGGGGGAACAGAGGTTTTCAGAGTGAGTGTGAGACAAGGGTAAACTTTTCCAGTTTTTTTTTTTTTTTGCTTTAAAACGCTAACTCAAGTCTTACCCGGCGTTGGACACGATGGGTCCGGAGCACCTTCAATAAGCCGACTCGCCCGCATCACGGTGATTGATGGGTACTTATTTGCATAATGTCGAAGGATTCAACGCCGCTGACGCCCCCGCTGAGCGGATTCAACATCAGAGCAGCAGCATGAGGTCGCACTCCTTCTCATTCTCCAATCAGCATATGGAAACACCACTGAAGCTTTACGGGGAGAGAGCTCCAAAAAACAGTATTCAAGCCATTCATCTCTCAAAGAGCGAGAGGCTCGTTTCGAGGCATCAAGACCAGAAGGATCAAGACAATGGGTGGTCTCCTGTGTACGGACGACAGCACGGTGCCCCTCCTTCATTCAGAAGAGGCGGCTGTGTCGAGTACAAATGCAGTGGCCTCTGTGGAAAACAAATCAGTCCTGCAAAAGGTGTCAAACCTTCCACAGCTTTGGCTGCAAAACAATGCAATGTACACCATGGTTCAAAAGTTACTTAGAAATTGTTTTTTCAATGAAGATAACTTTCAACTAACCAGAAATACACTCTATCCATTGCAAATATGGTAAATGACTATTCTAGCTGCAAATGTCTGGTTTTGGTGCAATATCTACATATGTGTATAGAGGCCCATTTCCAGCAACTATCAGTGTTCTAATGGTGCAATGAGTTTGCTCATTGCGTCAGAAGGCTAATGGATGATTAGGAAACCCTTGTGCAATCATGTTAGTACAGCTGAAAACAATTTAGCTGATTAGAGAAGCTATAAAACTGACCTTCCTTTCAAATACAAATCTAACCTTGTCTTGAGTATATTTTCTATTAATTTTAAAAATCATGGTGTTAAATAAATAATAATAAAGTGTGGCTTTTCATGGAAAACACAAAATTGTGTGGGTGACCCCAAACTTTTGAACGGTAGTGTATATGGCAAGGTTCTCATTGGTACCTAAAACAACACGCTGCCATCCTCTTACAAAGCCTGATATTTTTCTTTTATTACAGTTCTTGTTTTCTGACAGAAAATAGCACTAGAGTTAGAAGCTGAAATATCATCCAATAACTCCACTTTGAGTGGCTCTGATGGATTTTCAGACCCCCAAAACACAGCTGTGGGAAATGATCATGACAGCATTGTAAACATCGCTGTGGTCAATCTGAACTGAGAAGCTCTTCTGAGGTAACTAAACAAATCTGTTTTTTTTTTTTTAACCCACACACATTTCCATCCAATTCGGCCTCTGAGCCACACCGACAAGCTCATAAACAAGTAGACAAATTCGAAAATATATATTCGAATATATATATTTGTGTGTCTGTAAGACCCCAATCCGGATCTTTTCCGGATTCTTAGACAAAACAACAATGAAGTTGGACATGTCTCAGGTTATGTCTGTGCTCCTCGTACTTTTAGTGTCTATTGCAGCTTTACAGCTGAATTAAAGATTACTGCATGAAGTGCAAGCCAAAATCCGCTCTGGCAGACAGAAGTGTAGCCTGCACCATGGATTTGGCTACTTGACGGTCCACGCTGTGTTTTTGAATCACTACCGTGTTGCACTGCACATGTTCAAAACCTTCTTTCAAGCAGGTATTTGAAATTTTGCTTATCGGCTGCTACTGGCTTGGCATTGTATCGCCGGCTTTTAGGCAGATCTTATTCGTGTCGAGTTGTCGTCTGTGATATTTGACGACCGATCAGCGTGTAGGAGACTTTTTTTTTTTTAACTGGCAGAAAAAAATATCCAATTTAAAAAAAACAAAAATCTAGACTAGTGTACCTTTGGCCTGATTCATGACGTCAAAAGTGGCAAAGCGTCTTTTTTTAAAAAAAAAACAAGTGTGCAGGTGTTCTCATGAATAGTTGACTCAGCAGAAAGGGTATACTTTTTGAAAAGAATTAATAAAAATGACACCGGAAACACTCGTCTAGCGTTAGAAGTCGTATTTTGCTGCTAGCAAGTACTTAATCTGCTCTCCATCGCAACACAATTGTGTTACAAGCACACACGCACGCACGCGCACATGCACACAGCTGATTGCCAGAAGCCCATTTAAAGACTGATGTCCCTCAGCCTCGCTGCAGGCACAGCTCCAGGCTGATTACTGCTGAGTGCCGCACGGCTCAGGCATGACTGACTTTCTGGCGCGCCGTCGCTTTGATCAACTTACTGTTTTTGTTTTTTTGTTTTTTCCAACCAGATGATGAGTTTCATCTCCACGTGTTACGGCGCCTTTGACATCATGCCAAGCTGGTTGAGCTTGTCAGCTAAACATTAACTTGTATCTGCGAATTGATTCGATACATTTTAATCCGGGATGCATAAAATATTTTAAATATCACAGACGAGTAGACTGCAGAAAAAAACAACAGAGCAACCATTATGCTGCAAATGTACTTATACGTCTGTGTTTCCTGAATGTTGTTTGTGAATTAGTTGGTCGCCTTGGTAACAGTTAGACAGTGTTTGGGCTGCGGTCAGCTGGAGGCAGACTGTAATTAATAATCAGGTTAGAGGGAGAGGATATTGAAGAGCTCTTGAAGCCGCTGCTGCTAACTTCCCGGCTAGTGAGAGGGACAGATACACACTTTTACCCACACACACTCGCACACACATGCGCTCACACACACACAAACACATGCACGCAAACATAATTGTTGCTAGTGGGAGAGGTTTGGGAATAAGAGGCTGATAAGTGTGCTTGAAGGTGAGCCACTGGGTTGTTTCATACAATGAGGGTTAACAAGAGGCTGCAGCAATCTCAGCGTGATGGGAGCACACTCGACCACAGACGAGCTAGTGTTAATCAGCCAACCGTGCGCATGTGTGTGTGTCTGTGTATAATGAACAGGCATGAGGCTCTAAGTAGTCGCCAATGCGGACTCTTGGAGGAGAGAAGAGCATGTCTTTTATTCCCATTTTTTCCACATCTTGAACCCTGGAAATAAATCACCCATCAGTCAGTCAGTTAGAATGTGCGTACGCATGTGTGTCTTTGTTTTGGGCAGGAGAAAACCCATCTGTTGGCGACGCCGTCCCTATTTATGGACAATGGGATGAAACCAACACCACCTGTATCTGCGTTATCGGAGATATATGGGGGATGTGCCATTTATCGCGACGGGCAGATAAGCTTGATTTATGGCTTTTATTGTTTGCTGTTGGGACATGCAATCTCAGACATCAAGAGTGGTTTTGAGAGGGGCTCAGGAACGCGGGGTGTTATTTGATTCGGTTCAGCTTTGCATGTGCCTGACTGTAAATTCGTGCTGTTTTACTCCAGATTTCTGACAGGGTTTTATTGTTTGAAATTCGATTGACTGCTTTTCCGTGTTTGAACGTGGGAAAACAAAATACATCAGGAATCATTTTGTTCATGTTCAAAATTCTCTGTCAATTTGACCGATCAGGAAGTAATGTTGTTTTCTTCAATAATGCACAGCCATGCTCAACAGATAATTTGAGAAGTATACACTACCATTACAAAGTTTGGGGTCACTTAGAAATTTTCTTATTTTTGAAAGAAAAACACTGTTTTTCCAATGAAGATAACTTTAAAATAATCAGAAATTCACTACTATGCATTGCTAATGTGGTAAATGACTATTTTAGCTGCAAATGTCTGGTTTTGGTGCAATATCTACATATGTGTATAGAGGCCCATTTCCAGCAACTATCACTCCAATGTTCTAATGGTACAATGTGTTTGCTCTTTGTGTCAGAAGGCTAATGGAATAACATTTTCTATTCATTTTACAACTCATGGTGGTAAATAAGTGTGACTTTTCATGGAAAACACTAAATTGCCTGGGTGACCCCAAACTTTTGAATGGTATTTTTTAATTCAGTGCCATTCTCACAGAAAAGGTAAGTGTTAAGGCCATACTGTACATTAGTATTATCCACATGTTGATTATTTTATGAATATTGTGTACTTGCAAGGATTTAGCTTTTGGCAATTGTAACAATTTAATTCCATGATTTAATAACAGAACAAATGTTATTTACTTTTAATTAAACAAAATCTGAAGTAATATTCATGTTATCTATGCTCCATACAAGAGCATGAGAGAAATATGTGGAGTAGTTTTCTGACTTTTAACCAGGCTTGGTCATTTTTCATTGATTTAATTAGTTTTATTCAAGATTTTGTCTGCTTAAAAGTATCGGAGTCCGTGTGGAAATGCTTTGTTTGTACTTTAAAAGGTTGTTAAAATAAATGTGCTTATTTTGTACTTTACTCCTGCTTCAATTTTGGAAAAGTGAACTTTAAACATGGAAAACACAATATAGAAACTTTGCATCTTACAGAAGATTTAGTCAAACGAGTTAAAGCTGTTTTATAATTTTCTGTATCTGTGGAGTGGTGGGATGCTCAAGAAGTTTTTTTTTTCCATAGACGGTATAAGAATAATGGACCACCATGACATCACCCGTTGCTTTGTGGACTCTCTGACTTGAGTTTGACATTTTGACCTTCTCCATCTTGTTTTTCTGGAAACAGAAATGAACACATTTGGACCATGGGCCTAAAATTATATCTGGAAACATAGTCGGAGGCGAGGCTCCGTTGATTCCTGTGAGAGTTGCTCACTGGTGCTTGAAGCCAAAAAGCCACTTTCCAGTTTAGACCTCTGCTAAATTGAATGGGGTTAAAATAATTCAATCATGCAGCTCTTTTCGACTTTCCAAATGTTATCGGACCGAACGGATCAAGTTCTGATGCTGAAACAAGTCATTTTGTGAGGGATGTAAAAATGTGCACGGGGAAAAGGCTCTTTGGGTCCAATACCAGCATGTGATGGATGCCATAGTTTTAATTAAACAGTTTGGTAATTAGTGAAAGTGGCTTCAAAGCCGGCTCCTGTTCCTGTATCCAGATATTATTATACATCTACGGCTCAATCTAAATCAATAAAAACACAATTCCTATTTAAATTTTTTTATTTAATATTTCTGTCAATTCTATTTTGCTAAATCCTACACACTATACCATTTTAAATAATCAAAAATATGAGCCAGATTCCTTTCTTCTTCTTACTTGTCAAAACTAAGCACCTACGTCTGGTAACATGGCACCATAGTTGCTGAACTTACTCAAAAGTAACCCAGAAATTAAAAGTGAACTGATTTATGCTGCAGGTTGTAAAATCTTTATTATAGAATTAGAAACTCTGTGATTTAATGAGTCTTGTGTGTTTTTCTTAAATGCAATTATATGCGGACAGAAAGTGATGGGTCAAACTTGATGAGTAAGCAAGTCATTTCAGTTTAAAGATATATTAATATTTTCATGAAAAGAAGAGATGTATACATCATGCTCTTCATGTTTTAGCCCTTGAGTTCTAAGTGGTTTGCTGTAAACATGACACATGATAGGTCAAATAACACCCCTCAAAATTCAAATATCTATCTTTAGCACTACAAAACACTTCATACACTCATTTCACATACAAATCCTTCAACCCATCACTGAACCAATCAGTGTGCCTACAATCCTAACCTTCTCTCTTATCACACCCATTCATATTTAACTGAAAGTACATGATTTTCTCCGCTTCCCTTCCCTGTATTTTTGGTGGTTATTTAAAGCTACGGATGGTGGCCATCATCCATAATCTGTTCGATGAATGTAGCAAAATTGACTAAATTTCACGATAGTCTCAAGTAAAACAAAGTGGTTTATCTTGCCTCCGAGGCCTCTAAACTTATGTTTAACATTCTGTAATCAATAATGAATGATGTGTGGATTATGAGGAGCTACAGAACAAGCGATACAGATGAACCTTTGAGATACACATGATTTAATTTGCATTTTTAATTAGGTTTTAAGTTTTAAGTTTTCTATGGTTACAGATTAATGTGATAAAGAAGCTCTGTCATGATAAAGATTGGAATGATAATAGACCATTGTGTACTCTGTGAGCCATTGCAGCTAAATTTCCACCAAGGAGCCTTTAATGCAATCCAATTTCACACCTCCAGCATGCCATGTATAGCGTTATGTGTTCTTTGAGAACCTAGTTAAGACTAATTTGAAGGTACAATGTAAGAATTGGCCGCCTGATTCAAATAAATAAGGGGCTGTGTGTGCGTCACTCACTGAATGAAGCAGAAAGTTTATTATTTACAGTGAATGTGTGCTATGGCATTGGTTAGCTATCAAAATACTGCAGAAACTTTAGACTTAAATTAAAAAAGAGTCGCACACAGATCAGTTCATCAGATCAGCGGCAGCATCTCGGACAACTCAGCAACGTACCAAAGGCAGGTAATCCAATTACATATCTGAAATCTAAATGGTTCCATAATTGCCTGAAATAATATTAAAACTTAATGAAGTGAATATATTGACAGTCCTACAGTGAAAATTACAGCAGCTTTCAGCTTGTTTCCATTATCACTGCCGGTGGCTCATAGCTGCACTACTTCTGCTTTTCTCATGTCGGACTGAGGGATACATTTACATGACACTTAATAAAAACAAATTATTGCCTTATTTCAAAGTGCATGTTAACACATTCTCCAACTTCAATTGGACTTTGTTTACTTAAAAAAACAAAGTTAGTTAAACTAGATAATGCATATGGCGCATGACCCCGGGCTTGTCTGCCTCTTGAAATCACAATGACCAGGAGTGCGCAATAAGTAAGGTGTACATTACATATTAAATGAAAAAAGGTATGCGATTATCCATCTTTTTGTTCAAAAACCATGCCCCGATTGTTTGTTTATAACGTGATGATGTAATAGGTCAACCAGACACTTTTGTGTTGTTGAAATTGACACATATCGCCCCCTAGTGTTGAGGGGGAGAGAACGTTCTTATCAGTAATTTGTTTGTTTTTTTGTTGCATGTAAACTGAGACAAGGACAGGAGTCCAGTTAGATCCCCAAACCAAATTTTGAGCATGACTCAATTAAGCTGTGCATGTAAATGTAGGAGCAGTAAGTCATTTGCCTCACAGCAAGAAGGATGCAGGTTCAAGGACTTGAACTGGGACCTTGCTGTGTTGAGTTTGCATGTTCTCCCCGTGTCTGTGTGGGTTTTCTCCAGGTTCTCCAGCTTCCTCCCACAGACCAAAAACATGCTGAGGTTAATTGGAGACTCTATATTGCCCATAGGCGTGAGTGTGAGTTTACATCTAGAAACCAGGATTTCTTCCTGATCGTTACTAACATTTAATTATCTGTTCATGGTTCCAACATTCACTGAAAGTCTGACGAAAATCCAGGCGGAATTTTTTAAGCTATCTTGCTAACAGACCGATAAATAGACAAAAACATAAAGCACAGAATATTGAAAATATCTCATTTTTTAGGTGCTTTACCAACACCAATTGAATATTTGGCAGCTATGAACAGGACTAAATTGTGAAACTATGAATTATGAAACAAAGACAAAAAAGTATTAACATATACTACTTCTATAGCATTTCTAATATCAGGTACAGGGGTTGTGCATTCCTGTGTACAAAGTATATAAACTGGAGTTGCAAAACATATAGTATAACAATAATGAAGCCACATTTACTTACTGCAGTGAGCAAGCGTAGGTCGGGGTACACCACACATTTACCTCAGGGTCTTAATCCGGCTGCAGTTGTTTGATTTTTAGTCAAACAAAGATATGTATATGAAATATATACTCTTAGTGGAGATAACCCGCTGTTGGAGTTGGAACTTTCAGTGTATCGGTGTAATTGGTTAAGACTGCCTAAACCGAGACCAAGACACTACTACAACCAGAGAGTATCAAGATTAAGACCGAGATCGACCAGAAACCAGAATTTCTTCCGGATCACTACCAATATGTAATAATCTGTTCATGGTACCATGAACATTCCCTGAAAGTTTGAGGAAAAATCGGTGTGAATTTTTTTGCTTTTTGCTTTCTAACAGACAGAAAGACAAACGCTGGTGATTACATTACCTCCATGATGGAGATAATGAATGGCTAAATCCTACAAATTGCACCTTTAAGGTCAGTGGGACAACAGTTGAGCCCTTGTGTCACTCATCTCTGATGCATCTATGCTGTTTACACACAGGCGACTTCTGATACAGACCGGAAGGGAAACAGGAAGCAGAAGTATGTTGAGTATGTCACACAGAAATAGATGTCCAGTCTACAGTTAGTAAAACAGGTAATTCATGGGTCATCCTACTTCCAATCTATGGTCTAAGTATTACAGATATGTACATATTTCTGCAATGACCCCACTGAGATGAAAATGTAAACACAATATATACAAGTTGCTCCTTTTTGGGCCTTCGTCCTTATTTCTAGTGGTTCATTGTAACAGTCTAGCTACACAAATTACTAATTCCATTCACTTGCTTGTTCTTATTTAAACATTCATATGTGTTAACAAAGCTCTTTGTCCTCTGCTCAGCCCAGTCTGCGCCTTCACCTTTCTACATTATTTAAAACACCAAGGCATTTCTTCCTCTCCCATGCATTCTTTCCCCCCTATTTGCCTTACTTCATCTATTCTCCTCATCTTTTATATACACCCTCTTTGCTCCTCTGCTTTCCTCTCACCTACTACACTTGAATTCCTACTCATGTCTCATGGCTTTCCCTTCTTTCCCCCCAATTTTTTTCTTCTTCTTCTTCTTCTCCTGGTTATCTTCCCAATTGGCCCCCTTCAACCATCCTTTCCTCTCATCTCTCTCCACCCCTTCCTTCCTTCCACCTCCTCCCCTCCTACCAGTGCCCCTCCTCTCACCACCTCGTTTCACCCTCTGATGATTGCCGAGCATATTTCACTTGACATGAAGACAAAGGGCTGAGTACACATGTGGTTTCTTTGCAAGTCCTGTGTAATATGAAATATTAATGCGGGCATAATTTGGCTCCATGGATGAGAGGTGGGGGGCGGTGGGGGCTTTATAATCACCAGTGACTGCCAGTGACTTCCCCAAAGGATGGTGAGGCTGTCAGGATGGATTGAGAAACAGCACGGATAACGACAACAGAATGCTTACTGTTGGCGGCTACCGTGGCCTATTTCTGTCTCCGTGTTTAATGGTTATATTGGCTCATTGCCCGAGTTACTGAGGCAGCTCTGCCTGTCAGGCATTTCAAAGTTAAAGGTGCTATGTGCAGCGTTTTTTTAGCCATCAATAGTCATGGTAGAATTAGTTGTGATAGACTGGTATTATTACTGTAAAGGACTGGCGGCCTGTCTTGCAGGCTAGTGGTATTCCTGGCACGTCTCATAATTCTCCCCCTTTCTACAATTTGCCATTAACCGCTTTATTTCAAAGAGGATGATTCTACGGCACATTCATTCTAACCCGCCCTTTTCTCCATTTGCTAGGTTTCCATGCAAATTTAGCACAAAATGGCTTGATTAAATGAGCGGCCAGTCAAACCTCAAGCTGTGAAAGCATGATTGAAATGTGACATTTCTGTCTTTTTCATTGAGGAATAAATATGTATGAGGACGGTTACAGCCTCATCATCTCGCCACACAGACCTGATGTTTTTATCAGGCACTATTTTTTATCTCTTCAGTGGAATGGAAATCGGAGCAGATCTAAGTCCCATGTACGTCATGATTTAATTATCGAAACAGTTTGCTGCATTTTTTTTTTCAATACTTTTTTATGTCTGCGTGTCCTGTCAAGATTTTAATCCACAAATTAAAAACGGAAACACAGACAGGTGGGTGGAAATGCACCTTTTGTTTTCTCTTTCCAAATGGTTTTTCCCTCTAGGATTTACAAAAGCAGACAATATCATTTCCAGGAACCCAGTAGTGTACAATATAAAACAAAAAAAAAAAAAAACCACTTCTGTGGTTCATCAGTCTGAGAGTTTAGATCCAGTTCCAGTAACTTTTTTCCATCCAAATGTATTGAAATTTTAGAGTGGATTTTGTTAGATGCACACAAAGAAAATGCAAATTGTTTCCATTCATATGGTTTTTCGATTATTGGGAGAGGGAGAGTTTGCTATGAGATTACGTCATAAGAGAGTACGATTGTATCCGTGACAACAGCATTTTTTAACTCTTCTGTTCGCTTCTTTGGCTTTGAGTTCAAGAATCCGTTTGGCACTCGTTTGCTTCTGTAACTCTTGATAGACCATCACGATTCTTTGCCGTTTTCCATCGAGAATCGCATTAATGGTCGCTTTTTTTATTAACAGTCGAAATGTTTCTGTTCCCTCGTCCCCTCACACATACCTTCGACTCTCCTCTGCCACCGTTTCTTGAAAATTTCAAACAATAGTTAAAAGCTCCCCAGCCAAGTATCCACCATGTATAATGCTGTCTTCTGGAACTATGGCTATAAACAAGCCAGAATATAATTACACCTTCATATATTTTTATGTATGCATAATTCTGTTGTGTAATAGTGCTTACATAAACATCTATGTACACTAATTTGAAACATCTGTGTACACTGGTTTAGAACACCTGTTCACACTAATTTTGTAATAAATCTTATGCACTAGGGCTTGGTGCAATCTATCCATGCACTTTAAAACTATATGCAATAGGGCAAAGTGCAATATCACTCGCTCTTTAAAAACGAGAGATCTGCGATAGCACTCGCACTACGGCGTCAAATACTTAACCGATTTGATAATAAGCACTTTGGCACTTCAATGCCCAAGCACATGGTCTTTAACTCTTGGCTCGCCATAAACAACAAGTCTTTTAGTATGCGTGATCCTGTCTCAAAATGCCTTTATAACGCACGACTCCGCTTTTTATTGTGTCCAGATGTTCTGTTTTATGTGTTGCTTTTTTATGTTACCGTCAACCTGCCAAGGGACCAAAAATGGAAATTAGCCGCTGGCTGTAATCTTGCGTATTTACATTTACATATAAATGTTTATTAATATGCCTGGTCCCTGTTCTTTATTTTTAAATAAATAAAGAGTGAGTCATCCTCTTTTTTTTTTTTGGAAGATCTGTGCTTTCGCTTGTTGAAGTGTCCTTGGGCAAGATACTGAACCACATACTGCTCTGTGTTGCGAATCTGTGTGAATGTGCATTAGTTAGATTGGGATGCGCTGGAGCACCTTGGACCTGCCACCATGAGTGTGTGTGAATGGGTGAATGTCGGCATGGTGATCCAATTACTCCATACCTTCAATAAACACTAAATAATTCACAATATATGTCTAAAAAAAAGACCAGTCCACATCTTGATGCTGTATTTTTTTCTTTTTTTTAGCCACAGCTCAACAACTGTTTAACTGTTTTATAGTAACAGCTTATAAAGTTAATATGGTGACATTTACTAGCTAGTGAAATTCTGCTTACAAGTTAATGAGGCTATAACACTCTGAAAGGGGGCATTATTTGTGGTAATGCAATAAAGATAATGCCCAATTTATGAACACAATAGGTTCAGAAGCTTTTGTAAGTAGCTTGGCTAACACCAAACCTCATGTCAGTGTAGATTGATATTTGGTCTGGGAACCATCCATTCATCTGTTAATATTGGAGGCATGGTTTATGAAAGCCCAGAGCTGTTTATTGGGTGCTACAATAAGCTCCTGTACGTAGCTTATAACCAATTTTATCACACATACCGATGACGTACCTGATACTGAAAATAGGTTTGGGCTAAAAGTTGCTCATTTTTCCAAAATAAACTAGTGGTGTAAATTACTTCGGACACTTTCTATGGCTGCTTCAAAAGGTAAATCCACAGTTACCAACAAGGTCGCTTCTGTGTTTTGCCATCCTCTTGCTGCATCCTCCCTCATTCCGTGATTGCTGAGGAGAAAATTGGGTTCTTGGTGTCCAGATGAAATTGCAGAGCAAAGCGAATTCACGTACAAGGATGGGTAGTTCGCAAGCTGAAGTGTTTGTCAGTCAGTCAGTCATTTCCTATACCTGCTTATTCCTCATTAGGGTCACAGGGGTCTGCTGGAGCCAATCCCAGCGCGTTACGGCAAGAGGCAGGGATACACCCCAGATGGTCGCCAGCCAATCATGGGGCAAACACCATTCGCTCACACACTCACACCTATGGGCAATTTAGAGTGTGACTGTGGGAGGAAGCCGGAGTACCCTGTGAGAACCGGTGAAAACCCACACAGACATGGGGAGAACATGCAAACTCCACACAGAAAGGTCCCAGGACCAAGGAGGTCTTGAACCTGCGACCTTCTTGCTGTGAGGCAACAGTCCTAACCCCTGCGCCACCGTGTCACGCAGTGTTTGTAAGTCATTATCTAATAAATTTCAATCTATAATTGCGGTTTGAGGTCATTTAAATGCCATCACTAACGTTAAGAGAAAAGTACTATTCTTAAAGACTTACCAGAAACCTGACACTGCACTGAGATGCTCACAGAGACACATGCAAGAACAAACTGGGAGAGATGATGGAGATGAGTGTTGGAGATGTGGGCATGGAGCGGTGCTGCTCGCGTGGGTTGAGGCAGAAAGGGGCACTAGTCGGATCTGGCTGCGGTTCAAAATGCGAACTCGCGAACACACACAGATTTTAAAAACATTTATGGACATCAGTCAGACATCAGACATCAGTCACTGGTTGTTCGTATCTACGAAGGTTCATAAGTCAGATGTTTGCATCTTGGGGAACTGCTATACTAAACATTATCAACATATGATTAACAAATGAGCAAACTCAAATGCCGCTTTTTGCAGCTACGACTACTAAACTTACTATACTTTATTATAAGATCTGATTATACCACATACACTTAGTAAACTCATTGCCAAAAGATCCCAAGGTTAGTTGCGTAAATGGTAAATTGTAAATGGACTGCATTTGTATGGGGTCTTTCTAGTCTTAGTGACCACTCAAACACGTCACACACATTCATGCCTGCGCCTGCAAGACCAAGGTGCCAACTGCTCATCAGGTGGGTCTATTCATTCATACACATTCACACACCATTGCAACAGCCATTGGGAGCTATGTGCCACTGTGTGCAGAATATAATAAGATGGTACTTTAAAGAACAAATCTACACTTCAGCCATATCTGCCAGAGAGATTTTTTTATAAAAGCAGCAAAAGAAAAGCATCTGCCATTCCTCAAGCAAGGACACTACTTTATTCTTGAAAAGATAAGTGCCAATTCAATCACATATTAAAATATGGGTTTCTTAAAGCCTCCTTTGTGTGCTTTAACCCTGTTGCTGCCACCTTGAGTTGATTTAGTCATGCTTTACAGTCTTTATCACGCTGTTATAATAATTAATTTTGAGTCATTAGACCAAGTGAGGCATCATTGTGTGTGTGTGTGTGTGTGTGTGTGTGTGTGTGTGTGTGTGTGTGTGTGTGTGTGTGTGTGTGCGTGCGCTTATAATGTTTGTCTAAAGCTCCATTCACCAGACCATTACTAATGTGTTCATCTCTTTATACAGCACAGCATAGATTTACAGCAGAGCAAAAAACTTTTGCATCAAAGCCAAACATAGTCACACACACACACGCACGCACACACACACGTTAGGTGACAACCATGTGCACATGCAGACAAGGTCACAATTTGTCTTTCACATGTTTAATTCTCTATATATAATTTTTTCACACACATTTTCTCCCTTTCTCTTGCACGCACGCATACAAACACACACACACACACACACACACACACACACACACATAGGCTACAATTGCATCACTGGTGAATTACCATGCCATTCCGCGTTATTAAACATGACACTCGGCCCAGATAATGGAGCCTTTCTTCATCTCAATTTGGAAGGCTAATCTTATTGCTTTGATTAGCAGCAGCTTCATTTGCATATCAAGGCCTCCCCTCCTTTAATTCCTCCATCGCAAATCCCCTCTTTATAGCTGTAGATAAAAGGAATCTAACTATATGTATCTTTCTTTAGAATCTTTTCTTCCTTTCCCCCTCTTCTCTTCTTCCTTGTTAACGCCTTGTTCACTTGTTCATATTCTTGTAGATTCCTTTCCTGTTTGTGTATTCCTCATCATTCATGTTGCCTCCGTTTTCTCTCTTTCTGTGTTGGAAAGATGCCTATCATAAAACAGGAAGGAAGAGTAATGTAAAACATGACTTCATCGACATGTGACAAAAAAAATTCTAGTTACTAATTCTCCAGTAGGATTCACACAGATCAGAAAAAAAGAGTGTTTCAGCAGAAGTTAAACTTACAACCGACTATTAAACTATAACCACAAGGTTACAACATAGACAATAAACTCAACTGACAATTGTACTTTGCTCACTATTACTCCTGTGGTTGAATGTGGCTTGACCTTGAGCAAATAAAAGAACCTAGCACATTCTGCAGAAATCTAAGTTTTGGTGGCTTCAGGTACAAGTGCATAAAAACGCATCATAAGCATCACAAGCTCTCAGTCAGTTTCTCTCTGTATATCTACATGACGTCAGAAATATCGAGTAGCGAGTGGTCGAGTTCTGGAGTTAGCGTTATGTTAAAAGTTGTGTTGAGCTGAGTTTAATAAAGAGGAGATTCCAACATGGAGCTCAAAACACCACAAGGAGACCTAAGATTAATCTGAGAAATGTTCGAGTCCAGGATGGGCCAATGCTACCTGGTTAGCATGCTCACTTCAGTAAATATATCTTTTCAACAAAATATCTTTAACCTTACATTAACCTTACATTGTCTTTTTTCACATTCTGTCAATATTTCTAACTCATTTCTGAATGTTTTCATGCTACACAGGCTAAAAAAAAAACTTGAGAAAAGAATAAAGGGAAAAGAGGTAATTAACAAGGCTAACAGGGCTGAAAGGCAAAAGCGTTCATAGCTGTTTCCAAAAGCCACACTTGAAGGCAGGGTGATATAGTGAGGTGAGATATACTAATTGTTTAAAAACTGGGATAATATATCTTATATTTTGCGTACAGTCTCTCCTGGAAGGCATTAATAGTGTTGTAATGTTTGTACATCATTACAGAGAGAGGACTTCAAACCCTGCTTATGCAAACACAATAGCAGCTCTTGCTAAATGCTACAATAGGTAACATGCCCAAAATGACAGTGCTAACATACACCTATAGTTTTGCAGGTATAATGTTCACAATGTTAGTGCAGCATGTTAGTATGCTAATGTTTGCTAATTGGCAATAAACAAGTAGAGCAGAGGTACTGAGATATTTCAGTCTAGACTACAGTGGACTGCTGACTGACAGACCAAAGTTGCCATTCCCATTAAGCTATATATTACTTTCTTAATTTATTTTTTTTTTTTTTACTATTATTAGTTAATTCCACGTGTTGCACCATCTTTTTCGTCTTTTCGTTTGAGTCTACGTTTCTACAGATACGTAGTCTGTCAATGTTTTTGACACATGCATATTTTAACAAATAGCTTATTTTTATGGTGTGATAACATTGTGGATAATGGCACAAAAAAAAACATAGTTTGGAAAAGGTCATGGTTTGGGGTTAAAACAATCAACGGTATGAGGGGACAGGGTCCATTGGCTATTCTTACATAGTTTACCCAGGCACATCTGGCTGCTAAGTGGGGAAGTAGGGAGGTAAACTATATATATATATATATATATATATATATATATATATATATATATATATATATATATGTGTATATATATATATATATATATATATGTATATATATATATATATATATGTATATATATATATATATGTATATATATATATATATATATATATATATATATATATATATGTGACATTTAAATTATGTGTGTTCCACTGCATTTACAAACACTGGTTCTTACGCTGATATTTGATTCATTTTCATTTTTCTCTATTTTTAAATGCATGATGGTTTCCCACAGCTATCAGTTAGGAGGGTCTATTATCCAATTTGGCCAAAGTAGTCTCTGATGAAGTGCGTTGTACCCACCCAAGCATGTTATATATGGTAGCGCGAAGTATAATAGGCTATCACATTAATATTAGGCCTATTCATGTCGGTAAAGCAGAATGTTTGAATAATGGTTAATTGCCCCTACTCTTGACACTGAAAAAAATGTATTAGTATTGGGACGCTTGACAAATTTTACTGACGCTGCTCAGTCAATTAGACATCAATGGCGAGATGTTGGAATAGCCGCTTGTAACCATGACGGGACAAACGTCCCATGAAATATCCGGTTGAATGGCAGTAAAATGCAGTGGTGTCGAATAGGCGTCTCCTGCAACTTTTCATCCACCCAAGCCTCCTCTTCCTGCTAAGAAAAGTGAAACTTACCACCTCCTAAATGTGTCCCCACATTTGAAACATTAACATTGAAGCTATCTGTGGTTTGCTGAAGCATAGACTGTCAACATTTCTGTCTGGAGATTTGGGCTGTTTTTCATTTACAGCAAAGTAGGATTTCTGCATGAAATACCACAACAACCTGCAGAGTACAAACTCTTTCAAAATGCCAGAGGGTTATCGTTAAATGACATGTTGTGGTATGCAATTTACCTTCTGAAATAAAAAAAATATATATATTTATAAAGTACGGGGTATAACCTGAAAAATTAAGTGTTTTTTTCTGCGTTTGTGCCCTTCAGAATACTGACCTCTTGTCTGTGCGACAAAGAGAGTAAGAGAGAGAGTGAGACAGTAAAAAAAGAAAGAGATAGTGTGTGTCTTTTATAGGATGTTGGCCAATATGATGTTTTATGTATCTATAAAGAGCTTCAAGGCCATGTTGACTTTTCATGGTTTAGAAACACTATCAGTGGTCTGTGAAAATGCCTGTATTGTGCGAGATTGAAGTTAAATGTGGCATCAAAAGCTTTTACCTATTCACAGTTTGTCAGAATTGAAAGCCTGGGGTGCTTCAGTCATGTAGTCACCTTAATGGACCATTTTCATCCACTGATGTCTACAAGCAACTTTAAAAGCTGTAATTCTGTTAACAGCCTGGCTGTGCTACAGTGTTTTTCCCTATAAGAAGATTTAATAAGTGTTGGTTTTGTCACTAGTTTCTGCTTTTTTTTTCTCCATTTGTTTAAACCTGTACTTTCACATGTCAAATGTTAGAAGTCTGTGGGGATTAACCCATGTGGTTGAGGAAATGGTTTTATGAAAGAAGAGAAAAAAAATCATAAAGATCAGTGAAGTGAAGATAAAAGGGTAAACAAATCACAATTACAAGCCATAAAATTTATATTAAAAAGGAATAGTACATGAATATGGGCATGAACTCAGCAGCGGGCCAAGTATTTGCATAATTTGACACTATAGTCATTATACTGCCAAAACCTTGGTGTTAGTACTGTTGATTTAGTTTGAAATGTATGTGAAAACATGTATGTTTTAGGATATACATGTTTTCAAAAAATCTAGTTTGAACAAAAGACGCCTGACATTCAAATTATTTTAATTGCTAATTTATTTAGCAATACAAATAGCATGATCAGAAACTTTTCATGGGAAGATAAGATGGGGAATTTTGGAATTATTCCACATTTATCACCATTATCAATGTTTGCAAGTTAAACATTAATACTGTTATAGATATTTATGAGATATTCAGGATTAAATTAAATTAAAGATATTTACCCCATAATATTATCATATTGAATGATTTCAAAGCACTCATCTAGTGCAGCTACAAGTACGACATCACCAGCATTGCCTAAGGTAAACACAATATGTTCCTTCATCTGATGACTTACTGAAGAAAGTAGTCCCGAATATTTGCTTCACTTGGTGTAATGTTACAGTTATTGTTTTATAACGTGGTGAAGGTGGAGGTCACAACTTGCCGACCATAGCCTTTAGGAGCTGCTGGATTGTGTATTTGCTGAGTTTGATGAGTGAAATCAAAAAATACCATAAGCCATGCAATATTATTTGATAATATATTTTCCCTAACTATACTGTATTTATCTCATCTCATCTTCTATACTCGCTTATTCCTCATTAGGGTCGTAGGGATCTGCTGGAGCCAATCCCAGCGCATTACAGGTGAGAGGCAGGGATACACCCCAGATGGTCGCCAGCCAATCGTGGGGCACACACACACTTCACTCACACACTCACACCTACGGGCAATTTAGAGTCGCCAATTAACCTGAGCATGTTTTTGGACTGTGGGAGGAGGTCGGAGTACCCGGTGAAAACCCACACAGACACAGGGAGAACATGGGGGCAACTCCACATAGAAAGGTCCCAGACCCAGGACCCAAGGAGGTCTTGAACCTGCGACCTTCTTGCTATGAGGCAACAGTTCTTATACTGTATTTATGTTCCCTGTTAAGGGCCAACCTTTAGTTTTGTGAATTTTGTATTTATTCCTGTTTATTTCCATATATTCTCATTAATTACAATATATTCCTGTTAATTCCCATAGAAAGTTTGTATAGTGTGTTGATTGATTGATTGATTGATTGATTGATTGATTGACAGATCAGCAATGTGTGCAAGTTGCAAATCACCTCCCTGAATGGAGCGTAACAGCCCTTTTATTTCTAAGGGATAGTTACTTAAAATCCGTGTTCCTTCTCAAATTCACATTTTTTCTCTCATTTACAAAAAAAAACAGACCATTACAGATCCCAATTGGTTTAGGAAACCTAATAAATAAAGGATATATTCTTGACCTGTTTTCATTATTTATGTCCTTGGTGAAAACAAATGGGCTCGGGGCTGTGAGCCACAGACAGAGTGGAAGAGACAGAAAGTAACAACTACACACTGTTGGTTTTAGTCTTTTGATTCAGACAAAAATTCATAGGATATTGGCAAACTAAAATGATTTAAAATAGATTGATTAGAGTAAGGTTTCATTTTGGTTTATAACCACAAACAATCTGAAAATTCATATTCTTATTATTGTAATCACTATTTATATCCCTTCACATAATTATGTATGCTGTAATATGGAAATAAATCCTACTGTATCACACCCTTACATCATAGTCGGGCACTTTTTAGATGCTGGTCTCTGAATAAATACCTCGTATCAATATGTAGTGATCTGTTTTACACATCAGATAATTTCCCCTCTAGAGATAACAAACTACTTTAAATAGATGGATTGTATTTTAAGACCAAGCCCTTTCTTTTGATTGCAGGATCCAGTAAAAGTGTATGACCATAAAGCCACTGCAGAGTTCATTGACCTGCAGGTGAAGTACTAGCTCACCCTGGTGAGCAGTCAGTGTTTTACTCACTTCTTGGGGACTCCATAAACACACATTTATGCAGGTTATTGCCCCTCTGCCCCCACCCGGGCCTGTTGAAGTCATCATCTTCGGCTGCAATTTCATCACATGCAGATGAGGCGGCGAGAGACATGGACTATATAAACAGGGAAGCATCTTGGTTTCAGCACCTTGCGCTTGCCTCAGCTTGCCTCAGCTTCTCCGCTCTCTCGCTCCTCTGCCGCAATGGCCTTCACCGGAAAATGGGAAACTGAAACGCAGGAGGGATACGACGAGTTCTGCAAGCTGCTCGGTGAGGCGGAATCAAAAACACGTTTTCAGCCCTCCATATTTAACATATATATAACGCCTAAACTGGAACCGGGCTCACCCTTCTCCGCTTTTCTCCCCCTCTCCAGGTATCCCCGATGACATCATTGAGAAGGGCCGTGACTACAAGCTGGTCACAGATGTGACTCAGGATGGCGATACCTTTACCTGGACCCAGATCTACCCCACAAACGCCAAGGTCACCAACAAGTTCACTGTCGGCAAGGAGTGTGACATGGAGACCATTGGTGGAAAGAAATTCAAGGTAGGAGGGAATGAATCCGAGGGCGTATGAAACCTTGAGGCTGCTTACAAACTCAGAGAAAAGGAAGAGGTAGATAGCTGGATAGGAGGAATCCTGCTTGCTACCCTCACATGGTTGTAACCTTTGTGTTTTCAGGCCACAGTGAACATGGAGGGAGGCAAGCTGAGCGTGGCCTTCCCCAACTACCACCACACCTCCGAGATCAGCGGAGGCAAGCTCATTGAGGTAAACGCGCTCGCTCAGGCTTTTAGTGCTGAGAATCTAACGCCATGGCAGCAGTTATTATACCCAACACCCTGCAGGGATCATAAAAGCCATTACTGTTTCTGGATAAGGCTTTGCTAACAAGACATAACTCTCTGTCACACAGCCTAGTGCGAAAGAAGCCGATCTTAACAAGCAAATCAGTCTCACTCTCGAAACCGGCGGAGTGTGAGATGATTATTTAAATGTAACCAAAGCTTTTGTTTTATTCCAATTAAACATAGTCATTTAGAAATTAAAATAGTGCACTTTGATGTAAAAATGTGAATTGCTATATGTTTCACAACATATTTTAGAGCAGATATGTCAGTCACAAGCTAAAGCACATATAATTATGATATTGGGATCTATTATAGGCACCATTTACACTTGCATTATATTATTTCACTTAGGAGCATGAAATATATTTTAACTGATAAATAATATTGAAGTAAAACAAGACACCAGAATAGCACATTTCCTGTTGTAATAGTTGACTCTTTTTTTCTCTTTAGACCTCCAAAGCTGGGTCTGTAACTCTAAAGAGAACCAGCAAGAAGATCTAACTGCTGAATGGCCTTTGACCTCTTTAATGGTTACAATGGAGACCTCAGAATTACACCTCAATAAACAAGGACTATGATGCTATATGAATCTGTTTGTGTGTGTTTCTGTTTCCACTTTCAAAATTTTTTTTTTTTAACAAATAATCGTTTTTACAAAAATCAGATTCAAGGCATTTGATTCAAGGAAAGAAAGGAAAAAGAAACATGCCTGAACATTTAGACTATAGAAAGTGATTTCCGTAACACTAATTATCGCTTAAACATGCAAGTATAATGTTTACAGTCTATACATTAGTATGGCCTAAAAGGATTTGACTCAAAATAAACTCAAATAGAAAGGGAGTTGGAACTGATTCTCAGGATAATTGAGAAAAGCTGTTTATTGTTATTTATAATAAGCATAAGAGGAAGTGGGAGATAATCACATGCCTGACATTTGGGTGTCTAAACAAGAGTTGTTAATGTCAGGTTTAAATTGATCTCGATACAAAGGTCACCATGCAGGTTCTTGTTGCTTTTAGTTGTCTTGGCGCGGACAGGTGGAGAAACATGATGTCATTTTGGTATACAGCAATAAATTAAAAAAAAACATGAATGGTGAAAATCTTCACTCGAGTACTGCACTAGATTGAAATATCTCAGATGTTGAGTGGATACCACGAAATTGACATTCATGGTGTCCAGAAAATGGTCAGTAGTGACGTTGGTGATCCCCTGAGCTTTCCTCTAGCACCACCATGAGGTTGATGTTCATGGTTTTAAAAGAAGAGTTGGATGGATTGCCATGATATTTGGTTCACACGTTCATATTTCCCACAGGACGATTTGTAATAACTTTGGTGATCCTCCGAGTTTTCATCCATCCATTAGGTCATATTGTAGTAATCAACAATTAAGATCACGGGTAGACGCTGACCTTTCATTTATCAGCTAACCTTGGGCTTTCTTTTTCTCAATCGTCATTTGATTTCCTCCTCCCCCTCTCACTTATCATGCCTTCTGTCTTCATCCTGTCGTTCTCTTCTATTCCTTTTCAGTTGTCTTTCACTTCCACTCTCCTCTTTTCCTCTCCTTGTCTCTCGCTGCATCTACCCTATTTCTCTCTGGCTTCCAGCCAAGCAAACAATCAGTTAATTAACCAGCTCAGTCCCAGGATCATTGTAGAAGCTCTCAGAGGAGCACTGTAAAGGCTCTCATGTCTCTAAATTTACAGCTTCATTAAGTGGACTGGAGTAAGGTACAAATCTTTTGAATAAAATTGCTAGACTAGAGTCTCAGCACAAATGTGTGTGTGTTTGTGTGTGTGGGGGGGGGTGTGCGCAGGCGCTGGCCTTGACTTAAAAGCTGGTGACTCAATAGCTCCCTAATGAAAACAAAATCTCTGTTTTTTGCCTCTGAGGTGGCAATTGTTTTGGTGTAATAATGAGATGTCCTCTCTTGCTAGCACCGATGCAATCAAGATCTCACACTCCTGGAAAATTAGGGTTGGAAGGCAACAACCAAAGGTGCCATTTGAACATGTTTGTGTAGCTGAGCACTGGTGCAATCACGCCGCAATATCACTTCCTTTGTCCTCACAGACAAACAGGCCTAATTGGCTAATTCCAAGGCTACTGTTTGTGATTGGCCATTCTGCCACTTTCTGATTGGTCTCCATCTAGGCAACCAGAAGTGGGAAGAAAATGGCTTCTTAACATCACTGTATTGTCCTCCCCGTTTCTGTGATCTGTACCTTCAAACAGCTTTGGATTCCTGCCACAATTTATCACATTCCCCAGAAACCCACTAAAATATATCCCTCTTCCTTCATTTCTGTGGTATGCCAATTTTTTTTTTTTTTTTTACAAATTGTTACTCATAGTGCACAAAAGCACCACAGTCTTTGTGCCTTTAATGTTAGTAATATGTCTTTAGTAATAATGTTTTTTTTTCCAGATTTAAAGTTAGCACAGTGTTGCTGTGGTGAGCACTGTCACCTCACAGCAGGAAGGTCCAGGGTTGTAATTATTGGCCGGCTGTGCCTTAGTTTCCTCCGAAAGCTCCAGTTTCCTCACAGTCCAGAGACACGCAGGTTAAGTTAATTGGATACACTAGAAGTGTTTTTCAAAGCTGTCTTGTTTAGTCCAGTTGAATTGGACTCTTCAATCGCTTCTTTGAAATGGAAAGCTGGATGCTTGACTGATTTTCTTTTTCTTATTGATTTGACTCGTTACCATGAGAAAGATTATTTCCACTTGATTTTATTAATGACACTGCTTCCAAAAACATGTATTCCCTGCTCTCCTTTAATGATTCTGTCTCATTTCTCCTTTGCTCTATGTAAAAAACAAATAACAGACAATGATAGTTCATATTAACTCCTACATAATAATTGTTGTCCTGCAACTTCGTGACTGCATAGTAATAATACTCATACTTAGATAAATATAAAAATATGCATGCAAGATACAGTCTCTCTTATGTCTCTGGCGTATTGTGTAAAACAAGCTATGCAGGTGCAAGATATTACTACCAGGTGGCCCCAAATGAAGACACCTGTTTAAAGGTCCATTTACCGCAATGTTACCAAACAACAAAAACGTCTAAGTGATCCAGAAACCGTGACTTTGTTTCAGATCATTACCAAAACTGTATCTTCTGTTCATGGTACGATTCCCAAATTCCTCTGTCATGGACTCTGTTGGAGCTTCTTAGCCCCACCCTCCTGCTGCTCCTCCTGCTCACACCTCTCTGCTCATCCTCCAGTCAGCACCCGCCGATCCTCTACCCACACCCTTTGCCCTTCCTCTGTATTAACTCTCAACCTATCAGTTACCAGGCTGCTCAGTCACCACACACCTGTTTCTTATCTGCTCATTTCCCCTCAGTATTTATACCAGTCAGTTTCACCCGGTTGTTTGCCGGATCGTTGTCAGTGCTCATGCATGCCTTGTTATCCCGCCTGTTTCCTAGTGTTACCTTTGGGTTTATGACCTCTGCCTGTTTTACTGTATAGTGTTTTTGCCTGACGCCTCTGTACCATTGCCAGGTCACTTTGAAGTTTGGTTTTGGACTTTATAACAGACTGTACTCTGCTCTCCTGGGAAAACTCAGTAATGTTTGTGATTCTGCATGTGGATCCTCTCTGATACATAATATTCCCTTTAATGGAATTGCTGACAGACAGATACGGAGGTATTGAACAACTTGTAGGCTACCAAATTATCTCTCTGTGTGTATTTTGTTAAATTTAATTAAATTTGCCCTTTAAAATTAAATGGTTTCCTTTTGTCTTCCCCTCTGTTCTATTCTTCATACTGCATGCTGTCTAGTCTTCGTTATGTCCTCCTCTATAGTCATGAAAGATGCCTATATAAGGTCTTAAAGTGTTGTTCTTTGGAGGTGGTAATATGGCAAGTTTGAAAAGTCTTGTGTGGACAGAGATAGTTTTCAGTTTCAAAGTCTCCTTCAATAAAGCCCACCAGGTTGCACCGCCATGTTTCTACAGTAGCCCAGAACAGACAAACCAAATAATCGCTCTGGAGACGGCCTTTTTATGTGTTTCACAGCCACACAGTAGGTTGTCTAGCACATGGAATACTCAATTTGTTGCAGTGTGCGACCTCACCACTGGATGTCACCAGAAACTACACACTGTACCTTTAAGTAATTTCTAATGAAGAATTCATAAATGTGTAAATCTCTACTTGCTAGTTCTTAACAAATTTAATGTGCATAATGGCACTCTGGTGCACCATCTTCTCAGAGGCTACAGATTTATAACTGTGGACTGCAGATACTATAAGAATCACCCACCTTTGCAAACTAATTGTATCTACTCGCTTTCTTGGTTTAATCGCATTAAAACTTATTTTCTGTGCAGATTTTGGTTAGAGAACAGTCGAATTACACCTCTCCTCCCATTTATGACTTGGAGTAAGACTGTGTTAGAAGGCATATTAATAAAATTTAATAAATAATCAAAATGCTTCTTTCATTGTGCCTATATGTCTCCAGGCCCACAACTAGTGACCCCAAAACACATACATACATACATACCTTTACTACTATGTACTGTTACACCCGTATTATCCATATTAAAGGGGTCCAGTTCGGAAAAAAACTGCTAACACATAAACTGTGAACAATTAAAAAAAAAAACCTACAATGGCAAAAAGGCAAAGATCATCATAAACCTGTTGTGTAACACGTGGAGTCTTGATTAAAGTTTTTGACCCAGACATCCATTTAACTTCATAATTCTTGTGCCTGCCATGACCAAGAACATCAAATGATAAAACGGACCAGGCATTCGCCGATTTCCGATTTTCTCTTTGCAATCGGATTTCGCACATCTGTCTCTCTCTCAATTCAGTTCCAGTCACAGCATCTCAAATAACAGTGCTTTGGAGAACAATCAGACTAAAGAGATACTGACAGACAAAAAGAAAGCAAATCGGTGGGGTTAAATGAGGGATTGAGACAATAATAAAAACTAGACATGGCAAAG
Organism: Lepturacanthus savala; assembly: GCA_030544235.1. Taxonomy (NCBI): domain Eukaryota; kingdom Metazoa; phylum Chordata; class Actinopteri; order Scombriformes; family Trichiuridae; genus Lepturacanthus; species Lepturacanthus savala. The sequence goes on from CM060461.1 coordinate 17,732,562, forward strand.
GGAGAGAAAATACTCTGGGTTGGATAATGAAGGGGTGACGTACCGCAACGTGACTGGCATGCTAGGCATTAATAACCTGGAATTACCTGTAATAACCATGGTAACACTGGCAATTTGCTTGAAGTTCTCGGTCTTGGCGAACAGTGGTTGGTCCTACTGGATGGAGAAGAAAACCAGGGAGTCGTGTGTGCACAGCTCAACTTAGTATTAATTGTGTGCATTGTGGGTCTATGGATGTAGTCACTGACAAAGAATCAGCAGCTTTTATCTCACTATGGTGCCATTGTTTTATAGAAGCTGAAACTGTGCTACTATGATAATTTTCTCTGTCTCTTTCATGTAATTTCCCTTCTACTATACTCTTTGTCATGCCAATGATCTCTACAGGTGAAACTGAAAGATTGCCCCCCTTTTCCCTCATGTGCACACAGTTTGATGTATGTAATGTACTGGGGAATAGCAAACATGAAAGTTCAGCATGTCAGTGTGAATTTCTTAAAGGTTGCTTCCTTAGTCATTGGCCAACCAATGACATGGTATACCTGTCTCTAAGGAATAGGAATAAGATCATGGATCTTCTACAGCATCCTGAAAGAGGTGGGGTCAGTCAGTTGTTATGTTTTTAGATATCTAAATATGAGGATGTCTCCAGATGCCTCCCTGTGGGGGTTTTCCAGGCATGTCCCCCTGGGAGGAGATCCAAGGGCATCATTTCTGTGAACATCCCAGGTTCCCCCTGGATGAGGACATGGTAGGAAAGGAAAAGAACATCTGCCTAGTTAACTGATACTAAAAGTCTACCAACAAATTCTGGAAAGTGAAGAAATTGGAATTAATTGCAGATACATTTGCATTTTTATATTTTACAGGTTAACGCGAGCTAACAAAACCTACATTATATCACCCCTGTTGTCGTCTCCCATGAAAGAAAGATGTGGACAGAGCCATGGGCCCAGCAGGTTGATTGAACCAGAGGGTGTGAAGATGGTGGCCACGCTGAACCACACTCAGTTTTTCACTTGTGTAAGTCCACAATGTCAGTTCATTACTTTAAACCCCAACAACCATTTGATGTATTGCCAAGAATTGCACAGATATTCATGGTTCCCAGAGGGGGAATTAGACCATAAGACCATAATTTTTGTGGTCTTTAACACTCCACCAAGCATATTGTGACTCCCACCCAACATTGTTGTATGATATTGTGCAAGTGCAAGATGTCACCACCTCAATGCCAGGAACAGATGAGTCAATGCTTTTAGAGGATGAGGGGGGCTCTGGAAACGAGGAGGTAGAGAGTGAGCATGGAAAAGGGACATGAGGAGCAGCAGAAATAAGCACAGGTAATAATAATAAGGATGATGATGATGATGAGAAGAACGAGAAGAATTTACTCATAATTCATATTAACAAATTGAATAATATAGAATTCTCTAAGTAGTTAGGGCTACTTAAAGATGCTTTACAGGTGTATGGTTGGGAGAGCATGTGATGATGATGACATAATGATAGATGATGCTCCTGCTAGCCCTGCTAACCCTTCTATATGGAGCAATGAACAATTTGATTTAAAAAAGACTTCAAGCAAAAAAAAAATGTATGACTCTATTTAATAATGCCCAATACAGGTGTAAGACCTGTAGTGTTTGTATTGTGTGTAGGCATATAACTGTGCCAAAATGCAGTTTTCAATGCATTACAGAGGTTTTGGGTGATTAGACACCCCCCGTTTTTTGGGGGGGGCTGTGCACGCGGCAAAGGCAGTTCCAGCAAGAATTTCAAACCACGTTGATCCATGGGAAAAAGTCAGACATATTTAACATGTGATAAGTTTATCACAAGGCAATAATATTGAAGGTCAGGAAACATTCTATTTTCTCAGTAGAAAACAACACAAACACTTTTGAAAAGATCTATTTTGTCTGATATAGATGGAGAAATAAGATGATAAGATAACTTTGGATACAGTTCACCAAAATCTCCCCTCTCACTTCTTCAAACTACAATGTTCAATAGAACTGCTTTCAACCCCGTCAACCCTGTCCACATCTCTGAGATGATGTGACCCAAAAAGCCATTGAACTATTGCTGTCATGGGCTCCGGATCCTAAGAATTAAAAGGACACCTTTCGAAAGCATTTTTTTTTTTTATTTTGGATCTCTACAAATTCATTACATTATATATATATATATATATATATATATATATATATATATATATATATATATATATATGCACATATCGTTCTTGCACATCTAAGTTTATATAACCTTTCCTGGCACTTTTGTTAGGATTTTGTATTACTTTTAAATCTACTTTGTGAAATTACATGAATGGACCTGACTTAGTCCAAGGATAAACGGATAACCTGTACTGCAACCCTGAAGAGGATAAATAGTTTAGAGATTCAATGGGCAGAGAGATTCAGTATATTTTACTTTTTTTTTCTTTTCTTTGTTTCTTTTTCTTCTTAAAGAATATTTGAACGATTAAATCATGGAAATGTGTGTGTTTATGACTACTCCCTCTAAAGCTTCATTATACTTCTGCACCAGGTCTATGTAGAACCTATGCCTAGAGCCTCAGCATTTCTATGAGTTTCTTTAGGTCTAACAAACAATGGTGACAGAATGTGAAAGAAGTTTTTACTTTTACTGAAATCGCTGGAACACTGCAAAGAGAAAACTTGAGCCGACATGCACCCTAAAAAAAGACAAACTAGAAGCTATGCATTGTGGTGACGCAAACACCACAAGGGCTGTGATTGGTGCAGCTCAGCCACGACTACGTAAGTGGTTGTATATGCCACCTCTGCAAATGGCTTCTCTGTCACCTGTGCTTCAGCATTTGCAATAAAAGCAGTTGCTCTTCAATATTGATGAACGCCAAACACACGCACTCCATCCCGGTTGCCATTGTTTGCTATGAGGAGAAAGCAAGAATTCGGCAGCGCAACGCATTCCCCCAACCCAGAACTTCGAATGCATAAAGCCTGCATCACATCGATAGAGTAGCTACATTCACAGAAGTATAAACTAGGCTTAAGAAACCAGCACGATGGATGGATGGATGGATGGATGGATGGATAGATTTCTCTAGAATATGCATTGAAATACTCCACTGTGAAGATGAATAGCAATACAACACAGCAGGTGGAGGTGGACATACAGTGGTGTATTGAAGAGATGACTTTCTTTAATCTTTAATTTTAGCTGAACCCGATCGATTAAAATACACCCAGATCTGCCCCGAAACACCACAACAGACAATTTTTTTTTTAAATCAAAATGATATTGTGTGAGTGTTTTTTTCTGTCTGAGTCTTTGGCCACATGTCATTTTTCTCTCCCAGTTACAACAACATTGATCCTGCCCTTGAGTTTATGGAGGACAGTCAGGTGCAGGGATGTCGCAGTGATGAGACGTTTTATGTTTTACAGGGGTCACCGTCCCAATGGCGCACTCCGTAGCATCTGATTTAAGCACATCCATCCTTCTGTGCGCATGAAAGATTTATGTGGGATATTCATTAATTTAGGAAGGAGATCCTGCAAGTTTAAATGAACTACTTGAAAATAACCTTGTATGTACATGATTTTCAGTCAAACTATTAGTGCTGCTTTCTTGTCAGCCAGCAAGCTACACTGCCCAAAAAGAAAATCAAATCTCATCAGGTGAAATTGTCTAAGTCCAATATTGAGTAGAATTATCTTATTCCACTGACAGATTTTGTTTGGGGTCACTTTCTTTCTTAGAAAAGCACTGTTCTTTTTAATGAAAATAAATTTAAACTAATCAAAATACACTCTATTCACCAGACTTTTCAGCTAGAGCAGTCATGTGACTATTCTAGCTGCAAAGTCTTGTTTTTTAGTGCAATATATACATAGGTATAGAGGCCCATTTCCAGCAACTGTCACTCCAGTATTATAATGATCCTATGTGTTTGCTCATTGCATCAGAAGGCTAATGTAATAACAAATTTTCATTCATTTTACAACTCATGGTGGTACATAAATGTGTGACTCAAACAGATAATTTTATTCAATATTGTACTAATTGTACCAAATTCAAGACAATTTCATTTGTTAAGATTTCATGTCTTTTTGCAGTGCAGCTCTATTAATCCATACATCCAGAGAGGCTGACTCCTCCTGCCCTTTAGCCCGGGACAGGGCCTCTCGCCAGGGGACAGTAGCCGGCTTTGTTCGCGTATCATGCCTCGCATTCCCCAGACCTGCCCCGGTTCCCTTAAATGCCTGCTCTGTGGGTAAGCAGGCCGGTCGGGAACCAGCGTCCACGGCCAGTCAGACATCCATCCATTCATTCACACAAGGAGCGGCTGACTTCTTGTACCACCCTGCCCAGAACAAGGCCTCTCTCTGGGGGGACAGAAGTTGGCTTTGTCTGTCCCCCCCCCCCTCTCCTCCCCATCCCCCCCTCTCCCCACCGCCACCCTCCTTCTCCCTCATGCCTCACATTCCCCAGACCTGCCCTGGGGTCCCCCCTCAAGGCACAGGACATAGGGAGAGACACGGGCCTCTCTCTACGCCCCCATTTCCCTTTCTCTTACTGATATTATCGCTCCCTTACAACTGCCACCCCTCCCTCACACCGCCACCACATCTCCTCTGTTTTCCAAGCGTTTTCTCTCTCTCCAGCTTTTACTGATGCCCTTTCTTGCTCTTTCTCTTTTTTTTTCCTGTTCAGCCATAAAACTGACAGTTAACAACCTTGCCTCTCCTCTCTCAATCCCTTACATCCTTTCTCTCTATTCCACACCCACACGCGCTCTTTCGCTCTTTCACACACACACACAAACACATTATCAATCCACTTTCCTTTAATTGCATTTTGGTGAAAAATTCTAACTAACCAAAGAACATCGCGCATGATTCTGATGGTTATAAAATGCAATTTACTCTGATTGGTGTAAGCCGACCACATATATAGCAAAGTCAGATCAGTTATACCTCTATGCTTACTTCCCATTCTTCTCTCTGACCCCTTTTTGACCTTTTCTCTTCCTCTAAAACACTCATTCATAGCCAGGTTTCTGGATCAGCTGTTTATGCCACTCTGAGAGGCTACCTGAACCCGGGAGCTGCTCGGGGATCAGCACCACCCACCTGCTCACCTCTTTTTAGCTGCTCGCTCAACACAAAACACCAAAACCTGATCCAGCGCCAGTGGCTGTCTGTACCTACAGCCCACTTCTATTCAGCAATGAGAAGGGTGGGGGCGTAGGCCATAATTAAAGATGGCGGCATTGCCGTCACACAATGGCTCTGCACAGAGAGGGCTTTTATTGCATGTATTTTTCGCAACAGGAGAGTGGGCAGTCTACCCTCTGTGAGCATTTAATTGGTTTAACAGCTGGAGAGGAGGAGGAGGATGAGAGGAGGTGGGGGGAGAATCCAACAAGAGAAAGGGAAACAAAGGCATGGGAGAAAAAAAGTGTGAGTCACCGGGATTTTAAATTAGTTGTGTCTGATGTTGATAAATTTATCAGTGGCAGACTGACTTTATATATTGTGCATCAGTGTGGAAATTAATAATTTGCCATCTTCACCTCCCATCCGCACACAGTGTTGATTAGCAGGCGTCCTAATTGTGATTATGAGTGTGTTGCAGTTGCCTGAGCAGAAACACGCCAGGCGTGGGCTCTTTGGAAGGTAGCATGTTCCCTGCAGCATCCTGGATATTATTATTATTTCAAAAAATATACTGAGATTAAGAAGAGGCAACCAGGTTTAAAAATATATAAATAAATAACATACACTACCTCCCACCCACTAGTGAGGCTGTGTTTGTGTGTGTGTGTGTGTGTGTGTGTGTGTGTATGATGTGGATGCTGACAAGTGTCTTTGTCTGGCCTCTGCCAATAAATGAAAACTGGAGCAGAGCCTTGGGGCAAGGTGAGGCCCTGACGTTCCTCTGGAGGTTTCAACTAATGGAGATCCAGTGTTGGGTTGGAGGAGTATCCCTTAGGGGGCAGCATTGGGGATTAAAAATGTAATCCACTACACATTACAATGTACATGCTTGAAACAGCAATCTGGGGTATAAGTGGTTTCGTGTCTGCACCGTATTCTGAAGTCTTTTGAATGTCTATCCATCCCAAAAGTTGATATTGGCGCTTTCGTTCAATTTTGATTTGACTTTTCTTTCTCGGTTGAAATGAAGGTAAATCAAAAAGTTTCAGAGTTTGTCGCCTGTGCTTAGAAAGTTTGTGTAAATTCTATTAAGTAGAAGATATTTTCCTCACAGTGTAGATATAGCATCGTAGAAAGAAGCAGTTTGTGTTTTATTTGTGACAGAATTCTGACTGGAAGAGGAAAAATATGGCCACATATATAAGAAAAAAAGTAAGTGAAATAAGAGTAAAAGGTAAAAAAAAAAAAAAAAAAAATCCCACAAACATCACTCAGCTCAGCCACTGTCGTTAATGGGAGTCCTGCATTTCACGTCCCTGTGTGACGTTCAGGGGCAATTGGGAGTGCAAGACTAAAAGGACATAACATGGACAATTTCTTAAAAGAAGCAGTTTGCGTTTAATGCCAAATAAATTGACACAGGCCGATTATAGTAAAGAACCAGAACTAGTTAAAACACTGTTGCAATTTAGATGGAGCAGACTTGGTTATTTGTAATAAAAAGAGTAAAGAGTAAATAACGTGGATATAACATGGACAATTTTTTTCTACACTTTTAACAAAATATATAATATTATAATAGAAGAAGGCTATCATGTTTTCAGGTCTTTTTTCAATTGAATTTAGTTTTCAATAATCTTTTAAACAGCACACAATAAAGGCAATAAAACACTTTGAGCTCATTGTTAAATACTGTTATATATTACTTTTGCAATGCACGTGTAATTTTCAGGGAACTTGGTATTAGAGTGTAGAATTGACCAAGGATAAAAGCGTTAAATTTTGGGTTGATCCCACCTACGAAATTAGCACAATGATTGTTTTACTGTTTTAGTGGCTATTAGTGGCTCCTGCTGGTCAATGGAATGTTAATAGTTCAATAATGAGCCGTTGACAGAACTCTGCCGTGGTGATTCTGCTACAGACCATCCTACTGAATTTCAGAAACATTAATTGAGCTGCATATCTGCATGTGTTGTGGTTCCAATGTAACTGAGGTGGGTTCAGGCTGTTGATGAGGAATCTGAAGAAACAAATGAAAGTATTGGTAAATCACTAACAACAAGTACTGTACAATGCTAATATTAAGTATATTGTAGGACCAATTAAACCAATTTTTCTACAATCACTCAGATGTTCTCGTCATGTGTTACAATGTGAAATGCTGCAATAGTTTGAAATCTGAAATTTGATCATCCACACTCAACGGTTTTTATGGACTGAGTCACATCTGTAGAAATCAGATCAGAAGCGCTTTTAAAACGACCTCCATTTGCTGTCCAGATTTTCGAAAGTCAATCTGAAATCTATATAAGCCAAGGAGATGGATTTGGGCCGGCACTCTGAACAAGGCCTGAGATACTTTGCTTCACGGCTCCAGCTGTGCCTTTAGGGCTTTTTTTGTGTGTTTTCTGTTTTCCCCTTGTATTTCCCCCTCCCTTGCCTATACCTGTGTGTGGGTGTGACCTGGATTCCAGCTTCCGCATATGGTTACTATCCTCTCATCACCTCTCTGCTCAAATAGATTGTTCGGTCACCTCCAAGTGGTGGCCACGCTCTCTCCTGACTGCTGTGTTACTGAGCAGTGCCCAGGACCACACACCAGTCAGCCATCTGCCTTCATGCTGTCGCTGGAATCTGCAAATTCAGCCATGCCATTCCCCAGCCATCATCCTGTCTTCCCTCACATCCTGCACGCCCCACCTCCCTCCCTTTCCCCTCAAGCGACAGCAACTTATTAAAAGACCTTTTTTTCCTTATTTTCTGTGTCCATGTTTGCTCCTGGGTCCAAATTACCCTAAAAAACCCTAACACTTCCAAGGATAAAACTGTCATCATCCTTGAAGCCTTTTCTCTTGTAAAAGTGAAACACAAAACACTTACATTAAAGCTGAATGTATCCCACATTTGTGTTTCATCAGTCACGTAAACCTTCCAACCAAACTCAGGAAGAGATCGGGCGGCTTTTTGTTTTTCACCTAACAATGTTTCTGCAGTAAAGCCACTATGACCCTCTTTCTATTTGTCTTCACCTATCAGGAATTTTCTCTTTGGCACTAAAGCTTCATTTCCTCTGTCAGTTGGGTAGAGTACAGTACAGATTGGTATGGGTTGGTAATGGACAGCTTTGCGTTTCCAATGTGTGACTGGGCCTTATACTTATGCCCCGTTTCCACAATGTGGTGCACTACGGGACAGAACAGTGCGCTTAGTATCCCATTCCATTACAATTTTAGTAACCCTTTTGGTTGGAGTACCCAACACACAGGACCAGTACCCTAAGGGAAGAGACCCTGTTTACCTGGCTCCTCTGGTACTAGGTACCCCACCCAAAAGGGTTAAAAGGTAATGGATAACATGGGACCAATATGGTTCCATGGGAATGAAAACGCTAAAATAAAGCATACTGTTCCACCCCATACCATACCGCATAATGGAAATGGGGATTAAAACATACTACGAGTACAGAACACAACACAGTATAGACAGACTTGAAGTAAGGCACTTTAGCCTCGCAACTTTAAGGCTACTTCCAACCTATAATGCAATGTTCTCACAACATTGTTATATTCCAAGTGAGCATCTGATACTTCATTGTCAAGTAATATATCACCCCCATAATTTGTCCAGGAATTTTCAACAGTTGATTGCTGCGGAGAAGGTGCTAAGTCATCATCATCCGTTCTTTTATCTTCTTCAGCCTGCCGTTGTAAATGTACTCACTCTAATGCATTCAGCAGCCAATCATCTTTGGCCATTTACCGGTTAAGCTGCTACAAGAATGTTAGATGCTGTTAATTGCCGTTTACTGAAGCGGGACCAGAATGTGTCATTAGTAAGGTGTCACACCAGTTCAGGTGTCACCCCATATTTGACACTTTCTTTCCCAGCATGAGTATTTCTAATTATGGCAGATAATTCAAATATTTCCAACTCTTTTTTTAGGGAGATACACTTAGTCTGTGAGTATTGTATGTAAACAGAGAGCTCATTTCTTCTATTGATTCTACTGAATGCCCAGCGTTGCCCAATCCCCTCATATAGCCTATATAAGACCTTCAAGGTCTTATCAGCAGATTATTGTTACAGTAAAACAGTAGGAGTTTATGTAGCCTTTAATATTCCCACCTTCCCCTCAGTGAGCCCATTCAGTGTATAGCAGTATATCCATCACATGATGTTGCCCACTTATCAAATGTTAGCTTTAGCGGAGGCCTAATGGGCAATGTGGGAGGGTATAGAGCTGGAGGGATGGATGGTAAACATGTGTTATGTGTTGAGGAGGGATTTCCCAAAGCAACACTTCAGAGCAACAGAGGAGCTTATTTCACACTTCATTTCATTCTAATATCTAGAAAAACAGCATGAGAAAACACACACACACACAGACACACACACGCTTGCTTAATACGCCAACTGAGCAAACACACGCAGAAGTACTTGAACCTTTAAACACCATAAATTTTTGCAAATGAACATGGATATATGCACCCATTTCCATTGCCCACGCATTTAATAATGTAGAGGGGATTAGAAGAAAGGAGGAATGATAATATTAAAAAGGGCAATGTAATATGGATAAACAGGGAAAGCAGCTGACTATTGCCAGCAAGTGTGTGTGTCAGAGATTCTGCACTTAGCTAATCTCTAAATAAAAGTATTTGTGTGGGCTTAAATAATCAATACAACACAGCTCACAACTTGTAAATGGATTCATACTGAACTGAATTATATTAAATATTTCCCTGAAGTACCCCATACTAGTAGAACCAGTGAGCTATGTGTGTTTTTTTAATAAATTATTAAATCCAGAGGAACTTATTACTAGTTTTTGTGCAGGTGGTAGAGATAGCGGTTCTTTGTTCTATCATGGTTGATTTTTAGGAGTTCAATGTGAATCCTTGCAAATGTAAGTACTGTGTGTTACTGTGTCAGTTCTTGAGTTGAGGTCATAGAAACACAATTTGGGGGCATTGACAGTAAATATTTTCTGACAACATGGAAAAATGAACCAGAGAATTTGGTTGAAATTTGTGGATTTTACCACATTTTGATTGGACGGGAGATCAGTTGGGTGATTTTACCACAAACGTTAACTCCTGTTGGTTGATGATCATTAGAGAGCGACTGTATTTATGCCAAATCAAGAAAAGCAAGATAAATCAGTTAAAAGGATGTTTTTGCTGTTGTTAATTGTTTTGTTTTTTTGATGTGGCCCGCCCTAAATATTCCTACTTCATACTATGGTCATCCACCCTTTAGGTAGCAATGCACCTAGCAAACCTAGCTTTTAAAAGGGATGGCAGATGCTAAGCCCAAAACACATTCTGGAACCAGAGACAACCTCTGTGTGCTGTCTGCTTGGCTTTGTGCCCATTATGCCTGCCGTGCATCTAGAAAAATTGCACACCAACAGAACCAGTGTACAGTCACACAGTTATATAGTTTTGTGATCGTTAACCACTGTATCCACAATCCCATAACTGCAGTGACCAATTGGAGCTGACACCTTGCACTATTATTGAAAGTGCAGTGCATTATGAGAGTTGGTAACCACACACACACTAAATCAATCCCTCTCTGTCATATTTCATTCATTCATTCATCCATTACAGACAAGAGAAAAGGGCCCCATTTAAATGCAATTTCACAGCTGGGCCTGATCGGATATCTTTTTTCATCTGGTGTCACATGGCTCTAAAAGGTAGCCTATTTTTGCATCAACAGTAAACCGACATTGATAAAAATAGTTTTTGAAACTTACTCTCATACTTCACATCAAAAAAACAAAAAGAAAATGTGAATATGATTTACATATATAGGCTAAGGGGGCTTAGGTTAGTGTTGAAAATATCATCAAATCAAATCATCAAAAATAGGGTTAAACCTTTTGTGGATTAAACCAACATAAACAAAAGTATGAGTCCAATTTTGTCCACGGAATCCTTCAGACTCTTTAATATTCTCTGAAAATGGAACACACCGTTGATATGACTTTTTTGTGTTTTTATAAGAGACCTTCAAATGCAAATAAAAAGATAACCTTTGGATTTGTTGTGTTTATAGATGTTTTGAAGCCTTGTTCCAATAAAAAAAACATATGACCTGAACACAATAGGAGCATTAATGGTTCACTCCCTTCTTGTTTATTTTGATTTATGTAAAAAAGAAATACAAACTCATACAAATGTCCCTCTCAATCATCACTTATGAACCATGTGTGGTGTTGTGTTTATGTGCAGAGCTCTTTACCTGTATTTTCTTCTTTTCTCATTGTTTTTGGTGGGTCTATTTGTGCGTGTGTGCGCGCACCCTTAGGCCCCAACCAATGACAGTGTAGGATGTGTAAGGCCAGTCTCTGCAAAGCAAAAAGTGGCACAAGTCAAGGTAACTGCAGTCAGCAAGAAGAGAAATGCCTTCCTGCACCATTGTGGGGAGTTATGCTCAGGTATGGGTGTATTATCTGTGCTTATAACAAAGCAAAACACTTCTGTTTCACAGCATTGTTCTCTAACTCGTCATTCTCTTTTTAAGGTCGCCCTTCACACCTAACCAAGCAGACTCGTTTGCTTGAGGGCTGAAAGTTGCAACATTATTGCATTTATCACTTGTTTCAGTTCCACTTTCACAATATAATTTGTTAACCACACCAGACCTGTGCACCAGCTGCACCAAACCAAATTCCACGATGTGTACTAGGTTAGAAGTGGGTCATGTCCCCAGTATTGCGTCCAGTTCATCGTATCATGGACACTTGTCCTTTTCCTCCTCTGAACCCCCGTCCTGTTGAAGGTCGTCTAGGACTTTGTGATAGTGCTGGTGCAGCTTCTTCACCTTAATCCAACAATCCATTTCTCACTGAAAAGTTTATGAAAAGTTCATCATCAGATGATACTTCAAAAAGAGCTTTGACCTCCTTCTCAAAAGTACATATCATTTTTAAGCGGACCAGGGTTCATTTGTCTGGTCTGCATCAGTGTTCATATGAGCTTTCACACCTACTCAAACAAAGTGGACTATCTGAGGAAATGAACTCTGGTCTATTTAAAGCAGACCATACTAGGACTGTGTGAAAATGACTGTTTCACTTTCACTCTCTCTTCTGCTTGTATGAAGCTCTGGAAGCTCAGGGCCAACTTTGAATGTGGTTTTGCAAGCAACAACCAGCAAATCATTCCTAATTAAACTTTAAGTATCAAAAATCACCCCAGTATTATTTTCTCTCCAGAGCTCTAGGAGCTCTAGCCTCTACTTTGATCTTGGCTCACTTTCTACATTATGGGACCTTTAAAGGTACGGTGTGTAGTTTCTAGCGGCATCTAGTGACAAGGTTGCAGATTGCAACCAAGTGAGTACTTCAAGCATGGAGGAGAATGTATTCAAAAAATTAAAAAAAAAAACTGAAAGGTCATCTCATTGTTTGGTTTGTCCTTTCTGGGCTACTGTAGAAACATGGCGGTGAGAAATGGTGGGCTTCATGGAGGAAGACCCACTCTTCATGTAGATATAAAAAGGTCAATCTAAGGTAATAAAAACACACACAACTACAAATTTTGATTGAATTATATGCTAATTCTAACTATTACATTCCATTTGTGCCTAGTCTGTCATACTAGATGCCACTAAATCTCACACACTGTTCCCTTATAATGAGAAACATTTTCTGCCCTTTTATACATGTCAGTCTTGGCCTGATCTTGTCTTCCCTTTCTGCCTTTTTCCTTTGTTTCAGGAGGTTGATAGATGGAGCTGAGACCTTTTCAGAGATGCAACAAACCTGAGTAGACTAGTACAGGACTCAATGAATCTGACCTGCAAGATCCCCCTGGGGATCCTCCGTCCCTCCTGGCCTGCACATACATACATTGCATGCAGTACCAGTCAAAGGTTTGGACAGACTTTCACATTCCAGGGGATGGGAAGGTGTGTCTGGTACAGTATATATTGATATTATGATATAATGTAATTCAATCATTTTCTCTAAACAGTGATTTAAATGATTTTTAAACAACGCTTGTGGCATGCACGGACAATCTGACATTTCACATCCAACGCAAATCACAGAAAATTCCCCAAAAAAGTCCCCTTTAACCCTTCTTTCACAGTATAAACTGAGTGGAGGTAGGTGTAATAATGATTGTATTCCAAAAAGTATAAGGTCAGAACAGTATGTTCCTGTTGAACATGCTTTCTGCTTCAGTAAAAACGTTTGTAGTCTTTCTATTCCACCTTTCAACCAGCACAAGAATACAAGATTTCTTTAGTGTTTTAACCTTTTCCAGGAAACACTTTTACAAGCACACAGCATGTGAACATGGTGTCACACTGAATCTGTGCTTTGCAGCTCAATACACATTTTTTTCATGGTGGTATTGCTATGGGTCTCACACACACACACACACACACACATAGACATGTTCACCAACACACTCCTGGGATGACAACCCCCTGTGTGTGGTGGTTAGTTGTATTACAGGAACAGCACAGTGAGGGGAGTGTGGGGGCAGGATGGGGTGACACTAGGTTGGGATGACGGAGTGTACTGCATGAGAAAAAGAAGAGGGTGACTGAAGGTAAAGTGGCAACTGCAGTGAAACGATGATTGAAGCGGTGGCTGAGGTGGAAGAATAGAACGCAGCCAGGCGATGATGCAGAGGTTTTTCTCTGAAAGCGTGATGCATTATGATGTAGGATTATGATGTGCTCGACAACCCCCTGAAAACGTGAGCTGCGTTTTAGCAGCTCAAATCATTTAATTTTGATCTATGTACCAAAAAAAGGCCTAAATGAAGGTAAAGGAAATGGAAGGAGATTGCAAGACTTGTAGACCGCAGGTCTTCTTGGTTCTTGTTTGTGCCTTGTTAATGTTGTGTAATATGAGGCATATATGTTTTCTGTGGATGTTTATTTTGCTATAGTCACATTAGGGTCAGTCACATTAAAGATGTTTGGAAATAGCTTTTCCTAGCTTGGTTATACCCATCCTTCATTGCATGTGAATTCACTTTGCTGTGAAATGTAGTCTGACCACTGAGGACCCAATTTTCCTCTCATCTAGGGAGCCAATCACACAACAGCAAAGGGTGAAGCAAGACCATGACGAAACACAGAAGCGACTTTGTTGATAACTGGATCCAACATGGCGGTAGACAGTAATTCACTTTTGGCGCAGCCATAACAAGCGTTCAAAGTAATTTAGACTGCAAGTTGATTTTGAAAAATTTGCGACTTTTAGAGCTAAACTATTTCATCGTCATCGGGTATCAGGTGTATCGTCAGATAAGCTACTACTGACATTTTTGATATACGTCTCTTGGTTTTCATACACCATGCCTCCAATATGAACAAATGAACATTCGTTCATTCCATATCCATTTTAGAATCCAAAATCGGAAAACGGATAACGACTTATTTCATTTCTCGTTTTTCAAATAAAAAATCGGATCATAAAAAAAAATTAGGAATTAGGAAAAATATTTATTCCCAAAACACCTGTTGTAGTATGATCATGGGAAGACCTCTGATGTGTTTAGTGGTTTAGTAGTCACACATAGTGGTGTTATTGTCTTTTCCCCCAGCATCTTGCAATTTGCGGTCCCTGCACACTCGCTCAGCTCCCGCTGCACATAGAGATCAATGTTATCTAACTTTACTTAAGTAAAGTTAAGTAAAGTCAACAACTTCTGGGTTACAACAAATCGAAAATTATACAAACCAAAAATCGGTTAGAACAAAAATCCCATGATAACAACAAACTTTTTTGTTGTTGTTTTGTTTGGCTTGTATGAGTTTTCCCATCCTGTAACAAACCTGTGGGTAATTGTTTCAATATAAGCCATTCTTCAGATTATACTGTATTATTGATCAAGACATTGAGAAGACCTATTCCACGTCTCACATTTCATCCTGGCATGGTATTTTCACGAAAACACTAGAGCAGCCACTTCAGTCAGCTTCTATTTGACTTTGAACTTAACATTTTTGAAGATCATGTTGGGGGTTTGGTATGAGAGCGAGAGAAGCCGGTGAGTGTTCTGTTAATGAATAATGTGTGACGATGAGTCGAGACGAGTATGATCGGTCTCCGTGATAATGAAATGCCACCTGAGGCGGACGAGCGACACACACTCACACACATGCATCTTCTCACGCAGCAGATGCAACTACCCATGTATCAGTGTGTATACAGTACACATAGAAACACCCATGCGCACATTTCTCTGCTTGTCAGATTTCATTTACCAGTTGGCTAAACAGAGAACATGAATTTCACGGCTCTGATTGGTCAATTACTTTTTTGTTTATATGTGTTCATGTGTCTGTCATTAGAGATTCCACGTTATTCTGTGGCAAAGTGGCCGGTGACCTGCGTCATTGAGCAGTCAACTATCCATCCATCCATTTTCTATAACCATTTATTCCTCACTCAGGTCACAGGGGGTTGCTACAGCCAATCACAATGAGAGGCAGGGATACACCCCAGACAGGTCACCAGTCTACCATGAGGCACACACACCATTCACTCACACACTCATGCCTATGGGAGTTTAGTTAGCACTACATATCACAATGTTTTTAGCAATATTGCAACTTGTATAATGTGTTTACATGAAGACAACGATCTTTAATTTTCCTTACAACTCTATTCAGACACGCTTTGAATGATGTTAAGGAGGTTAAGCTGGGACTCTTGTTAAACACCTACTTCTTTGCGTTAAATACTTTTTCAGGATTGTCCGAGGAAAACCATAAATATCGTAAATACTATACAATGTGCAATTTGTCTATTAAGACTATTGAACAGTCCAACACACCCTCATTTGGCCAAAAATAGAACAAAACTACTTAAACTACCACTTTTCTATAGGAATACATACTTCCTACGAGCCCTGCACTAGCCTCATTAATGTACATATTACCACCGACTGCAAAGGACTGTGTCTCCTGATCGAAGCCACGCCCACTTACGACATGCCCCTGTCTCGCAGCCTGCAGACAGACCCTTCTCGATCACACTGCAAGGGTGAAACGACGGCTTCATTCGTTTATGGTAATCTTACGTGGTCCAAAATAGATTTTGACATTAAAGTTACCATGGTGCTTATTCGGAACTGAAGCTTTAAATTGAAAGAACAGAAGATTAGAGTGCATGTTGGATGAATTTACAGCTTTGGAAAGACCCGTCCCGAAACTTCTCTGCTGACATTTCTGTTACTTTCAAAACCCACAATCTGACTATCACACCCACTTTGTGTCACGCTTGGCTGCTCTCTGTGGTGAGATCTGTTGTTTTTTTCCCCCTTTCTGTCAGTTTTCATCTGAGCGAATTAGTTAAACGAATGAAACACGTCCCAAAATTGCGCCGCCATCACCATGTTTAAACAGTATCATGTCCTACCTCCTCTCCCGCACCTTCAAAGGTAGCTGTTCCAAACTAAGTTGGAGCACTTTTCATTTCCAGTGTTCCAAGCTAGACATTCATCTTGCATTAGTTGTTAGGCATGAGATTATTGAGCCACATTACCAACTATAATCACCATCATCAGAAGGACAATGGTAAAACCAAGCAGCTCAAGCTGACTGATCGCAGTTCTTTTAGTCTCCTCGTGGTTCCCTTTATCCAAGCCATCTGAAGGGCCCATCATTCCAGCCAGTGCCTCGAGCTACCAACACCTTAATGTCACTTTAGTGACATGAATACACACATGCACACGCACAACAAAGACGTTAACAGGCTGCAGTAGCTTCCCTTCTCTGGCGTTATCTGATCTGTAATGCTAATCTGCCATATTTGTCTCCTGTCAAAGAACTGTTAATTGCTGATTCTCTCAATACACTTAATCCTGTTTGAACATGCACATTAGAGAGCGAGGAGCAACACAAACATATACACAACAACATAATACAAACAATCACAACACACAAACAGAAGGATGCATTCAAGCGAGCACCACGCTACCGCTAATGTGAACACTGTAGACTGTTACACACACACACACACACACACACACACACACACACACACACACACACACACACACACACACACACACTCAAACGTACACACACAACAGAAAAAAAAAACAATGTCTTCAACTCACACAAGCCATTTGGCTGATATGGTGGCTGATGAGACCATAAGGTTGCTGAGTGTGAAATCAACTCCTCGCATACAGTACACACACACACACACGCATGCTTCAAATCACCCCCTAGCACCATTACAGAACATCACAGAAACACACACATACACACTCCAATCAGGGCCCAATGAGCCCATACGGAGAGAGAAATGTGCATCCAGGAGAAGAGTTGGCGCGTTGAGGATGAAAGAAAGACGGATAAAAGACAGACCGCGTGATTTCTTTAGGTTTTTCGAGACATGTCCATGATTTCAAATATTACTGTCGTTTGATGGGAGACTATCTCGTTGCTGTTAAAAGAGCAGAGTGCATGAATAAAATGTAAAACAACAACAACAACAACAACAACAACAAAAAAGATACGCTCACTGTGATGCTTTATGTTCCGTGTCAGCTTTTTCTTTTTATCTCATCAGTACTGGCTTGTCAGTTGATTTACCATGACGCTGGCTTTAGTGCCTCTGTGATTGGGGTAATTACAGGGCCTCTTCAGTAATCTTAGCTAGTCATTATGGCCACTTCTGTCTGTGATGTCACTCGTCTGGACACTACTAAAAAAGAATGAAACTGTTGTTGCAACCAGCCACGACAGCTTCCTGTTCAGGGGGGATATGGAAAATGAAGATAATGGCAAATAAGCTATGGTTAAAGTGTAGTGTAGAGGAATTAAATAGTTGCTTAAACTGTTGGGCATGAGGAAAAATCCCACAACCATGGGTGCAGATAGCACGGGGGACGTGGGGGACATTTACAGTGACACCGATCTGTCCCCCTCACCCACACTGTCCCTACGTAAGTCGACAAACAGGTTTAAATAAAGGAGAAACTGATCGCCGCAGTGTTTCTGCAACGAGGTGCGTTCAGTTGTACTGAAGTACTGTAGTTTGAAGTCAGAGAAGCACTGAAATCTAGCATCTATACAAGTACAAACGTTGGGGTTTTCCTTTCAGTCCATTAATATCATTTCTCTTTTATTCTGTATTCAACGATATCCCAGTTTTTAAGCTGGAAAGTGCTCAGTTCTGATGTTATGTTGTTCAGAGCTCAGAGTTCCGACGTCCAATAACGCATCATCGCGACCCATGTGTGGTCCTACGAGGTCCTACTTTTCTTTCAAGAACCAAAATATATAAATATCCAATGCCTGTTGCCTTTCCTAGATGTTGCAATACGGTTTTAAGTAGCTAGTCTGAAAATAATATAGAGGCATTTGGGCTTCGGGTAATTGTAAAATACCAGCATTCTAGGCTGTAGGTGAATATCTATAATATTTTATTTTTTTATGTATAATGTTATATAGTAATGTTGACTGCCACTGCTCATTTAGTTGAAAAACTCATAATTGGAATGTATATTGGAGCTTCAGTACACACACATGTGAGCGCGAATGTGTATTTGGTCCCCCTCAGTTCCAAAATCCTATCTGCGCCCCTGCCCCAGTTATGTGTGTGTGTGTGTGTGTGTGTGTATATATATATATATATATATATATATATATATATATATATATATATATATATATATATATATATATATATATATATATATCATTAATCCAGAGGGCCAGTTGAGAACAATTAGAAAAACATCGAACATCGAGCATACAGTTGAAACCAAGTTTAAAACAACTTGTTGCACCAGAAACAAGATAACAGTCACCAACATAACACATATTTGCATATAATTGCATATAATGCGTTTAAAACGATTAAACAGAATTGATTTTGGAACATTTTGCAGGCTGTTTTATTTACATCAGGCTAAAATCTTCCAAGATAAGAACCCTATTCGCCTGTTTCCCAAGCAACGTCATTTACTGAAGCCTCTTCGTCAATTAAATATTACTGGAATCAACTATCAATTACTGTTATTATAACAACCCAAGCACTCAAATCAAAAGGGCTAAGTCTAACTAACTCAAAGTCTTTCTTTCACCTTCCCAAATCAAATCTTTTTTTCTTCATTTTACCCAATTGAATTAAACCTTGAAGAAGCAAATAAACAGATTGTCTAATATTTTCTTTAGATAAGCTGCCGTGAGTTTTGTGAAAAATTAATATCTTGTCGAAAGCAAAAAAATCCAGAAGGGGCTGGTAAATTATGAGCGCGGGCTGCTTGGCTTTTGTCTTCCATCCTTGGCTCCTTACTACCTTCGTTGTCTCCTTCCTGCCTTCGTTCCTCAAATTCTTTTCCCCTTTTCTTCCTCGCTCGCTCCCTCCCTCCCTCCCTTAGAGTTTGTTTTGCAGCTCTTTCTCCTGCAGGATATCCCACTGGGGGCTGAGAGCCTCCACAAAGCACCCAGAGTGAAGGAGAAAAGGCCTGCGAAAAGAGAAAAGGGGAGAGAGAAAGGCGAAGGGAAAACAGAGGGTGAGAGGTCGCAGAGGAGGAGAGGAGCAGGAGAAGGAGAAGGGAACTGTTAAAGGGGGGGGCTTAAGAAGATGAGAGAGGGATATTGAGAAGAAGACGTGGAGAAGACGGGGAGTGAGAGAGACGGTCCGTGGTGAAAGAGACAGAGCGAGAGGAGGAGAAAAGAGGCAGGAGAAGGAGAGAGAATAATGGGAGGAAGACAAAAGATGCAAGTACAGCAGAGAGAGAGAGAGAGCGATAAAGCCCCTTTGAATTGAACTGAATTGGGATATAGAGGCGAGGGAGGGAAAGGGGATTGGATTTGACACAAACAAGAGTATCCAGCAGAGTAGAAAGGTGGAGATGAGAAAAGGGGAAGAGACAGACTTGATGAACAGAAAGCGAGCTTTGAATAAAGAAAGAGAGGAGGTGGAGAGTCCGTTGCCTGGAGCCTGTGTGTGCGTGTGTGTGTGTGTGTGTGTGTGTACGTGTGAGTGTGAGTGTGTATTGTAGGATTGGAGGGTCATGAGTAGCTTCTAAAAGGCTTGTGCCACCTCTGCTGAGGAGGACTCCTTCAAAAAACATCTCATCAGCTGAATGCGCGCGCGTGTGTGTGTGTGTGTGTGTGTGTGTGTGTGTGTGTGTGTGTGTGTGTGTGTGTGTGTGTGTGTGTGTGTGTGTGTGTGTGTGTATATATATCAGCGTGCAATTTGGAGAGGAAGTGTTGTTAGGCACAAGTGGCATGCTCATGAGTTTGCCATAGGTTAGGTGATTGCCTCGCCTCCCCTTTGAGACATACACACACACACACACACACACACACACGGTCTGGCCAATCCACAGCCCGTTGACACCTCCGTCTTAATCATCACCTCAGTGTGAGGCCGACAAAATGTTCCGCTCTGATCTGGCTCTGTGACACACTCGCTGTGTTTACATGCACTTAAGAAATCTGATTATTCTCGGCTCTCTGCTTTAACCTAATTTCGGCGATGCTGTGTAAATGGGGAACCTGGTTTCCTTAACAAGGTTAAAGGATTAAGAAAAAACACATGAACAGAGGTACTGTAGATTTTAGCAGGAAAAATAAGGTTATTTGTTCATGTAATTGACTGTTGACTACCTACTACATCATTTTTTTCCCCCTCCGTGACAGTGTTAGAGAGGCGAGCAGGCATCACATAAAATCGCTGATGGTTCGCCCACACAAATAAGCAAATGCAAGCAAATAATCAAGTAATTTTGTACTTTGCGGTATTCTTAACAGATATTTTATGACACAATGCTTCCCTTCTGAAAAAGCAACGCTTTTATATTAATGCACTTTCTGTAAAATAGGTGATGCACTCCTCACTGAGCTCATTGTACCAGTGAAGTCCTGATAAAGCACAGGGCACCAAACCACTGCACATGCCATCCAATGAACAGAATATCGGATTGTAATAAAAATAAAAAAAAATAAAATAATAAAATAAAATAAAAAAAGAAAGAAAACAGTGCAGAGATACTTTTTTTTTTTTTTAAATCATCATTGGATTTTTCCATCATTTTTTCCAAAAAGTGGAACTTTCAGATTCATTATACACAAAGTAAATTATTTCAAGTATTTATTTATTTAAATCTACATAAGTTTGGCTTCCAGCTGATTAAAAAAATAATAATAACATTTTAGGAATTTAAATATGTTATAAAACCTTAAAACCTTTACCTGATGTGAGTTTTTGGAAAGAATCTATTCATAATATTTTTTCTCCTATTTTTTAAATTACATTTTTAAACTACATTTCAATCTTGTCTTTTTTTCATCAACAATATTGCATGTTGATATATTCACTGTTACTGTTTAATGACGCTGGTCCCGTCTTAGTCATTACTGTTTTCATTTTTACTGTAATTTTACTGTAATCATTTTGTAGCACACTCTATGTAGACCTGTTTGTGCTTTGTGTTTGCTTTTAGTATAAAAACTGATAATGTTAAAGCAATAGGTGACTCACATTTATCCATTCATATCTGAAGAGGAGCTTTTGACTCTGTTGTTTAGTTTGTGTGCCTTATCAAAAGTTCAAATATAAAATCACACAGTAGCAATGGACATCACTTTTCATACATGGCTGACAGAAGAAGAACTGTTTATATAATATTAGTTCATATGATTTTAGTTTGCAGTTTTACTCTCACATGAATAAACCAACTGGAGAGTTTGTATTTGTCAAAGATGGAACTATGAGGACAGATATGCAGCAACATTTCGAGGAAACGGACAAAGGCTGTGACGTCACGCTACGTGTATGTCATTAACATAGAGGGATGTAAGGAGTCAATGTGACATAAAAATGGAACTTTGATTGGAATTTTTGACCAAATTGGATGTCAAGACAACCTGTGCATTGATGAAAAAAGAACAGGCAACACAGTGTCTCTCCAATTCATGATAACTAATCTCTAAGGGAAAGATCTTTATGTTTGCTGGGGAAAAAAAAAAAGCCTTCAAGCCGTATTTTCGTTGTGTTTTTTCCTTTTCCGATGAATCTCAAAAAAGATGCGCAGCGTGGACATGATCTAACCTATGTGACATGTTGTGCTCGACAGAATCTGAAGGAAAAAAAATGTCAAAAATAGATTCCTCCTGGCTGAATCACGCAACTTCCAATGCCTGAATTCTTCTTTTGTAGGCGTATATGCAGTCTCAGTACAACAAATTGTAGGCTACAAGTGTAGATAAGGGAGCACATTTTGAAGCAGTCTGTCCTTGAAGGCATTCATATAGTGCACTTGGTTGTAGACACAAAGAGTGATGATTATTGCACCTCTGCACAGCTGGCCAATCATCGCATGAAGTGGAGGTTCGGAAATTGTGTGAAATTGTTTTCTTTTTTTTGAACGGCACATAGGAGTGTGTATATGAGTGTGTGTGTGTGTGTGTGTGCATGTGTGTGTATGCAGGTCTGGTGGGGGGAGGATTCAGAAGTTGATAACGAGTGGAAGCAAGTCAATGCATATTTTAAGGGAGAACTCCGGTGATTTAGCATTGCGTTCTTTTAACAGTGTCAAAATCACAATGGACAGTTATAAAAAAAAAAGCAGAACCAGAAATAACATCTTTTTTCATTCCACAGATGCTTCTGCATTGTCAAAATCTGCCACCGACATGACCCGCGGTTCAAGTGGACCGCAGTTTAGTTGGAGTTGTATTTTCCATTTTTGAAAATTGCAGTCTTCTATGGAAATTTAAGGAAAACCTCAGTCTAGATTTTAAGATACTTGCTGTTTTGAACTCTGTTATACAGTGTGTGTGCTTCACGCTTGGAGACAGTAATAAACCACAGGATTATTCACAATGCTGTAGGTTTTTCGACACAGGTCTTTATTTAACACCAGTTCCCACAATGAGGCTCACTGGGATTTAATTTAAAATCACCTCTGTAGTATAAGGGACCTTGCATGTGACCAAGACGGCAATATGCAGACGCGTATCCATTTTTCTCCCGCACTTCCTCTTAATTTGACGCCTTTATATCAATGAACAATGAAGCAGTCAATCTCTGGAGGACAGAACTGATGGTGAAAGTAAATTGAAGTGATTACCGCCTGATGGGTGCAGAGAGAGAGAAAAAGGTGGACAAAAGGAGAAGAATAAAGGTGGATATTTCTGCTCTATGATGAACCATTCAAGTGGAGTGTTTGTGTTTACGAGGAAAAGCTCGTTCCTGAGCTGCCAGGTTAGCAAGGAATTGCAGGAAAAAAAAAGGTGTGTGTCAAGGCCAATAAACACACACACACATACACACACACACATACACACACACACACACAGTATGTCTATTGAATGTCTTCACAGTGCGGTGAAGCTTTGTTTTTCTTCCCACTCTCACTGGATACACGGAGATCTAGTTTTATTTTTCTCTTACTCTTCAGGACATAACTCATATCCCTGGAGTGAGTGAGCGATTGCATGTGTGTGTGTGTGTGTGTGTGTGTGTGTGTGTGTGTGTGTGTGTGTGTGTGTGTGTGTGTGTGTGTGTGTGTGTGTGTGTGTGTGTGTGTGTGTGTGTGCGTGCGTGCGTGCGTGTACCACCGGCCCTGTAGTAAGTCTCACAGCCTTGGTGCCTGACTTGCGGTATGATACAATGCAGTTTGCAATATACAATGCAATACAGTTTTTTTTTTTGTTTTGTTTTTTTCTACAAAAAACTTGTTGCTTAGATGTTGAATGAATGAACAAGTAAACTCAGATTAGTCACAATTGGACTATACTTCTGTAAAACTGCTTTTTTGCATTGATTCTTTCATGTACAGAGCTTTGGACGCCAGAAATTATTATTATTAATATGTGCGTGTCTGTGTGTATGGTTTTTTCACCGTCACCAGCATTGCCCTGTTCTTTTCTTTTTTTTCTTTTTTGTCTCCTCACATATACGTAGAATTATCAAATGAATCTACAGAAACAAAATATGAAATGAATATTGTATAAAAAGAGGTATCTTACTAGCCGTGAGCCTTTTTAGGCTTATTTCCCAGTGAAAACATGTGTTTGAGGTTTTAACTAACTAGAGGGACTTAAATCAAGCCCTTACATTTGATTGGACCAAAAGAAAGTGGGTGAAGCTATAGCTTTCATATAACACAAATATTTGAAATAGGTCAAGATACTGTTTCAAACAAACAGTGATGATGCCAAATGATAAATTGTGTATTTATAAAGTCTTAGTATGGGCACTAGTTGTATATTAACAGTTCTTTTATTCAAAAAAGATTCAAAGAAAGCAAGGGAAGCACATTTAATGAAGCCCTGGAGGGTGGGATTGGGTTAAAGAACCAATTGTGGAGGACAGCGAAGACATGGAGGCAGGTATCATTATATTTATGCATCAATATCTGAATGTAAGCATAGAGTTTTAGCAGGAACGGATCAAATCTAAGCTCAAGTGGGAGCTATTTTAGCTCTTTGAGCGCGAGAGGAAGGCGATAGGAAATCTGAACGTGAAATCAATGAATAATGCTCTCAAATTGAAACGCCTCGCTCTTGAATAAAGGTTGGAAAAAAAAGCCCCATATAAATGTCTGTTATAATAGGCCAGATTGGAAAGGACCTTTGTCACAGCAGACATTATCACCTGTCATAATAAGGAAAGCACAGGTGTTACTAATAATGTTAAATAATGATGGCTCTGTTACATTCAAGTGTCCCAGTTGAAAGTGTGACAGCATGAAGAATGCCAGCACCCTCAAACTGAAGCAGTTAAATAGAATCCAGCCACTATTTATTTTATTATTCACTTGAACTGTTCTTTTCCTATTGTAACATGTCATTTGTCTGCTGTGGAAAAGGCCTATTACACAGTTTTTTTTTCTTTTTTTAGGTGTATATATTGTATTTTGTCTGTTTTAAATTTTATTCTAAATAAATATGCAAATAAAATTAAAGTAAATCAATACTTTTTCTTAGGAACCAACCAAAATGGTACCGACAGGTACAGACAGGTTTTGGTAACAGCACTTGCGTCTTTTTGTTTTTTATTTTACAATTAATCACCTAATACTGTAAATACAACTGAAATCACAGTATTTATTTATTATATTTATTTTTATTTTACAGTAAAGACAGAAGTACAGTACTTCTACTGTAAAAAAAAAAAAAATTATAATTATAGCAACTTTCTGGATAATTGCTGCCAGTTAAATACCATGAATGTTTAGGTAATGAAAATACCCATTTTCTTCAACTTTCCATATGCAGTTTGTGCAGAAATGAGCGTAATATAAATTACTTTTATGGTTTTGTGCTGTTGTTATTTAGCAACTGCAGTAAGTTTGGTTGTTTAAGTTATTCTATACTTTGGCTTAAAGGGATCCTCTATAAAAAAACACATTTCAGTACTTGTGTGTGAATATTTAGGTCTTTTGTGTTCCTGCTAATACACAAACTGTGAAATGACACCTACTACTCATTCTGTTGTGGTCTGGCCTTCTCTGTTGTGTTGCTGAAGTCTGGCTGAAATGGCTCCTGTTGTGATGTCACAACAGGAGTCCCTGGATCCATGTTGCCGCTCACTCTTTCTGAATTGCTTTCACATGACTTGTGTTTCTCCAACCGACCTCAGCTCAGGACAACGCTAGGATGATCACAGCAGAGTGGGCATTTCTGCACAGATTGAGTGTTCTAGCATAAACACATGCTAATGCTTATAAATAGACCACAAATATTTAAATATTAAACTGAAAATGTCAAAACAGGCCCCCTTTTATTCAATTCCTTAATTGGCTAATCAGTGTGAAGCACACTGCATGGTCACTGTTATGTTAGTTATTTGATCTGAACGCCATAGTTGTTGGCCTCAAACCATTGCATCATGAGTAATATGGAGTACATAAAAACAATATTAATCTCAGTATTTGCAAAGAGCATTTCTGCTTTATTTCTATCCCCTTTGAAGCTAATGATAATAATGGTGGCTTTTGATTTAGGCTATAGTAAATAGCCTTATTCTTTGGAATATTAATGTCATTTTCTGGATCACACACACACACACGCCGTGGGCGACCTGAAATAAATCCCTCAGCCTGAGGATCGTGTAATGCCCTGATTCTTTGTCCAGAATCATATCCATATCTGCCTACCCAAACCAGCTATATATATATATATATATATATATACATTTTTTTTTTTACTCAAGCCTTTATTATACCGGCAAATGACCCTCAGGGCTTTCAAAAGCCCAGGTTCACTTCACATCAATTAGTTTGCAGTAATTGGATTAATGAAATTAATATTAACTGAAGTGGAATTTTTTAATGGAAAAAAAAGAAGGAGGAATTGACAGTGTATTTAATCAAACTAACCTAGAGAACACTGGGAGGGGGGGGGGTGACCTGAACCTAAATGCAGCCCTGACATGTGAGCAATAGGAAGGCATTTTTATGTCTGCTTTAAAGTGTTATGATTTTTCAGCGCTGCGACACTTCGTGTTCATCTCTTTCCCTGCGTGAGCTGCCCTGCAGCCGACGCCACGCTCAGTATACAGGTTTGGCCACTGTGCCTGAGTCACTGTAGCAGCTGGGAGTTGTTTGCTTTGCTCAAGGGCGGCCTGAGAGCGGTCGGTTAAAGGATGGAATCAAACTTTCATCGGCCTCGACTAGAATTTTATAATCTCGCCTCTGGATCCCGTACCGGTGACCTTCTAATCACAAACCAGCCTCTCTAACCTCAAGGCTCCACCACAACCTGAAAACACATCGATACAGATGTGTGTTTACACCCCCTGGACACACACTCTGTGTGTGTTTGTGTGTGTATTTGCATGTGTGTGCTTGTGTGTGCGCTTCACACGGAGGTGTCTCCACCCCTTAATAAGGAGGGGGGGGGCACCTCCCCTCACTAAGTGATAATGAGAGGAATTATACACAATGGATCCACTTTTCTCTTTGGAGTCGGGGGTGAGAACTAGTGTGAAGGGGGAAACAGAGAGAAAACAGCA
This sequence comes from Lepturacanthus savala, assembly GCA_030544235.1. Classification (NCBI taxonomy): domain Eukaryota; kingdom Metazoa; phylum Chordata; class Actinopteri; order Scombriformes; family Trichiuridae; genus Lepturacanthus; species Lepturacanthus savala. The sequence goes on from CM060461.1 coordinate 17,759,685, forward strand.
TATGGGATAGAAGAATGGCTAATATGGGGGGAAGAAAGAGAGAAGAGGGAGTTACTGCAAGAGCAGGAGTGAGTGATTGCCTATTGACTTGATGAGAGAGGATGCATCATTATATAATTGTAAATCCTAGAAAGATAGGGTGTAATAGGGCTTTCTCTCCTCCCACCGCTGCTCTGGTAATTTATCCCTCTCTCCTTCCATCCCTTTCTATATCTCTCTTTCACCCTGTCACCCATCAATCTTTTTCCAATTACCTGCTCTGTCTATCCACAAATCCATCATAATCATTTCCATGGTAACGGGTCGCATCCTCCATTGGCTTTGGCCTATTGTTCGATATAATTGCACACCAAAAAAGAGCAGTCTTTAGAAGAGGGAAGGGGATACGCAGAGAGGCACAGGTCTGGATATTGTCTCCGTTCTCAGCGACTAATGTCTCTCCCGTGTCTCCAAAAGAGTCAACTTCAGAGGCGATAGTCTGCTTAATTTCGACCGTGGCGTCCATTCATCAGACGCTTTATTAGCCATTATGTGTAGATTGGCTTTGTTCCAGGCTGATGAAACATCTTCTCCGCCCGCGCAATTGTCAATTATTGTGAAAATGAAAAAGCATAACTGCCCCATACAAGCTCAGCGAAGATCAAAAATGATATGTATTTGTTCGGAGCCATCGGGGGCCAGCGCACTTCAAAAAATCTATTTAACTGGGCTTATTTTATTTGGCCAGTTGTAATTGTAGGTTAATGATCTCAATCTATTCCACGTGATGTTGAAAGCGCCCCTTTTTTTCACTCGTAAAGCTCACCAGGTTGTTAGTCTATTGATATAGACGCTGATTATCTAGATAGTTTACTTGCTCTCTCTGTGCAGATGCTGTATGTTTCTTTTGTAATCTAACCATTGGATTCTATTCGATTTTAATTGACCTTTAGAAAAACACATGGTTTCTTATCTGATGCCCTTAGGATGTGACAAGGGACACTAAGTCCGGTCATTGGAAATATCATGTTTTGGGTTAAGATATGTACTTTATTAAGCTGATAAGTGAAACTTATTTATTAAATGTTTTTGATTTGCAAATTAAAATTGTGGATATAGTGGAGGTGAAGTTCAGTGATACTTAGACGGTTGATCGTATTTTGACATCGGAGCCATCTTTGCATTTTCAGTTTCAGCCACAGTCATGGTTACACCCTCATTCCCTCATCTTAACCACATGGTTATGACTGTAACCATGACAATGGCCCCCTAACCTTAACACAGTTGTGATTTTAACCCAAACCATGATCGTTCCCTAATCAAATCATTAAAACCTTAATCCGGATTGTATGAATCTTTTTTTTCTAACAGTGATTTGTGCACTTCAAGACTTAAAGGCCCAATATATAACTTTTCCAGATTAAAATACATGCCTGCCTATCAATATCCCATGCGTACATGCCTCTGTTCTGTGAATTTGTCATTAAAAGCTTTATGTTTTTAGGAGGCACTTTTTACCATCTTGCATGTTTTTTTTTAACTCTCTTTAACCAGATAAAGGATTTAAGTCATCGGGCATCTGGATCTTAACTTATCAAGAACAACAATTACATTAGTCACCCTTTGTTATGTCCTCATTACCTACAGAGAAACTTGACCAGTTTGATAATTTCATAAAGAAATCAGTGTATACTCTTTGGAGTTGGAGGCCAAGTAGCACAAAAGTCAGTAGATTAGTGTCATTAATGTATGAATGTAAGTAAATTTAGGTTTATTTTGTGTCTGATCATATATGTTTGTATTGAGTTTAGCAAGCTCAATCTAATAGTTTAATTAAATTCGGTAAGTAGGCTTCAAACATAAAAATGATGACTTATTCTAATTAACAGATTTTTCCTACCATGATATTTCTCATGTATTTTATACTTTTATAGCACCTAGGATATTACCTTAAATATGCAGTATTTCTCTGTGAAATAATCATTGAGCCGAAGTAGTAAAGCTGCTGCCTGGCTCCAAAGGCGCTGTGGCCTGCTGCGGGAAACAGCGGGAAACATCAGAAGAGATGTGTGTGCACATCCAGTCAAATTATTCAGGTGCAAGACGAAAAGTTTTTATTTCACCTTCCTCGGGCCAGAGGACGATCCCTATAGATCCAAATGTTTTCTTGTTAAAAAAAGAGAGAGAGAGAATTCAGTGATTTATTGGGAGCTTTAACAGTGTGCAGAGCCTCACTCCTTTGTATCCTGCTGTGGGAAACAGACACAGAAGTGTGTGCTGCGCCCATTTAAATGAATGTGTATTTGCTGACTTGGAGTAATTGACATGTATAGGGAACATAATGGTGTGAATTTAATTTGCAAAACAGTGACTTTGTTATTCATGAGGAGGAGTCGGGCTTGTTACCTGCTGCAATGTAAAATGCGCACATGGAAAGGACTTTGCTGTCATGTCAAAAGGAGTGACAAAGATTCATTGTTCCTTTATGAACAGATAATGATCTTAAAATACATTTTAAGGAATGAACTGCAGGAAAACTCTGATAGGGCTTTAAGATATACAAATCCATTTTATTTCTGTTTTTTAAATTTTTATTGTTACAGATTATTTGCATTTTTCACTCTTTTTTGTGCATATATCATAAGATTGTTTGTAGGTCAATGGCTAATATGCATTCACATAACTAATATAGCATGTTTTGATTGTGAGGAAGCATGCTGGGAGCTGTAGCTGCATGCCATGCTGATCGGAGACTGGAGGGTTTTACCTTATGGGTTTAGTGTGGGTTAGTGATGTGTAACATCTTCTACCTCCCATCAATCTCTCTCTCTCTCTCTCTCTCTCTCCCTCTCTCCCCTCCACTCCTCCCTTCCTGCTCAGCGCCATCAAGGCACACAGACATATAGCAAAAGAGACAGGAAATTAACACATTTGATTTTTAAAATAAAAGACTCACTATAGCCATAACTGACTGTGATGTGATGTGGTGCCAAATGCTTGCTGCACATTATCAACACTGTGTAAATGAGATGATTATGTGTTTTCAGTCTATAATCTAGCACTTGGGGTCGTATTTTCTTTAAAAATGCTTTTATCCTCTGGGTCCTTTTTTCCTCAGAAGCCCAAATGGACTTTGAGATAGAAAATGGCAGCTATATTTTCTGCAGCTGCGAACAGATTGTGCGGATGCAGAGAAACGAAGCTAGAAGGAGATGAGCCAGAACAAGTCCTCACAAGGAAAATTAAATATTGGAGCTCACAAGTGTTGGAGGAACAGCTGGTAGGACCATTCAGAACCTAGTCACCATAGAGGATGACAAAGATCAACATGCACCTGAAACCAGTATTTTTGGTTATCAATATAATTATACAGTAGGAGGAACAGAGAAACTTGAGGCTGGTTGTATAAGAGATTGAATTTGTGAGTGTGGAGCAGCATGTCACTGAAATATTACTTATTTTAAATAAATAAATGTCACAAAAAACAATTGTAAATCACACTCCATCATATATGGTCTTTCTGGCAGAGATCAAAGATTAGTAGTGGAAGAAAGACAGAGAGGAGGATCATTGTTTATCTGAATTTTGTTCTATTCTGTTACTTTTAGAAGTAGAACAGAACAGAAAAAAATATCCAATTTCCAAGAACCACTCTTGAGGTTAAAAGGGGGGAGCTGTAATTTAATAGAGTGGCTTTAAATCATAGGCTATCATTTTCATTTAATCAACGAATCAATAAATTACTCTAAAATAAATATATATATATTATGAAAATAGTGTGAGGTTAGGGTGACTCAGTTTTGGTGAATGAGTGAACTGGGTGGATCATTCAAATCTATTTGAATAAACTTCCGAATCAGATATTTGGAAAATGTGATTAGAGTGACATGTTGATTGATTGGTCAGAGTGATGATGAAATTAAAGACACCGTGACTGCCATCAAACATCAGAATATGCTTCCAGCTGAGTGTAAAACATGTTTAAAACATGCAGACCTCCACGCTATTCCCCACGGTGTAAACAAATGGAAATTGAGTAACCAGTCATGTCGACATTCATTTGACTGTGATTCTGATTTTTAATTGGATTGAACTTGATTTATTGGATGAAAATGCTGGCCTATAGAGACGTGTACTTGTAGATCTGTTCATATAGGTATCAGTGTGATAGCGATTATGCTGGTGTTGCATGTAAATGAATGTTATAATATTTTGGTTGGATATGTAAAAGATTAAATTAGATTAGAAACTTTATTGATCCCACATTGGGGAAATAAGTGGTCTGTGCGTTTTATATATATATATATATATATATATATATATACATACATATATATATATATACATATATATATATATATATACATATATATATATACATATATATATATACATATATATATATATATATAAATAAGAGAGAGAGAGAGAGGTAGAAAAAATAAACAAATAAACATTATATACAGAAAGTACGAAAGTATCAGTACAAAGGAATGCATATAGAAATAAATTTATAGCTAACTGTCATAAATAATTCCTTTTCATTCTGAGATTAATGCAAATAATAATAATAAAAGAGAACGTACCAGAGTTGGTATTTGAATTAACACTCATATTTGTAACACATCAATTATATAAATGAAAGAAATGTGTGATTGTGAGTTTTAAAACAAACAAAACATTAAAACTAACAAAAAAAACAATTAAAATTAAAAACAAAGTAAACGCAGTACAAACCATTCTATCCTTTCTTCTACAAGCAGTCGAATAAAGAGTTTTATTTTGAAAGACGTAACCGGAAGTCTCGCAGGAGATCCTGTGTGTTTGACACTGGCTGCTCGGTGTGTGTATGTGTGTGTGTGTGTGTGTGTGTGTCCTCATGAGTGTGTGTATGTAGTCGGCTTCCTGCTCGGGGTCCGCACACCGTCCGTCTATCAGTGTTGATCGGCTCGCCATGGCGGAAGGACGCAGAGAACAGCCCCATCCTCTCCTCTCCTTACCACCGGCCAGCAAGCGACCCTGCCTGCGCCCCGCACCCCGAGGTCCCGGCCCGGGGCCCGGCCACGGGTTGCCCAGCTCCCGGTACCGTTCCCCGGAGTCCCTCCTGGACTGCGCCGCTAAGGCAGTAGCGGAAAAGTGGGCCTTCGAGAGAGTGGAGGAGCGCTTCGAGCGGATCCCGGAGCCCGTCCAGCGCCGCATCGTCTACTGGTCTTTCCCCCGCAACGAAAAGGAGATATGCATGTACTCTTCGTTCCAGTGCCGAGTGGCCGGCGAGGAGGGTCCGTCGGCGGCTACCGGCGGCGCTGGGGGTACGGCGTCCGGACCCACCACCACCGGCGGTGGTGGCGGCGGCGGCGGAGGATCTACCGCCGGTGCCGCGGCTACCGTGGGGGCAGCCGGAGCGGTGGGAACGGGCGACGGGCTGCCTTTCCGCCGCGGCATCAGGCTGCTGGAGACCGGCTGTGTGGAGAACGTTTTACAAGTCGGTAAGTGAAGGGAACGACGGAAAAAAAGCCCCGCGGACAGTTTACCGGAGCTGCCGGGATGATTGATGGAAGTTTTCAACGCTGTCGCGGAAAGTGTGCGGAGCGTCCGCGTCGCGCTTGTTCGCGACGACGCACGGCTCTCCGCGTGAATGTGCGTGTTTTTTCTGTAGTTTTAGCCGCTTAGAGGAAGCGGGGAGGACGTCGCTAGCTTTAGCCGACCGGCTGCTGTTTAAACATTAAAGGGGCTTTTTTTTTTCTCTCCCCCGTTACTCTCCTGCTTTGGCTGCGGCGGCTGTTTTTTGCCCAGTTTTTCCCCTTCTTTCCGAAGCCAAGCCCCGCCGTCTGCGCGGCTGTTAAACACGGGAAGCCGTGTTTCGACAACTATCAGCACTTTTTTTTTCTCCTTCCACTCCGGGGCTTTTTTTTTCCGTCGACGTCCGGAGCGGGGCTGGCTGTAGCCGTAAAACCCCGGAGAGGGGCAGGGGGAGTCGGGGAGGAGGAGGAGGGCTGACGGACGCGGATACAAAAGGAGCCGAGCGGCGTTTTAGCGTCGGTCGGGGCTTTATTTTTTGTTGTTGTGTGAATTCCCCGGTTTCAAAAGTCGTTTTTTTTTCTTTTCCTTCTGAACCCACCGTCGGCTGGGCTGGTTTAGGCAAAGAACAAAGGCGGTTATTGGGTCTCTTATTGTGATTAATCCTACGTTAATCCGGGGGAAGAGAATCCCTACAGTTTTGTGTTTATTTGCTCGCTGCTGGTTGGACCGGACAAAGAGCGCAGTCGCCACCAACGTGGAAAATCCATGTTGGTAGTGTCTGTTTTTGTTGTTGTTGTTGTTTAATACTGTTGAAGTTAAAGCTTTTCTTTATTCGCGTATAGCGTTCTATCGCCTTTAATGTGTGCGTTTGGCCCGCAGCCTCTCAGTCGCTCGCCGCACAAAAGGCTTCCAGTTGAAATGATCGATAAGCGTCTCGCGTTTCCAGCGCTGCAGAGAGGCTGTTTCCAAACAAAGGGCCATTCCGCAAAAGCTCCATCTCCACTCACATCCTCATTAGCTCCATACCCCTGGCTCTGCGCTGCCACGAAATGAGCTCAGACATCAGGGACGTTGATGAGATGAAACCGATGGATAGTCCAAAAAAAAGAGGAGGAAAAAGAAGCCTTTATGGTGGTGGTGGTGGTGGTGGGGGGGTTTCTCAGGCCATATGGTGTTTCATGGGTTTCATGTTGCTCCAAGGTATCTAGGGGAGGGAAAAAAAAGCTGCAAACTGTGGCTGGTGCGACTGCTGTATCTAATTGCATCTTATAAATGCTCATCGATTCCACCCCATAACTAAATGAAACATGAAACTTGCTCTCGGTGAGATCTGGAGCGCCATAAGTTCGGCAAGTTGGGAGTCCTGTCTGAGAGAGCTGATGCGTTGAAGCCGCATCTTCACATGGGCAGATAAGTCGGATTTGCTCTGACTTTAGTTCTGCTGAAGGTTGTTACAGGCATTAAAATACGCGACTTATTAAATTTAAGTTACGGCAACTTGGTACTTCTGCAAACTGACTTTTACTGCTGCTTTTTTTTCTACATCTACAGAGCAAAACGCATATTTATTATTAGGTGTGCCTTATGAAAAGCATAAACCCATACTTCTACTTCCTGTTTTACCTGCCTCACCGGTGTATCGTGTCCGATCTTCCCCTCCCAAGGTCAGCCACAGCAGGCAGGCGCATGGGTTTGACTTTCTGTCAACAGAACGCGAGACAGGCTAAATAGCTGTGTGTGACAATCAAGATAAGATTTGGCTTGCTCTTCAGTTTGCGGGCCATGGGAACCGGTTGCTGTGGAAGGTTTTTACTGACAGACTTAACAGGAGAACAATAGTTTTGTTGTGGGCTTTTTTTTTTTCTTCTCCGAGGCTGGATCTTAAGATAGGTCTTGCAAAACCAGCGTATGCACACTGCACCTCATTACGGATCGCATTGCACACCTGTAAATAGGTCTTAAGATTGCATTCACCTAATCGCCCCAGTGGAAAAAAAAACGGTGTGGCAATACTTGTTTTTAAAGAAAGTGAGAGCTCGGACGTGCCTCACGTGCTTTTGTAATAGGAATCTGCAGTGGAGCGATTTAGGAATGAGACGAGGCTGCGTGCCGACACATGCGGCAATGGTGCGTGGTTTGAAATACGGCCTTTATCTCCGGGAACGGCACTTTGGAGCAGCGCTGTTAAACTTGACATGCGTGTAAAATGTTTGGACAAAGCTGCGAGATACGTTTGTTCACCAAAACTAACTTCCTTTTTGGTGGAAATAGAAATAGCAAGCTGCGGTACATGTTTGCGACTTCTGCCGTTCTGCCGGCAGCCTGAAGGTTTTATAAAGATGAACCAGTTTTGGACAAATCGGGCATTTAAATGACACGATAAGGATGCAGCGAAGGAAACTGAAAAAAACACTGACAAGCCACGGCTATCAGAAGATATTTGTTGTTGTTTTTCTTCACGGCTCACATCACAAGCACAGCAGGAGCTCCTTATGCTCATCTTTAGACTTGTATCTGTCCTGGTTTCTCTGAATCGGTGTGCCTAGAGCGAGCGAGATCAGGAAATGTTCTTGTTTCTTCTTCAGGTAATTACTAATGGGATCTGGTGCTTGGGAGGAGAAATGTGTGATCTGCTTTTCTACACTGCAGGACTTCACAAACTCAGTATCCGGGTCACAGAAAGTTTAAAGCCAGACTAGACTCTTGTGAGGGGGGGGGAGGAGGAAGGCGGACGACGACAACTGTTGCCTGCTGTTGCAAAAAAAAGAGGAAAAAAAACAGAAATATGAAAAACCCATGATTTCGTTTCCATAAAAGCAGTTGGTCAAACGTGTCTTTTGGGGGATTTTTTTCTGATGACTAGAGGTCCAAGAAGTTGCATCAGAAGGTTCTTCTGATCTCCTATCCAGGAAATCTGTGAATTATACTCTGGACAGTTTGCCTCTAGCTGCTGTGAGTGCTGCTGATCTTTATTGCTGCACTAAAAGTACCCGTTCCCCAACCAAGCTGAGTAATAATGAGTCATATCAGTGCTGAACTCCAAATTGATAATAATCGAATACATTGCCCACAACGGTTTAACTAACTGAGCGGGTTGGTATGTCCCTTAGATGCCCCCCCCCCCAAAACCCCCAAACACACATGCACACATTATGAGTCAAGGCCTTTGTCTGTCAGCCTCTCTTAACGGTAACACTGATGGATTGGAGGGACGTGAGCTCATCAGCAGCTCATCAGCCCATGTGTTCATAATAATCTACTCCTAGCTCCAAGTCATAATTAGAATAATCAAAGCTAAGCGTGCTTGTATTTGTGACCCCCCTTAAACACACCCTGCACATACACACACACAAAAGCCCCCCTTGCCAGAGCCTTATAAAGTCCTCAGAGAGCGGGAGGAAGGGATATACAGTAAGTGGAGGGAGGGAAGAGAGAGAGGGGGGGGGGGGTTCTTTAGCTTTGAGTCAAGCTTTGGGATTATTGGGTCATGCTTTGTTACCCAGCTGTAGAAAAACCCCTTGTTCACGGAAAGAGGGGGGGGTGGGATATGTGTGCGTGTGTTCCGGGCACACAACGTTACATAAAGCTGCGATGGGTCCCCGACGCCCTTTGAAGCACCGATGACTCTGACAAAGCGAGGCAGCAAAGTTGAACAGGATTAAACCGTGTGGGACAGCCAGTCAGTGGGCCGCTAACACCGCGAGGCATTTCTGCTCCAAACGTCTGAGGCCCTGAGATGTCTACACGGCCTTAAAACCGCTCCTTTAATTAGAGCTAGGTATCAGAAAGTGAGCGCACTTGGCTAAACCTTGATTTTCATATTTTACCTTTTATGTATTGCACCATCAGACATGTTTAGATCAAAAAGTTTGACCAATGTAAGTTTGACCGAGTGCAGTGCCTGTAGGAAGTATTTAATTCTATAGAAAAGTGGAAATGACAATTTATGTTGAAACATTGGATGTCATATTTTAAATAGTGTTAATGGGCCAAATAAAACCGGACTTATGATAAATCTTTCATACTTGTTCCTGTATAGTGTGATGATCTGGGCATGTTACTGTTATGTGATTTTTTAAATGAATGAGTTTAGGCCCAGATGCTGTTCTGTTGGTGATAGGTGATAGTGCTGGGATTTACTGGGGGTCTCTGTATTGGACTAAGACGTCTGCGGCCAACAGTAGCCTGTGTTAGCGTGTGGGATAAAGTAGTAGATAAACTGGCTAACATCTTAGCGTGTGGTTTTTGAGAGACGTAACAATACTTTTGTTATGTTGGTTGCAAGATCAGTGTAGGAAGTAACGGGACAATGAGCTTTGAACTGTAACAAAAGTGCTGGGAAGCAACACGAGGAGGAGCATTGTGATATGGAGCTTTACACTGTATGATTTTTTTTTTTTTTTTGTGGCATAAACACCTTTATTAGAAAGTGACCAGGCAGGCATTAATTGGACAGAAATGGAAAAGAAATTCATTTGAATATCCATTCAAAAGTTCCACAAAAAAAGGTGCACGCCATCGTGCCATGTGCAAGCTATATCAGAAAGCTGAGGTTGGTCTGATAAACAGTCATATGCATGTTTGACCCGATCCGTCTTTTGAATGTAAGAGTCACAGGTTCGATATTTAATCCCAACATAGATTGTGAATGATGAGGGACCCAGAAGAGACCAACCAAATCATTGCAACATTGCATCTAGTGCGAGGATGGCAATTGCTGGTTTTTAATACTATTGATTGATCTATTAATTTTCCGCTTTTAGCCTAAAAAATAAGTGGACAAATTAGATACCAACTGTGAGCTTCCAGAGGTCGCATCTTCTCCTGCCCGTCCTGTCTGGCACATATTGCACAGTTTTAAAAGTATCAGTGATAGTTGTAATGCAGAAGCTATTTAGATGCTTCTGTGGAGTTCCTGCTTGTTATTGCAGTATTTACTCTGTGTCCGTTCCTTCCTGGTTGTGAGTTTTGACTTTGTGAATGTGTGTGTGTGTGTAGAGGGAGGCGTTGCCGGTGGGTCTCGCCAGTATTTCCTCAGATGTAGTTTCCTGGCAGAATGGCCACGGGGCTCCATGTTGTGGAAAAGCTCGCGGAGCCTCTGGTGTAAATCTTTGGTTGCTTAAGAGCATTGAGATGAAAGACAAAAAAAAAGGAGGCGGTGAGCTCATCCTCGCTTGCCTCATCTCGTCTCTCTCTTTCTCTCACCGGACTCTCAGGAGCGGGTCCACCGACACAGCTCTGTTTTCATCTATGTCTCGATTTCTGTGTCCTTTTCCTTTTTTTTGTCCCCCTTCTGTTTTCTTTTCTAACGTCTTTATCGGCTTTTCACTCAGCGGATACGTAACTCCTCATCTGCTTTCTATCTTTCATGCTCTTTTATGTCCTCCACACACAATCTCACACACACACACACACACTCCCTGCTCTCTGTTTCTGTAACTTACATCATTAAAAGATGACTCGCTCTTTAATCATATTCCGTCTGTAGCCTCCCGTATAGTAAAGGGGCTGTTAGTCGGCCAAAGTGAGATCTTTTAAAGTTTTTATTTTTTACCTCCCTTCTACCCTTCTGTCTCCTCCACGGTTGGTGTGTGAGGCTGCTGCTGGTTGAGGAAGTGTGAGTGGTTTTGACAGGAGGAGTAAAGGGGGGGTGGGGGCTGGAAAGAGTCAGTCATCACCATGTTGGCTGAGAAAGAAGACAGTTGCATTTCCACACTTGCGGGATGTTGGCTCATGTTTTTTTCTGAGCAACCATGAGTAACTTCTGTAAGTTCTGACCCCATATGAGGTAGCTGATGTGTGTACAGAGGAGCGCTTACAATAGGTGTTTATTACAATTTACATATTGTGGCGTTGCAGTCATTTCATTTCGACAGCTTTTTTAGTCTTTTCAGCTCTGCATTTTGGTTTTCTGAGCTGCAACTGTACTCAGAAAGGATTGTTTTTATGGCAGCATTTCTCAAACACGCAAGGATATTATATATATTATGTCTCTTTTTGGCAGTAAATTGAGGGAACTGGCAAATATTGCAGGTTTAACTTGTAAGTGCTCTTAACCTCCACAGCAATAGCAATTGTATTATTTATATTCATTGCATTAATTTGCGACAGCATATCCTTTCTTCTCCTTAAGTGCATTCGTAATCGTATTGTTCTATTTATCTGTGTATATTCAGAGCAGAGCCCATTTTGAGACACAACTTTAGCCACTTAGCACGTCCCCAGGCTCTCTCGCACACGCGCGCACACACACACACGCTGTCTACCTTCAACACTTCCCCTGTGCACAACACAGACGGACAATATTTAATCAGTGTAATTAATTCCATGCCCGCCACACTCAAAAAGAGAAAATCGGTAAAACAAATCGTCCCCACACTCTTATTAGCTCGCTGAGAGTCTTGTGAAAGATGGGGCCATTAGGAAGATTCTCTGTTGTTGTATTCATCAAAGGGAGCACCTGTATGCACACGCGTGTGTGAGAGCGCACAAGGGCTGGTTACATAAAGTCATTAATCAGGGGTTGTTGTTGGAGAGCTTCCTTTACCAGACTGCGTGGAGACCATCTTTATGTTCCATTTGAGACATGTCTCTCTTTTGTTTTTGTTTTTTTTTCTCTCCCGTCTTGTTGCTGAGTGCAGTTTCTTGCAGTTGTTGTTGTTAAAAACAAGTCCAGTGCTGTGACATTTCTTAGTTCTTTTTGATTAAATATCGGGGTTTCAATCTGCTGATGTCCACAATCATCTAACTAATGGTCGTCACATCAACAACGGAAAAAGGAACTGAATTTTGAAGCATTTTATAGTCAATACCTTTTTTCATCCAGAAGCTTCTGCTCTACTCTCGTGGTTTGTGCTTTCAGATGACGAGCATCACCGCTTGTGCAACATGTGTCTTTTTGGAGGAGAGCAAATGGAGAACTTCATTGAACTGAATATCATCAGAATTGTGTACTAAAATCAATATTACATAAATAATAAAATGACATATTATGACAATTGCTTTTTAACTTAACAATATTCTTTTAACTGACTTCTGCTCCCTTGTTTTGCTTCAGAATTTTCAGCCTTGTTTCCTTTTGTTTGTGTATTTTTTCCCTCTCATGTGGTCTCTGGTTAAACCCAGCCTCTGGTCTCACACACACTTTTTGCTGCGATTTCCAGCTATGCCATTTCCACTCAGGACTTGTTTGCGGTAGCTAGAAGAGATGGTCGGTCTTCTTCCTCGTTGGTACTGTTTGTTCAGCTCTGTCTCTCAACAATAGCCTCTTTTTTCCTTTTTTTTTTTAAACAGCTACGTGTGTATCTGTATGTGTGTCGACATAAAACTCTTGTGCAAACACACTTTTACTACTCTTGTCCTGTTTTCATACCTGCCGGTTTGTGTGTTCTTCTCCACCTTTAGTGCTGTTACCTTGGCTGGTGGGCGTGCAATTATCTGCCAAGATCAGTGCTGGCCTTGTCCTTTTAGCTTTTGAAGCTGACAGCCTGCTCCATTCGGTTATTGCACTGTCCCAACACCTGTCTTTTATTGGCTCGGTGTGTGTGTGTGTGTGTGTGCGTGTGTATTTACCATGGTAGTTGTACACATTTTGTCCCGGGGCTCTCTCACGGACAAACAGAGAGAGGTTGGACTTAAAAGAGAAGGCTGAGGCCGGCAGACTGGACTATTATGTCCTCGTTTGGTTGTAATTGCCTAACAAATGTCGGGGAGAAAGGAGAGAACTGGACAGACGTGGAAGGGAAGGAGGGTATTTGAAATGCAAAATAGACCCAAATCAAACTATCATGCAGGTGGAACTATGCATACCCTCTATACAACTGTTCCAAGTAATATAATCTCATAACTCATCCCACATGAGATTAAGCGAGGCATTTCCATAGCACCAAAAGCAGGGCCTGTGGCGCGGAACACGGCAGGAGGGGGAAATCCAGGATGACTTAAGCAGGAGCGGGAAGCTGTGACAAGTTGTATTGTTTAAAAAAAAAAATCTTTCCGAGTTGGGGAGGTAGTCACTTAATTTTATTATATTTGTGTGGCTTTTTTTACTATACCTTTTTCAGATAACCACGATAGTCGAGAGGTGACAGGATTTTAGGGTTGGGTAATGTTGGCGATGCTTCATTGTTGTGGATGACGAAATTCCACACAGTTTATTTAACTTTTGGTCAATAAGTCGTAGCTCCTCAAATGGTTTTTAGCCTGAAGGGTAACAGTTGTGCCGTTCCATTGCTGCCTTTGGTACAATCGTAGCCAGTGTAGAAGGTTTTCTATCCAGCCTGGAACTCTCTCTTTAAGGGGGGTTTGTAATAGAAATCCATACAGGTAGATTTAATATTGACCGTTTTATTGCCGTTGATGGCCATATTTGTTTCCCAACGCGTTGCAAGAATCTTTTGGCCAATCAGCAGCTGGAAACAACTCTTCTACTTGGTTACTAAGCAGTTTTTTTTAAAGAGGGTTCCATCCATCATAATAGACGATGGTATTGTCCATCAGAACAACCCTTAATGTAAATCAAACTGTGAACATCACGGTTATGTTGCACCAGTAAGAACTGACTCTTCAGTTGGACATGTGGTTAGTTTAAATTCACTGGCCCAGTATTTTATATTGCGATATTTCCCGGTCTAATTATCAAGAGAGGGGCAGGGCAACATGATTGTTTTTGGGCTATTATGTCATAATTTAATGTGTATTTACATTACCAAGACAATGTTTCTTCTATATAGATTTTATTTTGATTATTTTGTGGCCGGGTTGGTCAGAACTTCTTTAAAGCGATGAAACGATTTACTGCAGAAGCCAATGCCGCCGACAAGAGACAGCCTCGCTGGTAGCCATTGTTCCATCTTCAAAACAGCCAGCACATGTCGCTAAGGTTTGCGACGATGCGCGGGGAGGCTCATGGGAAATGTGGTCTTTTTTGGGGCAGTTATTTTCTCTGTAGCCTTGATTTCAAATAACAGAGTTATTTATATTCTGGCAATATGTTTTATAAATATGTTTTATATTAACACATCAGGGTACATTGTAGAAGCCTATTAACCAGTTGCATGAAACATAAGACGTTCAGGCCTCAACTGTCCTGCCAAGTCATTTTACCCCCAGATTAAAACTTAAAACCTGCCTTCTTCCTTTTTTTTTTTTCCTGACTTGGCGAGAGGAAAATGAGCTCTCTTCATATGGATCACTTGATGGTTGGATAGAACTCACTCAAGCAGTGACTCTCGCTTCTCATCAGCTGCAGGCATTAAACAGAGGAACTCCTAAAGCTTAAAAGGGTTTTGTAGTGGTACTGATGCACCGGCCGACATTAGATCGGGCTGTGGACCCTGTGGGTGGAGATATCAAGAGTGTCGGCCACTTGCCAGACAGAAATGGAACGGCAGCAAAAACATTTTCAACCACAGTCGATCCAGAAAAAGTTTCAACCATCCATTCGATTGATTTTGATGGACAGATCCCAATATTATGAAATCAGTGATCAATATAAATACTAAAAGGCTTCTCTACTAAAGTAACCCACTAAATCAAACTTAATTTGTCAATTTCTTTAGTTTACAGTATGAAAAGTTGTTGCCATCAAAGTGCAAGAGTTGTTTTAATGCTTTTCTTTTGTTTTTTTGCCAAGAGTTGGGAGAGAAGATTGACACCACTCTCATGGGTTTGCACCAAATCTGAAAGCTACAGCTATCGGGTGATTAGCTTAGCATAAAGACTTGAAACAAGTCTTTATTATTATGTCCATTATCCAATATTGAACCCATTCAACTGCAGTTCCGCCATGCTACTACTACATTTTGTTGTCTGTTTGTGTGTGGCTATGACGTCACAGACAGGCAGACTGAATAGAATATCCCTTAACGTTTTTGTCATTAAAAGTCATTTTAAAGACATATCCATATAACGTCTATCCTGCTTAAAATCAATCTAGTATCGATACAATTGATTTATCACCTTTTTAAATCAACGATCGATATGTCTTCTGGAAGGCCAACTTGCCGAGCACAGATTGATTATAGTTGGATCGCAGGAATATAAATCGATACATTGATGGAGTACATGAATTGTTACACCACTATATATTTGGCATATAATGACCCTGCGTTTCTCCCTTAATAAAAGTGCTTTTGATGTCTTTCTACGTGTCAGCCTTTTGTTGTGCCCTGAGAGAGAAGTCAGAGGGTGAAGCATGACATTGAAAGGAGATCAGGGATCCTCGGAGCCAATTAGATTAGATTTGACCTTTTTACACGGGCGCAGCATCATCAGCTGTGATCGCATCTCCTTCCGATCCATGCGGCGGAGCAAATACACTGGACCCAGTTTTTTAGGGCTCCCGCGGCCTTGTAAAGCACATCGTATACAGACGCAGCACGCTACACGGGCTGTTATGTACAGCGACCTCTTGAAAGAGTTTTAAAGTAATGTGATTATCTTCTTTTTAGTGCCACAGCGACAACACTGTGAGCGCAGCACTTCTAAAGGAAAAGCGTCCTCCAGCTTCGCGTCAGATATTCCCGACTGTTCCTAGATCCCTACGCCGATGCCTTCCATCTTTCCTTTAAACGCTGTGAATTCGCTGCTTTACTGCGTCGCCCCGTCTCCTCTTGAAACGGACAGCGGTAGATCACAGAGATCAGACACAGATAGTTTCTTCCACTCCTCTTTTGAACACACGGTTGTGTATTGCAGCGAGTGGCTGTATCCTGCATGCCCCTCCCACCACGACCCATTCCCCCAATCTCCACAGCACTCAAAGCCCCTCTCACAACAAAAGTGCTATTACTGCCAACCAGACAGACGAGGGCCCATAGGACGCCATTGTGTGTGAGGTATCCATTATAGCTGGATTACAGACTTATTTCCATACATTTGGTCGACTTTGATCTGTGGAAATGGGAGTCAACAACCGTACTACACATCTTTTTTTTTTTTTTTCTGTTTGGCTGCGTGCGTGCAGCGCCGTATTATCATGGCCTACAGATGTTAGCATTGTCGTTTCTCTTCCAGACGAAAACATTTTGCATTTAACAGTTAATATGTAATTCATCAGCATTGACCTCTTTTCTTATTGCCACATCTCTCCCTCCCTCTCCCTCTCTGGTCTTCGTGTGCTTTTCACCGCTCTCTTTTCCTCTGCCAGTCTCCATCACTCCCTCTCCCCAAATGTGTGGATAAGGTTTTAAGGGAAGCACTTAGTGCCAAAACTACGAATAATTATATCACTTAGAGACCGAGTCCCCTATTATGGTGATTCAGACTGTCAGTGTGCATTAGCAAATGGGCCAGGGCCTCCTGTGTGGTTGAATTATTCCGAGTCGTTTGCTGCATGAATCTGAAATGTGACCAGCACACCACTCTTCACCCTTCAAAGGCCCTGGAAAAAAAAAGTCTTAAACACTCCAGTTTCACTTTGTCCTGACAAGTCAGTCCTACGTATCCTTTTGTCTCCATATGTTTTTTTTTTAAATATCCAAATGCGAATGACCTAATCATCTGAAATTCAGTTCATACTGTATATAAATGTTCATCAAACCACTTACAGAAATGACACCGCCACAGATATGGGGGATCTTTTCAGGTTCCGGTCCTCACAGCATCAAAACGTGCCGACTCATGTCCACTTAACAATAATGGATATCTGGACAAGGGATCTGCAGCGTCTGTGTTCTGTCGAGTCATTGTGGACGAATAATTAATGGCACGATCCATAAACTAATCAAACCACAAGGCTCGCCCAGTCGCCCGAGTCCAAGTGAATTATTGCCCCGATTTGAATATTTCCTAATTTTGGCCGCCATCGCTGTTGATTATAAGAACATCGGTTCTCACTAAGTTGAAGCTCCATTAACTGATTTTTTTTTTTTTTTGAGACTCCGAGGCAGCGTCGCAGGCCAGAAACGCTACACTGGCATATTCCGTTGTTAGCAAACAATCGCCTATTTGCACATTGAGCAGACACGGAGCAACATTAGCATTCCTTTGGTGTCGTGTTTCTGGCCACCTGGCAAATCTTGAGTCCAATATTCACTTTTGTTTTACTCCGTTATAGTTTGCACCAATGCCTGAGGGAAACATCTGGCTAATTAGCTGCTAAATGCTCCACTATGTTCTCCAGCGAGTCGCTAACATGCAAATCCGGAGTGGGCAAGAAGTGGAAGCTATTAGATTTAGATTATTTAAACAAACCCTCGGGTGATTTGGGAGAGTGCAAACAGTAGAATTATTATCCAAGTTATATGCTGTCCGATGGCGACTTCCTGGTTCAACTTTGACCTACCGTACTTGTCGTATTTGTACGCATGTAATGATCGATTATTACTACAACATTTTTTTTGTTTTACTAGCAGATAAAGTGGTTCAGGTGATCCACCTACAGTGTCTGCTTGTTCACAAATTGGTACGATATCATCATTCAGTTTCAGATTTCCATCAACCCGAAAAAAACCTGGCGTCATCGTAACTGGAAATGGCCTGAGTTGTAATATATATATATTGTACTTTGTATGAGAAACCCACACTAAACACATCAAATGCATTAAAACTCAGTTACATATGTGAACATTCCTCGCTTTTTTTCTCTCCTTAAATCGGAGGAGATTGCATTCATTGTTCGTTTTCCTCACTGTGACGCACCTATTTTTCCTGTAACAGCCTGTTGGGTCATGTTGCTCCACTGATGGCCTCTTCCTCCGTAAACCAGCCCGGCTGCTAACTGGCAGCACGGATACATAATCATTGTATCATGGAGGGCGGGCGGAAGATGCCTTATAAGCGCTTGTTAGTTGAGCGCCTCAGTTTACCTGCTTTCTCACTCTTGTCTTTCCTGTGCATTTTTCAGCTATATTCTCCACAGTGTCGCCTCCCTCCTCCTCCTTCCTCTGCCTGTCCGCCTGCTCCCCTCTCTTCTTTCTCTCGCTGCCTGCTAATAGCAGCACTCTGTGTGGGTTTCTTTAGTGGATGGCCTGCTATGGCCCATTAGGCTGCAGTCTCGCCGACAAATGAATGGTACGATGACTGCAGAGAGGAGGGTAGGAGGAGGAGGAGGAGGACAGGAGGCGAGGATGAAAAAGGAGCAGGGGCAGAGATGGGCCGGGATGGGTGGGAAGAGAGATGGGAGGGAGGAAGAGAGAAGGAGGCAGGAGAGAGGGAGAAGGAGTTTTGAAGGGAAGAGGAGGCAGGAAAAGGAGAGCTGAAAAGCAAACGTAGAAGTACACAACCAACCTGTCACCTCTGCCTCTCCCTTCCCCCTTCTCACACACACACACACTCCGGAGTCACAAAAAAGCCAAAGGGGAGGGAGGGACCTCATTAGACTCTCAGCAGTCCATCACACACAGGGAGAGAGAGGGAGAGAGACTACAGAGCTCTATGGTGGGGGATGGGATGCCCTGAGAAAAGAAGGGAGCAGAGGGAGGAATGAAATTGAATTGATAGGAGCAGTCAAGTGCAGACACACACACACACACACACACACACCAGTCCTCTCTACGCAACATGATTAATGTGGTCAACAGCCGTGAGGAGCAGTCTGGTCGAGACCTCTCACCCTCTTGAACGCATGCACACACACACACACACACACGAATGTTGCCCTCCTCCACTTAAAGTGTTCACACACACACCCTCCTCACCCCCAACCAGCCTCCTCTACCCTCCTCGCACCCAAACAAAGATGAGGGAGACAGACACAGTTGTATTAGACTGCTAAAAGCTTGGCATCTTTTCCATTTAATTCTAAAGCCCCATTATGTATGAAATTAGATCATCGGCGTGGACGCAGCAGATGTTCTGATGCTCACTTGAGGACAAACAAGTTTCCTTAATAGACATCGTGAAATAAGAGGAAAAGCAATGCAGTTAGACTGGCGAAGGAAATAATTACATTAGATTATTTGCAAAATGCCAGTCCAACAACATGGCTGCGATTAACGACACTCATTTATCTGCAGGTTGTTTACTCAATGTATTGCTTTAAAATAAAACTGAAAATAGTCATAAATTAATTAGTCAAGTGTCACAACAAAATAAAAAAACTGCACAGTAGTAGTAGAAAAAAAGAAAAACACACACTTGTGGATTTTCATCCTTTCAGCCGTGTTCTGCTTGGGGTGTATGTATTTCCACATCTAGGAGGCCTGTTTATGGAAACAAACCTATTTCACCTGTCATTATTGAGAATTCCCCACATACCTGCTGTTTTACCAAAGCCCGCCAACCATGAACATGTCTATTCACAAGCGATTAAGCCAATTATGTGCAGTATTTCTTACTTGCCGACACGATTGCACAAAAGTCTCCAGACCGGTCTGAAGCTGTGGAGATATTACAGCACGGCCTTTGACCTGCTTGCAAACAGCCTTAAATCAAGACTTCAAGTCCCCGCATAAACCATCTGTTGGGATTTGGTCGTCCAAGAGAGGCCGAATCAGTCCCTCTTAGCTTATATCATTGCCCATTTTGGAAAAAGAAAGAGAACATGACTTGGACTTCACTGGTCCCTGATCTGTTTTGACACATGTTGTGAGATATCTTTTTTTTTTTTTTTTTAAGTGGAATTTTAAAATCTGTAGAATGATCTGCAAATGCACTGAGAACACAGAGGCAGTGTCCCTGCAGACAACCAGCACACACGCACACACCCCCACACACAGTAGACAGACAAAATCTGTCGCTGTAAATAAAATTCTACAGATAACATAATGAACAAATGGATCCTGGGTCTCACTAATGTAGCTGTTTGAAACATTACCTTTTGTAAGATGGCCTCAAGATGTTTTTAACCCAAACCACTTAAACTGTCAGTTGGGATGAGGCCAGTAAAATGTCCATCACTGAAAGCACATAATAGGTTACTAAATGTCCACTTTAAGGCTGTGAATTATTTCCTGCTACTTTGCTGTGTGTGTGTGTGTGTGTGTGTGTGTGTGTGTGTGTGTGCGTGTGTGTGCGCACTCAGGCGTGGGCATATGTCAGTGAATACAGGGTTTCTAGTACTTGTCATGCTGCAATAGGATTAGGTGCCTTCTCCACTGCCTTACACCACATGACCATTGTTGTGTGTGTGTGTGCACTCGTGGGTCCATTGGTAGATTTTTTTTTTTTTATCTTTTTTTTCTCCAGGGTGTCACGTCCTGTAAACGCAGGGGGTCCGAGTGTGCGTTTCATGTCTTTGTTCACACATTTGAGTTTGTTCAAAGGCGTCAAAACTTGAAACCTTTTAAAAAAAAATCCCACTCTTACTGCAGATTTTTACTGGAATTGAATATTAGTTTAGTTTGCGGGGGTTTATTATTATTATTTATTATTATTTAGTGTTTCCTGTTGATACAAATGTTTGGTTGTACATTCTGTCTTGACCTTGACAGAGTAAACATAAATTTAGAAAAAAACAGATCCAGTATCCTATCTGCAATTCTCTTCCGTTTTTACAGTTATTTTCTAATTGCTATTGATAATCTTGCAAACTAGCCTGGTTTCATCAAAATACAAAAAAGTTCAAAAACTCCCACACCCAAACTGAAAAATACCTCTTATATCCTGCATTAATCATGCAACATTTTTCATCAAACAAGTCAGTGCAAATTGCACAGCAAATATATTTTCAATGCAGTGAACAAAAGATAAGTTCATAAAAAAAACGTGAACTGCAAAAAGAAAATTGCAGAAAAAATCTAGAAAAAAGAGGCAGGATTTCTTCCATTGTTGGAAGGTGCTCACCTGTGGTCTTTTTAGAGTTTCTAGTTTCTGATTGAAGTGGTAACAATTAACCATTGAGGCGTTTGGATGGGTGGAAAATATATTGGCCAATTAGCTCATTTAGTGTCATTTTGAATGGCAGCAACATGTGACTTCATGTCAGATTTTTGTCTTATGTAGAGAACCTTGTTCAGTGCATTTTAAAAAGTCCCACTTTGACTTGCAAAATGTGTTTAGAGTTTTGGAGATTTGATAAGAAATTTTCCTCTTTGTGTCAGTTTAAATAATCGTGCTATGCATGTCATTTGAGTGTGTTACAGTTGGGGAAAACTCTTGTTGCATCTCTCTTTCTGTCACTCTCTCTCTGTCTCTCTCTCTCTCTCTCACACACACCCACACACACCATAAAGCCTGATCTGTAAATCCCATTCTTTTTTGATTTTAAAGTCTAATTTTCACCTAGTTCAATTTTGCCTCAAAAAAGGGAGCATGTGGTACGCTAAGCACTTTTTCTGCTACGGCAGCAGAAGAGAAATCTTTGTGTGTGTGTGTGTACTGTGTGTGTGTAAATTAGTGTTCAAAGTGTTGTGAGTTATCAGTGGGATGAAACACCACTGCTGTAACAATGGGATTAAAGCTGCGCTTATGTAGGAAGCAATTAAATGGCATCTTATCTCATCTGCTTCCAACACCAAAAAGCACTTTCATATTTTTCAAGTTTTTCTTCTCGTCCCCTTCTCTGGAGGCATCTGCAGCTTCCCAGCAGATGATACAGATTGCTGGATGGTCAAACCGGTTGGTTTGTTGCATTTGTCTTGTCCACACGGTCTTGATTAATTGGTCTGCCATTTGATTGGTCTGCCATTGGATACATTGGGTATGGAAAGTATTCAGTCCCCCTTAAATTTTTCACTCTTTATTTTATTTCAGCCATTTGTAAAATTATTCAAGTTCATTTTTTCCCTCATTAATGTACACACAGCATCCCATATTGACAGAAAAAATTGTTGAATTTTTGCAGATTTATTTAAAAACCAAAACTAAATTTATCACACAGCCATAATTATTTAGACCCTTTGCTCGAAAAGTAGAAGCACCCCTTTTGAACATGAGTCTTTTTGAAAATGATGCAACAAGATTTTTACACCTGGATTTGGGGACCCTTTGCCTTTCCTCTTGGCAGATCCTCTCCATTTCTGTCAGGTGGGATGGTGAACGTTAGTGAACAGCCATTTTCAGGTCTCCAGAGATGCTCAGTTGGGTTTAAGTCAGGGCTCTGGCTGGGCCATTCAAGAACAGTCATCGAGTTGTTCTAAAGCCACTCCTTTGTTATTTTAGCTGTGTGCTTACGGTCTCTGTCTTGTTGGAAGGTGAACCTTCATCTCTGAGTACTCTAGAGAAGGTTTCCGTCCAGGATATCCCTCTACTGGGCTGCATTCATCTTTCCTTTGATTGCAACCAGTCGTCCTTTCCCTGCAGCTGAAAAACACCCCGATAGTATGATGCTGCCACCACCATCCTTCACTATTGGGGCTCTATTGGAGAGGTGATGAGCAGTGTCTGGTTGTCTCCATACGTACCACTTAGAATAAAGGCCACAAAGTTCTATCTTGGTCTCATCAGACTAGAAACCCTTATTTCTCACCATCTTGGAGTCCCCCAGGTGTGTTTTTAGCAAACTCCATGCAGGCTTTCATGCGTCTTACACCGAGGAGAGGCTCCGTCAGGTCACTCTGCCATAAAGCCCCGACTGGTGGGGGGCTGCAGTGATGGTTGACTTTCTAGAACTTTCTTCCATCTCTCAACTGCATCACTGGAGCTCAGCCACAGTGATCTTTGGGTTTTTCTTTACCTCTCTCACCATGGCTTGTCTCCCCTGATTGCTCAGTTTGGCCGGCCAGCCAGCTCTAGAGACATCTTCTATTTGCGGATTATGAAGGACACTGTGCTCTTAGGAAACTTAAGTGCTGCAGAAATCTTTTTGCAACCTTGGCCAGATCTGTGCATTGCCACAATTCTGTCTCTGAGCTCTTCGGGCAGTTCCTTCGACATCATGATTCTCATTTTCTCTGACATGCACTGTGAGGTGTGTAGCTTTTCTAATCAAGTCCAATGAGTATAATCAAACACAGCTAGAGTCCAATGAAGGTGTAGAACCATCTCAAGGATGATCAGAAGAAATGGACCGCACCGGGGTTAAATATGAGTCACAGCAAAGGGTGGTGATACTTAAGGCCATGTATTTTTCATTTGTTCTTTTTGAATAAATCTGCAAAAAATGAACTTAAATGATTTTAGTAAATGGCTGCAATTTAACAAATAGTGGACAATTTGAGGGGGTCTGAAAATTTTCGTACCCACTACGTATAGTCTATAAAAACACCAAAATGAGTGTTAACACCAACCATAAAGAGGCAAAACCCCATTTTGCCTTAAGTCTAATATAAAATGCAACAAAAATTAATAATGAAAATATAAATTTGTCCCACCGAAGCCGACCGCATCAATATGCCATCGTCTGTATAAGGTTTTTAAGTGCGTCCCAGTCCTGAAACACAATTCCAGGGGAAACACTGAGCTGATCTCAGAGCTGCTTAAAGCTGCATCATACACAAGTCATCAACAATAAATAGACAGTAATCCACAACTTCATTCTCGCCTTCTCCCCTTCCTGCTCTTCTCCACCCCTTGGAATGGGGGGGGGGGGGGGGGGGGGGGGGGGGGGCTACTAACTACAGTATTCATTACCTTTTAATCATCTTTCATCTCTTCATTCTGAGTGGTTCGAATGAAGACAGATGAGAAAGCGGTGGTGGGGGCTGTGTGATTGAAGAGGGTTTGCCAGGATAAATCTCTCTGATTGGAGCCTCGGTCTCTGCTCTCTCGGTAGCCCAGACTCGGGCCTCTTTGTCCTCTCGGAGAATCAGCTCTGGACATTGTCCGGAGTTGCCCTTTCACACATGTAGCGCGCAACAGGAGACTGCCAGAGTGAGGCAAGTTCTCTGATGCTGGAAATGCTCCGTTCGGTTTAGGCGAGGGGCAGCGTCTACGTAGAGCGCCCAGGAGACCAGAAATGATGCAAAAAGGCAGTGTGTGATTTACATGCTTGGTTGCATGGTGCCAGCAGGAGTAGTCGTGTCAGCCGTGTGGAATTACTTTAAGGTGAATGAGAGTGACTTAAACACTACTAAAAAGAAATCATAATCTCTGGCGTTGCCATCTTTCCTTCGGTCCGACGATGAATCAGCACGTATATATATGCATCAACGTATTTATTTTTACATTGCATTGTCCCGGCCTAAATCAATTTCTTGATGACGGCAGTGGTCTTGCATTGTCGTTACCTAATCAACTAATTTACTGCCTGTCTGTAGTCTTAAGGAGCGTATAAATTGTATAAAGTTCATTCAGTGAACCTGTTAACAAACATTCAACAGTCTGATCTGGAGCAACATTCATTTGGAGCTGTTTCTGGTCACCTAACTATGCAAGTCCAATATTTGCTTTCCTTATTAGATCTGTTTAGGTCGCTAACAGCTCCAGAGAAAAAATATCTGGTCCTTAAGTAACTAAATGCTCCACTATGTCCACTAGTTTCCAGGTGTGTCTTTTTTTTTATTTATTTTTTTAAATTTTCTTACAGTACCCCCTGCCGGTTCACATTTACAACTACTGGCTGCTTCCTCTGTGGCTGCTACGCCGCCTAGATATCGGCTCATACACGAGCACACGACATGCACACACACATGTACGCATATAGTACACTGCAGCATTGATACAGATTAAATGTTGCCCCAGCACACACTATACTAGCAGTATTTAACTACACACAGTCCCACACTGACTGACCCTGGCCTACACCCCTAGGGGGGTTCCCATGCTATTTAACCACTGCCTTTGTTGCGGTGGTCTATAGCCCAGCCTGGCACACCTTTTAACTTACAAAGACCGTTTCAGTTGGAAGCCAGTGGTTACTGAGGCCCGGGGGCAGTGTGTATGTGTGTGTCTAAAAGACTATGATCAGACCCTCCTCAATTGTCCAGCCCCTGCTCTTTTCTTTCCCTTTTCTCTTCATCTTTCTGTTCAAACCAATTCCAGTCAGAATGTTCTTTATTCTTGCCTGTCGCAGTGTCCAGTTTGTCTCCCTCGGAGGTTTTTATCATTATGTGAATCAATGCAAATAAAAGCTGCCCCACTGTGGCGTCTTGAAGCGGGGGGTTGCTATGCACGGCAGTTAGGAGAAGACTCGGTAGTCTGACTCGGTGTATTGAATCGCCGAGGTGAAACCGGGCACTAGGTTTTTTTTTTTGTTTTTTTTTATTGTGTTGCCAGGTGACTGATTCAGCCGGCTCAGTACACGGTGGCTGACTGATGAGGAGAAGAATGCTTTTGATATCAAATAGCACAAAGCCAGGAAAGAGTCATTTTTCTGAAAGTAAAGCAAGGCCACGCAGGGCCTGCCAGGACCAGCTCGAAATGCTGCTGGCACTGGCTGAAATAAAAAAAAACCTGCTACTTTATTATTACGGGACGCAACGTTTTGCCATGGCAACAGGATACAGAAATGAATCCTGTAAAGGATATGAAATCTTTTGAAACCCAGAGGTGTGGCCCTCTCGGCCAATCGAGGACTGGAGACCAAAGGCTGCGGTCATCAAAGACTGATTGCTTTCTTATTTGCTGCTACTAAAAAAGGAACAAAAAAACTTGTTTGTTCCTTGAATCTTTACATGCACTCTAATAATTTGACTCTAATCTGATTAATGCATCACTCTGACAGTGGGAATTGTTATGTAAAGGCCTCAGTCAGTCAGATTAGTTTAAGTGCATTTAACTGATGGTCGACATTAACATAACCTTATTAACCTCGATTTTTACCCACTAATTAGATTTATGTCGACTCGCACCGAAATGATGACTTGATTAATCAATTAACAAATTAAGGATTTTTTTTTTTATACCTGAAATTAAGTTTGTAATGTAAGTGTGTGTGTAAATGTTAGTACTCTGTAACAACTTTATGTGGCGATATAATATGGCAACAAAATGCTATCAAGGTCACAAGAGTTCAATATCTTTCCTGCTGTCCATCTGCATCTGTTTTGGTGAACACTGGAGACCTCACTCAAATGAAAAGCAATGTTTATAAGCATGAGTACTATCGCTATAAATTACATCCAACCCTATATACAAGTGATCCAGAATGGTGAACCCCACATATAAGGGACATTGTCGGTCTTTATGTTGGCCTCTTTCTGTCTTTGTGGTCTCGTCTCCCTCTCTGATCCCTGCAGTATTGTGTCATAGCTGGCTGCTAACTTCAGGGGGAGTTCCCCCATCCGTCTGTCTCTGCTCCCTCAGGTCCTCGCTCTGAAAGGACCTCTTCTTGTGTGTGTGTGTGTGTGTGTGTGTGTGTATGCAGGGACAGGCTGCTGTGACATTTCTATTGAGTTCAAAGTAAAGAGAGGGAGTGTTTATGACACAAGAAAGCTAGTATAAGATCTCAGTGTCTGACTTTGTCACTCTTTCTCTCGCACACACACACACACTCTCTGTAATCTCGATGAACCTGCCTCACCCCCAAGCTTGAAAACTTAGAGCTTTTCTTTGTGGTCCATCCTGCTGCCACTGCACTGGATGGTATTTCATTCCTAGGTAATGATCACTGCATTGACTTCCTATTATAGAAAAAAAAACAGTCAATGGAGATATTTGAGCTGCAAACAGGGTGAGGTTTGCACTTACATACACACCCACACACACCCACACACTTGAACAACACAGTGTGTATTCTCAGCACGATCAGACGTTTGTTGCCTGTGGGTTCAAAGTGAGACGGGGTTGTTTTTTGTGTCAAAGGAAAAGTATTTTCATTCATACAGGGGCAGTTGTGAAGTGTTGTGGTGAGAGCAGCTCTGCACAAATACACATTGAAGTCTGATCAGTCAGTGTGTGTGTGTGTGTGTGGCTGGAGGAGGGCATGCATATGCGTGTGACTCCTTTAATGATTGTACAAGAAGGGAGTAAATCCACCCCATCATCAAATCCCTCTTTAATATCCAGTCAAGGACTTAGTCTCCTACTATCCTTGTCTTTTACTCTTATCTATTCTTTTAACTGAACAGATGAGAGGTCTGAATGTCCTGTTGATCATTTTCTCAGCTCAGTCCATCACTAATGTTAGTCTGTGTGTTTAGTTTCCATCTGTGTGTGTGTGTGTGCATTTTTAAATGTAGAAGTTCAGAGTCTGTACATCTTTACAGTCCTTTCCCTGCCAATTTAAAGGTACAGGTGCATTCAGATAAGTCCTCGAGGTGCCATCCAAACAGGCTGAGAAGGATGATGTACACGAACTGCTTTGGAAGGCTGTGTGCATATATTAGCTGGATCTGAGTATATCCATATGAACTGAACAAAGGCCGTTCCCCTGAACCAATAGGTCTATCTTCTCTCACGATAAAAGCATAGAATTCAACAGGAAGTGCACATAAATCCATAGAAAGGCTTCTTTGCTGCAAAAGACTAGTTCTCTGTGGATTTCACCTTTTCACAAGCTCTCTATAATCTCCAGTGGGAGTCTGATGAGATGAAACTTTAATGGCCCCTTTAGGGAAAGTGGGTCTGATCACAGAGTTACCCTACACATTACCGCACATTACACTTAGCATTTAGTCGAGAATCTTAACAGTGACAGACCTATAACAGCGTTTCTAGTTTGTCGCTGTCAAATAAAGTGTTGCCCTCTTTTTTTTTTTTTTTTTTTTTTTTTTTTTTTTTTGTCCAGTTTCAGAAAGCACAGCTCTTGGAATGAGGAGAGAAAGTGGCATGTCTATGGTGGGAGAATCCTCCTGTTTCCTGCTAATTTGAGCAAGAGCAGGCAGAGCCTGTGAGCTTGCCGGTCTCTATGCAGGGCCGTAGCCGAGCACTCTGCACTGTCTTTCCAAGCTCTATTCATTAATTCATTTCTTATTGGGACGGAGATAACAGGATTAGTGCTCCAAGCATCCAGGAGTCAGCAGGGAGGGAGGAGGACCCTTTAACCCTCCTCCCTCCTGCAGACAATGGCTGTGTGTGTGTGTGTGTGTGTGTGTGTGTGTGTGTGTGTGTATGTGTGTGTTTGAAATTGTGTGACTTTGTGATCATGTGGGTGTGTGTTTGTGTCCTTGCCAGATGGGACCAGTGCTTCTTCCAACTTAGGAAATCAGCAGCATCAACACACACACACACACACACACACACACACACACACACACACACACACACACACACACACACACACACACACACACACACACTACATTCTCCAGCTCCTATCCTCCTCCTCCTGGTTTGTATCCAATCCACCACTTCACTGTATTGTCTCCTGGCTTCCAGCAGAGCTATGTTTATAAAGCCAAATATCACAAAGTTTTTTGCACAGACACTTTACTCTAATATTCATTATTGTTGATTCAATGATGATGTTCATCGATACAGAGGTTAACGCTTGTGAACGATAACCAAACTGAAGCAATCATTTAATTTGCAGCCCTTACGTCCAGGAACGATAATATAATATCTGGGCTTATATCACACAATCAATTTTTATGTCTGTATCATCCAGTTTGAACTTCCAATGAAAATTATAGGTAAATAAACCTTAGATTATTGCCCTTTAAGATCTGCATTTCATTGGTTAGCAGTTAAGCCCAGTGCTCTCAGACATTTAGGAAATAATAATAATAATACACATGTTTGAAGTCATGTTTGTCTCTTAAACACTATAGAATTTACATGCCTGCATAGCTCCAAGGACCCTTGTTATATATACATTTGTCTACGTCTGCAAGGTTCCACATGCAGCCTAATTTTTTTTTTTTTTGACTTCTGGGTTATGGTGTGTTGCAGTTTAATTCTCTTGATCGAGTTATTAGTCTTATTCCATTCTGTACAAGATGATTGTACAAGATAGAGACTTTTTTAGCTGCATCTGTAAAGCAGTTTCCACCCCCCCCCCCCCCCCCCCCCCCCCAAAAAAAAAAAAAAAAAAATCCAGCCACACAACAAAACACAACATGTAGAGAATGGTGGACGACCAGCAATGTTATGGTAGTACATGTGGCACCTTTTTAAAACGATGTCTGTATTTTCATAAAAAGCACTTCTGTCTCTCTTTTCAATCTGCTTTTTTTTCTCTCCCTCGCAGCAGCGTTCGGTCCTCACCCTGCGTTCCCTCCCACCCTCCCTCTGTTGAGACAGAGTCTATTGCCTCGTCTCACTGTTACTGTGGAGAAACCGGCAGCATGCGTCCCAGGAATGCAAGCATACACGCATTCCGATGCACGCACACACACACACACACAGCCACCCTGTGCCCTGCCAGCTTTGTGGGTCATTGTGTTTGGCACGTGGCCACTATCTCCCCTACGTTGTAGACACACACACACAAATCACACACTCGTCCCCTGCCTGACTCCTGCCTTGGCAGACAGCTCCTGCTGAGTAAGGAGGCCTGTGCTCACTTTCTCTCTCTCTCTCTTTCTTTTTCTCCCTTTTTTTTTGTACCTCTAACATCAGTTTCTTTTCAGACCAGCGTTCTCTTCTTCTCTGTTCCCTTTATGTCCACACATTAGTCTCATTTTAGCTCTTCCGACATATTTAACACGTCCTCGACCCACAGAGAATAAGTAAACATAAGGCACTCCCTTTCCACCCGTTTTCCCCAACACCAGCCCCCCGTCCTATCAAATCCTTTTAAAAGGGATTTTTTTTTCTTTTTAACTGTCGGCCGTATTGTATGCACCGCTAAGCTGCACCGCATGCTTTCCAGTTGACACGTTGTAACTGGATGAGAAGATTTAACTTTGCCCATTAGTCATGTCTTTATTCCGCTGCTGGCAGTAATGTCTCAACAACTAAGAATTAGAGGTGGGGCGGATTCAGGCAGCTACATTGAGCCTTAAGCTATAGACAATGTTTCACAATGCCGGGCAGTGTATGGTCCCCCCCCAACACACACACACACACACACACACACACACACACACACACACCACACGTACACACACACAGTGACTCACACATAAATCACGGACGGCGGCTGCAAAAACAAAAAAGTATAGCTTCAGATGAACAAGGGCAAAACCTGAATATACAGAGACACTTGCTTAAGCAAAGATTTAGGAGCTCATCGGTCGCCATGTCAGCATCACTACTTGCATTGACCATTCATTTCAGTCTACACAAAAAAGACAAAAACTTGTCAAGCATGCCGACTATCGATTAAGGGATGTATACATTGAGTGACGTCTGATTTACTGGACAAGTGTTAAACTGTTGGCTTACAGTAACCTGACAATGGCTACTGCTCTGTAAGGCGTAGAGATAATAACTGTATTTAGGGCCTGGTGAAGTTTTTACAGCCTCGGTATACAGTCTGAGCTGATTGTACCTAATCACCCTGAGAGCATATTTTGGGAGCTAATTAACTTTCCCTAACTCTATTCAAGAAACCATATGTTTTTCTATGCATGTTTCTCTTTTTAGATAATGCCAACAAAGCCAACTTGCTGCATCAGTTGAAGATAAATGTTGCTCTAAATTGCCTTATTAATGGTGCTTCGGACTGCTTCCTCATATAAATATTCCACAATGCAATGCTTTGTTGAACGATGCTAACTTAAATGTTTTTTTTTTACTTAATTGTTGTCCATATGTCCTGTGATTAACTATACCAGATGCAGCAGGTAAAGCCTATTAATCAAAATGCTACAGGATGCTTAACATGTGATTGTTGCCTTGGTCTCATTCCATTTGTTTGGGTTTATGGTAACTTGTGGTGGAGAATACAGGGATGCATGATTACAGTGGATTTAGGCTATAAATAAAGTGTCCCTGTAAGATTTTTGCACTGGTCTATGCAATATTGTGGCTTATGCTGTTGAC
Source organism: Lepturacanthus savala (assembly GCA_030544235.1). Classification (NCBI taxonomy): domain Eukaryota; kingdom Metazoa; phylum Chordata; class Actinopteri; order Scombriformes; family Trichiuridae; genus Lepturacanthus; species Lepturacanthus savala. The sequence continues at coordinate 17,790,813 of CM060461.1, forward strand.
TCCACCTGGATTGTTGCTGATAATTGGCTCCTAGTCACTGTGACTAACTGTTTGGATGAAGTGGTGGTCACACAGAAAAGTATAGAAAAGAATATATATTTTATCCAGATAATTTGTATGCGGAATTGCGCAGACAACATAAACCAGTAGGCTGTTGGTGTGCCCTGGGATTCTGCTTCGTAATGGGTGATAGTTTTGAGGTTTACCATGGGAGATATGTAGAACACCAGTGAAGATTTACGCTGAGTAAGGGTAACTAGGTTTGTTTTACATTCTCAAAGATTTGCCCAGTCAGTGCCCGAAGAAACCTTATGGCTCAGAGGCGAGTCATCTTTCAGAAATTGAGGTCAGATTGCGTTCCCACACTTTGTTTGGGGTTGGACCAAGGCCACTTCCTCGGTTTTGGTATGGTTGTTTTGGTCCGCACCCGAATACGATTACTGTGTTCAGATCCGCCCAAACGTCACCAAGGCAAAAACTTAATAGCCTGACTCAAGTTGACGTCACAAGGTAGTGTTGAAAATGCTGGAAGAGAACAACACGAGACAATAATGTGTCCGATGATCGATAGCGATCAGGTTGTTTTTTTTCCCCACTATTGAGTGTGATGAGTGTTTTCTTCATGAAGCTTTAATGGGCCTGACCTTGACTCACAAGTTCATGTTGGTTTTCTGAGACCATAAACACTACCTGGCACTGTACTTGAGGTAAAAGGCCTGTCCCAAATATTTGACCAGCTCCTTCCACAGCTGCCAGCTGAATCCTGTTCAAGTTCCTCTGTGCCTCTTTCCCCACTCTTGAGGAGTCTGTGTTTCTGTGGTGAAGCCGGACACGGCAGCCTCTTTTCACTGGGATCTGATAAACACAACTAGTTTTAAGCGTTGGGCCTCTATAGCTTTTCTTTCTACCTGAGCCTTGTGTATACATAAAGTGTGCGTCTGTACACCTGCGTGTGTACGTGTGTGTGTGTTTCATTGTCATGCCAAGGACAAGCAGGCTTGTCCCGTGCCAAGTGGTGCCAAGCCAGCTGGCTGTTGCTCATGCTTTTGTATTGTGCTATATGCTCTGTATTCAGTCCACGACACACATTGTTGTGAAGAGCCTTTCACTCCATCTCCTTCCCTCACCCCTGGTGTGTGTGTGTGTGTCTGTGAGATGTGTGTTTTACAGCAGTGACCTTGATGTGGCGAGAAAACTAGAAACACGAGTGGGCTAATAAAGAGAGTTACAAATGAAATGCTGCTGCCTCTAATTACCTACATAATATACGCTGGTGTTTTACTTTGGATTTACAGTCAGAGCAGAGGGGGCACTACTTGGCTCTGTGGTCAGATCCTGTTCAACTGTTGCGTATATGACTCCCCAGCATGTGCCGAGTAGTAATACAGAAAGAAGCTGGAAATAGACCAGTCAACAAACGTATGTTTGTAGAAAGGTAGAAGTGCAGTCTTTGATACTAAACTGTAGAAGGGTCAGGATGTCACGAATGAAGTGCTTGATTGGTTGTTGCGGGCATCTGTGGCACAGAAAGTTAAGCCATTGTCCACTAGAGCTTGGCGGTGTGACGGCATATACTAGTGCAATGGATTAAGACTTTATTAATCTGCTTTTGTCCCTTCTTGTGTACAGTATCGTATCACATCCTGCGCATACTTGAGAATTTCTGCCGGGCTACAGCGACACCTAGCGTAGTGGAGCCAATCAGGTTGCTGACCATTATCTGAATTAAGCGAGTACTTTTATGACAGACCACCCGACGAGTCGCAACATTGAAATTCAGTACGTCCTGCCACATGACTGCAATGACTGACTGGAGGCAGGCTGGTATTTATTTAAACCTGGTAAACAAGAACACTTATTATTAGTCTCCTTTTCCTCAAAGCATTACTGGTCTGGATTCTTTTTTGTCTCATGTGAGGCTATTTTGTTTTTAATGGAAATTCCAAATGAGAATGAAGCATGATTATTTCAAGGACTTTTGCTATATGGCCCAGCCTTTTTATCCACCAGTCAGAAGATCAGCAGTTTGATTCCCGGTTTTCCAGCCTACCTGCCATGTGCAAGATACTTGACCCTAAATTGCTCCTGAAACTCAATGGGGTGGGAATGAGTAGGTTGCATCCTGATGAGCGGTTGGCAGCTTGTATGGAACAGACGTCCTTATGGAATGAGTTAATGCACATTTGTAGTATAAAGTGCTTTTAGTGGTTTGAAGACTAAAAAGGTGATATACAAATGTACCATCTACCGTAGTTGAATGGTATCTTAAACAACTTGATTTCGGCATTGAAGAAGCTGCACTCAAAAATGATCAATTCAAATTGTCAGCCCTGTCAAAAGTCACCAAGTTAGAACTTGAATACAAAAATGTGCACAGTTTGTTCATCTCCATTAGTGAATCTACTGGCTGTTGTTTTGGAATTAATTGATTTCACAGTGAATGCTGGTGTGATCAGGCCTTTTAAGCTGGTCTGTGCTGCACATGATGGAGGTGGTGTTTTTTTGGGGTTTTATTTATTTTTGTATGTGAGACACAAACAAATATTTGCTATTTTTGAATTTGTTTCTATTCAGTCATATTTCAAAGCTTTGGCTGAGCTGTTGTAACCTTTTTGCCAATAAAATAGACTGACTAGACTGAGTTGAGTGTCAGTGGCAGGAAGATAATTTCTCAAAGGAAGTTGATTGGCTGGTTCTACCCCTGTGGTGACCGATGCGAGGATATCTTTAAAGTGTTTATTCATAAATATTCATAAATAGAGTTCAAACCCCTCAACCCCCTCCACATCCTGCTACTTCATGTGTCCAAAGCTGTTTTTAAATCTACATAATTTGGGTTGAAGTGCCTTTCAGGTGGCCTTTCCTGTCCTGACACTTTCTGGAAACAAGGGAGAGGCACACTTATTAATCAGGCTCTCATTGTGTGCAGTGGTGTGTGTGGCTGAGTGTGTAATTGTGTGTGTGTGGCTGAGTGTGTGTGATGGAGAGAGAGTGGTAGAGAGAGGGACAGACACTGTCAACTGTGAATGGCTGCAGAGGAAGACACACAGTAGTTGAATTGGTGTGAAGGGAAAGTGTGTGTGTGTGTGTATGTGTGTGTGTGTGTGTGTGTGTGTGGAGAGCTAAATAGGCAATGAGATGAGGAGGAGTCATGCTGCATTCACATTGTGGCTTTAAAAAAGCAAACGAGTTGGCATGGTGAGGTTGTTGGTCAACCACAACAGCAAACGGCGACCATGGTTTGGATAAACAAGATTTTCAACTATTTAATGTACAAGCATGAAATAAAAAGCCGTCATTTGTTGGTAACTGTTCTTGGAGAAAAACATTCGAATGCTTTATCTGCCCTAGAAGAGGACACAATGAGGACAAGAGAAAGGACGCTTTCTGTTAATTCAACGTCTGCCCTGTCTGCAAATCAGCCATGCTGTAGTTGAGCATCATTCTCCATTTGAAAACCATTAACATTGCCATTACCATTGCCACATACTCAACACTGGCACAATGTGAATGTGCCATCTGGTATGAAATGAGTCTCCACAATGCACTCTGGGAAAGGCTTTCTCATTCCATGCCAAAGTGAAGAATATTGAATATACAACTTGATGTTTTTTTCACATTTAACACTCATGTTACTCTTATCAAGTTGTGGTTTTCGGAGTTGTATGATATTTTTCTTTTTTTGCAACACCCTGATCAGATCCCGACAGTAATGAATTAAATTGGATGTATGGAAGACTGATATAAATCATGTCTAATCAAATTTTATCATCACAACGCCTTCATGTAATCAAGCATTCATTAAGAACTTGGAGATGCATGAGTTGACATACAAAAAGTATCATGAAAAGGCACATCAAGATTACTATAGCTGACAGGCTTTGTATTTATTCAGAGAAATTTCATGCCAGGGCACAACTTCTCATTCTGGGACTTTCCTACATAAATCTGTGTGTAATCTTTGTTTAGTTGATTAAACATGTCACCTATGGTCTGTGCACTCTTATCACTACTTAAGGGCACAGGGAACACTACATTACCACGCAGCTGTGAAAGTCAATCTATATACAGTAAAGGGTAAACAAAGTGGGACCCAGACTGGAACCTTGAGGGACCCCACATTCCACTGACATTAGCAGAAAAGTGGGGAGCTCTTTCATGTCTGTGTTTTTAATTATTTAATAAAGCATCTTGTAGTAACTATGTCGGTGTTCATGTTTAACAGTACTAAAATTAAAAGATTCATATTTCATTCACAGTTTTTTCACAGCTGTTGCTTTGGTGATCTCAAAAGACATTTGCTCATTTAGCCTTTGTAAAACACAGGTATAATTAAAGTGGGGCTTAGCTGTTAAATTCTTTCAGCGATTTTGCTGAAAGAAGTCGCTGAGGCGTTAAAGAATGTTCTTTTCTTTAAAAGGTTTCACAATAGCACCTTTCAATGCCAGGGGGTAAAATACCAGAAACTAGGAAATGACTGACGAAAACTGGCGCCTCATCCTTTCGACAACTCTTAAAAAAAAAAAAAAAAAAAAAAAAAAAAAAAGGGTCTGGTTAGGGGCAAAATATGCATGTTAAGGATTTTTGTCTTTCTTTAAAATGTATTATCTTTGTACTAGCTTGAAGCAATGGTCAACTTGTTTGGATGATCAATGTCAGTTTTCTTGAACATCCTCTGTAGCGAACAGCATTTGGGGAAACCAGTTGGTAATCATTCAATCATTCCGTAGAGCTTTGTATTTGAATGAAGAAAGCCAGCACACATGCTCACACACATACAGTAAAGTCACACACATACAACTGTAGCCCCAGGGTTGTTGTTACTAGCCCTTCATTGTCCATACAGAAGGGGTTTGGAAGGCTTGCATCACTGTTGGTTCAGTCTCAAGTCGTCCCTGCACTGTGTGAATCCAGGCTATTGTGATGGGATGGGATGTGTGTGTTAGTTTGCGTGTGTGGTGCCGTACTGAGCCGGGCCAATGAGTGCAGCCCGACCCCCCCCATCTGTCCTATATTACCAAATCCAGTGCTTAATGATGGAGATCCTCATAATGAAGGATGCAGAGGACAGTAAGTCACAATTTGTCCAGTGAATGGTTTATTTTAAAGTGACTTAAAGATGAACAGAGCGGGGAAAGCGGGAAAAGAGCAATTGAATGTCTGAATAGAGTAAGTGGGGGAATGGTCTGTCTGGCATTGTGTGTGCCCTACTGCATGTCTTAACGATCTCTCACCCTCTCTCTCTCACCCCGGACGTGTGTGTGTGTGTGTGTGTCTGAATGAATGTCTAGCGATTGGAAACCTTCTCTTTTGTAAACTCAAGTCTCTGCCAGGGAGCATTGTGGAGCATTGTTTACCAGCCTCCCCTTCTTTGTTCTGCCTGTGTGTGCGTGTGTGTGTGTGTGTGTGTGTGCGTGTGTGTGTGTCCTTGTGTGACAGTTGACATTATCAGATGATTGCTCCCACGACTCATCTGTGTGTATGTGTGCGCACGCACTCGCATGCCTGTGTGTGGTTTTGTACATGACAGCTGACATTATTGGATCGCCACTATTGTGGCTGTGTGTGCGTGTGTGATGTGTGTCCCTCTGCATGTATGTGTGCGTGACAGTTGACATTATTGGATGATTACATGTGTTTGTGTGCGTGCGTGCGTACTTGATTATTTTCCATTCATACGTGGCTTGTGGTCCATCAACAAGATGCCCCGTTATGTTTAAAGCAGTATTGCCCTGCTGCCTGTCAGCGTAAATGTTACCATGTGTGTCACGTTTTTATTTCGACATGCTAAACCAAGCTAAACAAACTCTTTCCAGTGTTATTGTCCTGCAGGTTAATGTGTTTTAGTTTTGCAGTGTGCTGCTGAAACCTCAGCAGCAGCTTGTGTACATGTACTTGTTGTTGCGTGACTGTCATTGCTCTTTTCCTCAGATTTTTCAGAACTGGAAAAACAAGGTGACCTCCTTCATCATATTTCTACTTGAATATTCACTATGTCAATCTCTCGGGAAAATAAGAGCCCATTCAATATTTTTGCTTTATTCTACAAACCCTTGTTTTAAAAGTTGATGGGGAAGTGCAGTGAGCTGAGTGTTCCATTATTAGTAGACTGTATCGAGTGGAAGAGATTGCTAGTATAGGATGTACTCCAAAACGAAATCGGAGCACATGCAGTTCTGTTTCTAAGTTAGATTCCTGTATAGTGGGAGAGCAGTGCAAAATGGTCACAAATTTCACACAATTCATAACAAGGCGGACTTGCAGCCACACCGATGCGGAAAGTATCATTTGAGCTTTAGCAGATGTTCAGACCAAAACACTGCACTGCATTTAAAACAGGCCTCTGTCCGTGTGGGTGTATTGCTACATACTGTTCAGAGAACACTGCACATTTATCATTCTATGAGACATGACTTCACTACTCTGGAAAGATATCACAGCACACTACTTCTACTGATACTTGCAGCGTTTGCGAGGTAAGAACCAGTAGAACTACAGTGGTCACATTGCAAAGTACTCTAAGTATTAGTAGGTGAGCCATAGATGAGCTGAGCCAGGTGTTTTTTGTTTTTTTTTAACCTGAACTTTCTACCCCCCCAGAAATAAATGCTGTGTTTTTTTAAATGCAGCGCTAATGATCTGAAAATGTCCTTACTGTAAATCCTGGAATCCTGGATTGAAAACTGAGCTCATATTTCAGTCTGGCTGCGATGATAACTCAGTTAATTCAGTTTGAAATAAACAAATGGAGCTCCAATAGAGAAGCTCACTTTATTAAGCCTGATCTCAGCTTTAGATGAGCGGTCTCTCCAATGTGCATCCAATCCATGATGCACAGAATTACCAAGTTATACGATATTTTCCTCATACATTGAGAGTAGTTCATGGTACAAAGTCTTTTTGTATTTTCAATGCATTTCAAATAGGTTTATCATGTGTGCTCCGCTTCCTCTCCCCTGGCTTCCTCCACAAGGCCTCCAGGCTGCCGCCTGCCTGCTGCCTGCCAGCCACCTCTCAGCCATTGTGGGCTAACAATGGCAGGCGAGGCCCCAGCCTTGAGGCCTGCAGCCTGGGTCTTAGAGGGGGTATCGGGGTGGGCGGTGCTTTGGGGAGAGGAGAGGAAGGGGGGGATGCATGTGTGCTTGCCCATGAAAGGCTGATTCTACGGGGGCAGCCGGTAGGGGAGGGAAGGGGGGGGCAAGTAAAAGCAGGTCACGCCCAGATTAAAATTCAATGTATGCCCCATGTACGACTGACTGCCTACGTCAGCGAGCTGGCCTGTGTGTGGCAGGCGGGTTGGGTGGGTTGTTGCAGGGAGTGGGGATACTTAGGATTTTTTTCAGGCTCGCTGGTTAATATGGGGGAAAGCGGAAGGGGAGGAAGATGAGGCTAGAAATTAGAGAGGGAAGAATAAAGACGCAACGGGGGGGGGAGAAGAGAAACGTGTGTGTGTGTGTGTGTGTGTGTGTGTGTGTGTGTGTGTGTGTGTGTGTGTGTGTGTGTGGACAGGAAAAAGGAGGAGGTAGTAATCAGAGTGTCTGGCAATCGTCATTGCTCTGCTTCAGCTGCTTTGAGCCCAACACACCTTCAGGGTGTGTGTGTGTGTGTGTGGGAGGGGGGTCTTCTTAATGGGGCAGAAGTAGCGTCATAATGCATGCAAGACAAAGCTGATTTGGTGATGCATGCTTCCTTTGTGTTGGCCTGCATTTGGGGGGGTTCTGTAATACACACACATGCACACACACAATCAAATCCCCCTCTGTTTTGGGCCCCATCCCCATATGGTGGCTAGGCCTGATGAGAGCTTGATGAAGTCAACCAGAAGTCCCCCACCCCTCTCGCTGTGTGTGTGTGTGTATGTGTGTGAGAGAGGGCATGTGTGGATTGTCAGCTTGTATATTGGCTTGCAAGCTGTTTTCATTATATTTCATTATTCATGTTTGTTTCATGCATGATTGTGCAAGGCGAGCTGCGATCAGCTCCATAGGGGTGTAGGGGTGGTGGAGGCTAATCAGTGGGTGGGAAGGTTTTCAAACTCAGACATGCAGACTGTCCAGCATGACCACAAATGTCACGACCTTTGCATCAGACTAAGTATTTCCCAGAAAGGATTGAAGAAAATGACCAAGCAGATCCAAAACCTCATAAAAGCTACAGACAGTTTTGTTTTCACATTTGCAGACAACCACAGCATCAGCAGGGAATCCATGTCTAAAATCTAAACCTTTTTTCTTTTTTCTTCAATCTGAAACTGGTACTTTGGTAAACAGGCAACAAGATTAACCAGTAAAGTATTCATCCATTATATATCATAAACCATTTCCCTGGGTATGCTTCCTTTTTTTAGCATCTAAAATGATCTGAGGTTATTGTCTTTAAATGTGTTTCTGTCAGGAATAAAGCCCAAGCAGACCGACTTCTGCTGTGAAATGTTGACATACAGTGCTCGGGCCACTTCTAGTCACTGCAAAACATGAAAAAGTTTCTTAATTATTCATACAGTGTATTTTTTTTTTGCTAATTCTGTGTGCCTGTGCAGCAGAAGCTCTGTGAGAGCTTGTCATCTGCTTGACAAGTCTAGGTCAATATTCACTTATTCAGAAATGCCCTTGAAGTTACTTCTGTTCAGCCTTCAGACATTGATTTAGCTGCTTTCATCAGATGGCGGCTTTTACCTGTACAATAAACACGGGCCCTGATTAATAAAGCTGGATTTGTATATCAAACATTCAGCTTTGTGCTCAATTGTGTTTTGTGCATAAACATAAGATGCTCTGGCTTTGTGCCTCCTCCTTCCGTACATGTGTATGTGCGAGTGTGTGCACAAATGGCGTCGGAGCAAGCTTTTGCTTTTCCTTTGTGTTTTTTTTTTTTTTTTTGCCACCTCGCCATTCCTTGTGTTCTGTCCGCCAACTCAAAATGGAGCCATTTTGTCTCCTTCAGTTCCTAAAATGAAATATAAGCCTCTTAAATGCATACTTATCTTGCCCTGCAGACTGCGCTTGAAGAACTAACACATGCATGCAAGGCAAGTACACACACACACACAAACTAAAGAGGCATTGTGATGCCTGCCCTTGTTGTTCCTAAGACGGCGGCTGCATGCATATGGCAGATGGTCGTTCTTTTGCTTTGCATGCCGCCATATTAAACAAAAAAACATGGCTAAGGCCACGGCTGGTTTTAGGAAAAGGGCAAAGTGCGAGAGAGAGACAGAAAAGAGGAGGACAAAAGAGCAGCGGCGGGAGAGACAGAGACAACAGGCTTGGCATACGTAAACACAAGCAGGAAATCCATGTGTGTGAATGTGCATGTGTGTGTGCATAACCACATTAACGTTGCATGCCTTGCTTACACAGATGCATACGGGACGGACACAAACACACACACACATTCTGCAAAATGAACACACAAAGATAGCCAGTATATACACACACATTCCAGATGAATGGTTTGCTGCAGGAAAGGATCTATACATGTTGCAGATATCGTGTGTGTGTGTGTAAATGAGTATATGTGTGAGCGTGTCTTTGCTAAGCTGATGTATTGGTAATTGGAGGGTAAATCCATTGCGGTGACCTTTTACAGCTGTCGACTTCTTTCATATGCGCTTTCATACGTCGCTGTGCGCGTGTCCATATCATGTTATGGCTGTGTGAAAGGTAGCGACGTGTCATTTTCAGTTTGTCTTCTGTACTTATCAGACTTTTCCAGCAGTGATACAAGGAGCGAACAGAAGCTTTTGTGAGTTTAATTCTAATTTGTAAAAAGACGTGATTAAGAAGAAAAGATGGAGGAATAGCTATATAAATATGCCAACAAATGTTAATCATACAGACTGTTGCAGTATTTAACTAAATTGTTAAATTTTAGCCTAAGAAATTTGTCTTTGCAATGCTAAAACTCTTGACAGTCATAGAACACCACACATTTGCTCGCTGCATACTACTTTTTCATTTACATCCAGTTGACCTTAGCTATATCATATTAGCTTGTTAGCTAATAGTCAAAAACATGTGAAACAATCTCTGGCTAGTTAGGATTTTGTGACCCAAAGTCATATTGACGTCAAAATGCTGTGCAGTTATGAGACATTTAAAAAGATGAGATCTATCAGTGACATTTTCATTATTAATTTCATTATTTATCACTAAAAAGCTGTTATCTGAACTGCTGTATCTTGGTAATGAAAGCAGGCTGTGAGCACATATTTCTGTTTCATGTGTTTTGTCGTCAGAAAGTTCACAGCAACTCTTGGTTTCATCCCCAAAACTTCACAGATAATCAGACATGACAATTATCAACTATATCTCCTCCTGGCTGGTTGTATTTTTTCAGTCACTATGCTGTACAGTTGCCTGGCAGGTAAACAAGTAAGACATTCGCTCATTTCACTGCCAATCAAAATGAGACACAGCCTCAGACAGAAGTTCAGCATCCAGCCTCGTCGAGGCCACCCCCACTCCCCCTTGACCCCTGTAGATACGCATCATCCGATGGTCAAAACCCAGCATTTATCCAATGAGCGTAGAGTTTCACTACAGTGGAACAACCCACTCTATGCTTTCCCATTCAAGTCTATTGACACTGAATAACTTTCCAGCATTATAAGACATGTGGATAAACAGACTCTGAATGAATTTTTAGCTTTGACTCATAGTCACACTCTTTTGTCTGCGCGTTATTTACAAATTCATCTTTGTATCTTTGAATGGGAATCAACACAAGTGCTTTTGTTTTACATTTTCGCCCGGTGGGCCAGGAAAATTTGCATAAATGGGAACAGTTATCAGCAGTCAGATTTGAATTGAAACCCATTTGAATAAACCTTCACATCGCTCTGCCACATGAGTTCTGCACAGTAGATAATACCAAATCTTAACCACAGTCAAGTCAGAAATGGAAGAAGTCCAAGTTTTCTAACGGCGAACGCGGGCTTCATCACCTACAGGGGAAGCGACACGGGTCCGTCGGCGAGTGTTTGCAGCTTGATGAATTGCTTCTGCTCGACTCTATTATTTCGACTCTTAAGAGTTTTCAGACAAGGCCACAGCACAATAATGCCTCTACACTGAAAACAGAGCAAACAACGGGCCTGAACAAAAAAAAAACATGGCCGCCTTATCTCTAATTTAGCCTTGGGTGGAGAGCGGACAGCTCCTGCGTGCCACACACACATACCAAGGTCCTTCAGCTCTGCGTCACCTCGGCCCGGCCTCAGCTTTGTATTCCGTATAATGTATTCCTCGTGTTTTTTTTGTGAGGGAGCGTCTTCGTTCTCTCGTCTTCGCGTATTCTCCCGCAAGCTGAAAGCAGTGTTTATGGCTTTTTTTTTTTCTTTTTTTCCCTTGCAAGGTAACCTGTTGTCTAGTGTTTCACCCACTCACAATGGCATGAATCAACCGAGCTACTCCATTAGCAGCGCAAAGTATGCAGGTCTTGAATTGGACCACTTTGGCTTTCAGGTTTATAGCCTGCTTCCAGATTAGATGGACAAAGTCCTGGATTGAATTTCAGATGCCATCAAGCAAAGGGGATGCCATTCCTTCATTCATCCATCCATCCATCCATCCTTCACTGCTTTTCAGAGGCTGCAGCTTTCATCCTGAGCAAGAAACCTGCGTGCGTCTGTGAAGTTCGAGCCTTATCGTGCATGTACTTCTTCATTCTGATGATGATGACTTCTTTCCCTTTGCCTTGCCATGGGTTCAATCAGGTTGGAAACTCAGGGAGGTGGGGTGGGGGGGGGGGGGCTGACACGTCAGCCTTTTGCCCATTTCCCGCCCATGTCAGCTCTGTCAGGTCGGCAGTTTTTCCCCCTTTCCTTGTTGTTTTTACAGTGACACATCAGCTGAAAGGGACTTGATTAAACCTTTCTCCCCCCATCTTTTTCTCCCCCACCCTTCTCTCTTTCTCTTTCTCCCCCCCCCCATTCCAACAGAATGGAATGGAGCAAATCAGGGAATCAATTCAATGTAATCATGACAAATGAGTCCTGGCGGTTAGCAAGGATTTTTTTTTTTTTTATGGCAGTATGTTTGGGACAAGGCTGCTGGGAAATCACAAGTGAATCAATCAGCTGTTATCGCATCAGCAAACACTGCAGGAGGGTTGGATGGATGGGTGAATGATGGATGGATGGATTGGCAGTGGGGAGGAGAGGATTCAGTGTGTCTGTTGTGCAGAGATAGATGGCTAATTGAATAGTGTGTGTGTGTGTGTGTGTGTGTTTGTGTGTGTGTGTGTGTGTGTGTGTGTGTGTGAGAGAGAGAGAGAGAGAGAGCAAGCGCGTAGGGGGTGCTGTGTTAACCTTGGAGCTGTCAGAACAGATGGGAGATGGGAAGGGCTGCAGGCTGCGAGGGATGTATGGGCCGCTGTAGGAAGATGAATCCCAGGCTGCTTTTGGAAAGGGGCAAAAAGAATACTGAAGGAAAAAAAAAGAAAAGCTGGTAGTGGGATATTTTTCTACTGGATGGACGTCTGCAGAGATACAGAATGAGAAACAGAGGGCAGACCTGATGAAGAAATCAGTCAGTTTGCTGTTTCTCTGGGTTTATTTTAACAACGAACACAAACTGAAGTTTATGTAAATGGAGAGAAAGAGTTCAAGAAACATGATTTCATGATTCTACCTAAACGACTGGAAGGTGATTGTTTGTACTGTATTAATTTGAATAAGATGATCTAAGAGAACATTTAGAAGAGAAGAAAACCATATACTAAACCAGACTTGTTGAAAAACTTTCCCTAGGATACCATCGGCCTGTTAGAATCAGTGAAATCAGTAACATGCTCAGACAGTCGAGTGGCTGTTTAAATGTCCCATCAAATATAATACAACTACACTTTTTATGGCTAATATCAATAAAATATGCTGTTTAGTAGAGTTGCAATTATTGCAATTATTACAATTATTATGTAAACCATTACACAAATCTGTGATTTGGAACATTAATTTATTTTCATTCTTAAGAAGAAAATGTCTTAATTCTCTTGTTTCAACTTTTCAAATTTGATTATTTTCTGTTTTCTTAAGTCTTCTATAATAGTGAACTGATAATCTTTGGGTTTTGGCTTTGGGAAACACTGACTGACATTTAGACCATTTAACAAACCAAAAAAACTAATTGTTTCAATAATCGATAGTTTAATCAACTATCAAAATATTCTATAGTTGCAGCCCTATTGGATAGGGTGCTTTTTCTCAGTCTGACTGCAGGTTATTACTCATTGTTTGATTATTATCATGTTAAGTGTTTGTATTTCTTACAAATATCGAAAAACGCCCATCAAAATGTCCTCCACCTTGTCCCCTTCAGAGTGTCTGTCCTATCAAACCAACTGTCCAAAACCCAAAGAAATTGAACTTACCGTCATTTAAAACTGAGAAAAGCAGCAAATTGGTTATTTGTCACTGATAAATGAAACGCTTTCATTAGGGTTCATTACTGCATTCAGCTACAGCTCTGGGTCCTGGTGGAGACTTGAGATCCAGGAGTGTGAAAACCACCTCGCCCACACCTTCCCACTGCTCTGCTAGGGTTCTACAGGTGGTGGGGATTGGTGTAGGTGGGATGCAGGCATCGAACGAACCACGTTGAAGGTTGAAGGTGTTCCTGTACCACATGGGACGGCGTGATCTGGCGTGGGCGGTGAAATAAAGGAGTGGCTGTTGGCAGAGTGTGTAATGTAGGCGCAGCACCGTTTGGAAAGTAGATGAATGGAGTCAAAGATCTGCTCTTCCTTACAACTTTCAAATCCACTGTAAGGAGTGGGCGGGGTTTGTCTGTCTGCAAGGCCTGTGGTGAGGCTTTGGTTAAATAAATACGATTATTGTGTGTGCGTGTGTGTGTGTGTATACACACGCACACACACACTCTTTGGCTCATCGCCCGGCTCCATCTCCCCAGCTGATTAGGGGTTAATGGCCTATGAGCGTGGGGATTGTTCTGCCTGCTGATTGGTTGACTAGCCGCTATGTGGGCGGGGTTGCCAGCGAGTGACAGATGGCGGCGGAGTGTGTGTGTGTGTACACATATACATGGTAGTGAGGGGGAGGTCTCTAATTACAATGGAAAGATGTACAATGGTGGTCGTCTTTTCTCCTCTCTTCATTGTTTCTTCGCACTTTTTTCTCACACGCTAGAATAGATGGTGTGAGGCAGGATTTCAGCTACTAGTGCAAACATCGCACTGTCAAACAAAAAGTCTTACCTCCATGCATCACTGCACGTTTTGATTGAAACGGAAAATAATCCCGTACAGAAACAAATCCACGTGCAAAATCTGAATTCTCTGATGCGACGAGAGAGCCGCTTCGTATTGTGTGTTTTCCTCTTTCGCCGAACAGTATCAGACAGTGGATTATAGCTGGGGTTTAAATGCACACAGCTATATACGTCGCCCTGAATGATGTGCAGCTTGCACAATGAAAGCGTTATTGTTAATACCCACAAATGACATACGTATACAATACACGCTTTTTCAGCTCACGAGATGTCAGCCACAGACTGGGGGGGGTGTTTCAGAGCAAACATGCATACCTTGCATCACAACAGACAAGAAAACATGACACACACACACACACACACACACACACACACACAGGGCCATGTGATGTTCCCCAAGGACTAAACCAGATCATTGTACTTGGCAACACTCCCAGTTTACATCACACTCCTAATTCACCTTTGTTAGGAATTTATCTGTTCAGTCGAACCAGCCCTGCAGCTTGGTGTAGTGTGTGTGTGTCTGTGTGTGAGACACGTAGAGAGAGAGACGGAGATTAGTGGTATCTACTATGAATATCACTGACTATTTTGTGTTGTTTCATCTGTGTGCTCGCCGTGGTATTAAGAACAAAAGCAGACAGGCTTTGAAAAGGTTGTTTCGTTCCCTACGTTTGTGTGCTTGTATTTGTGTGTGCGCGCGCGTGTGTGTGTGTGTGTGTTTGTTTGCAGACTGTCTGATGCAGTGTCTTTTTATCAAGTGTCATTGCATCCCCATCTGCTAAAGACACACTCTACTATATACTGTCTGTCTCCCTCACCCTTTATACACACACTGTTTATAAGAGCAGTTTAAAATAAGAACGTGTACAGTTTCACGCCGTGCACAAGTCATTGAAACAAATACTGTTATTATAAAGAGATACAAAGGAAATTTAAGAAACCTACAATTGTTTGGTGACCTGTTCACTATATGCACTGCTAGGCCAAAAAAAAAGTTGCCACCTGGATTTAACTAAGCAAATATGTAGGAGCTTCCTATTGGATAATTGCTGCATGGGCGATTGTCTTTCAGCTGGCAACAGGTTATTTAACCCCAGCTGATGCAATAAGTAGCTCCTCATTTCTTAAACAACCATGTCGAGAGACGCATCCAGTCTGTTCAATCATTGGCATGCTTCGGGCAGAGAAAACATCTAGAGATTGCAGAAAGACTAAAATTGGGTTAAGAACTATCCAATACATTATTAAATACTGGAATCATCTTTGAGGAAGAAATGTGAATGGAGGAAAAAGATCCTAACCGACCATGGTCGGCCATCACTTTAAACGTTTGGTGAAATCAAATCGCAGAAAAACAACGGTTGAACTCAGGGCTATGTTTAATTTCCACATACACAATGCAAAGGGAACTTAAGGGATAAGGATACAGAAGAAAACCAGTAATCAGTGAGGTTAATCAGGGGAAAAATAGGCTTCAAATTGCTGGGGAGCATAAAGATCGGACTCTGGAACAATGGAAGAAGGTCATGTGGCCTCATGAGTCCAGATTTGCTCTGTTTCATAGTGTTATGGGCATCAGGGTAAGGAGTGATGCACCCATCATATGTAGTGCCTCCTCTAGAAACCTGTGGGGGCAGTGCTATGATTTACGGTTGCTGCAGTTGGTCAGGTCTAGGTTCAGCAACAGTATGAGCCCAAAGAATAAGGTCAGCTGACTACCTGAATATACTGAATAGCCAGGTTATCCCAGTCAATGGATCTCTTTCTTCCCTGATGGCATGGGGCATGAGCGGTACACCTATTTTGTGTTTCCATCACACTCCATTATCATGGAACCTTATTGGTCCCATGGTACCTGTTGCCGTTTTAGTAACTCTTTTGGTAGGGTACCTAGCACACAGGACCGGCAAATTCACATTAACAGAGGAAACAGCCTAACAGATATTGGTTTCATTCACAATTACAGCATTGATTCCTCAAATATGTGTTAGTATTCTAATCAAAGACAAAATATCTGGGTTGCATCTGAATTATTTGGTATCTTTTGTATACTAGACTTAGGTTTAGGTGGTTAAGATCCACATACTAATAGGCTAAGGGCGCCTATTAGTATGTGGATCTTAACCACCTAAACCTAAGTCTACACAGTGGAAACGCAAAGCAGACAGTGGAAACAGTTCTGGGCAGTGGTTCGACCATCATCAATACAAGATGTTAGTGAAAATGAATGCCACACTGGACAGAAATAAATCTTATGACATTGCAGAAGCTTATTGAAACAATGCCACAATGAATATGTTGTGTAATCAAAGCTAACAACAGAGAAGATCCAACAAATATTAATGTGATATTCTTTTTTTGTTACTGTTAATAGTTATTGTTATAACACAAGTTATAACAGCATTTATTTGCCTTCTTGCCAAGAGTTAGATGAGAAGATTGACACTACACTAATGTCTGTCGATAAGAGCCAACAGCTTCTTAGCTTGGCTTCCCTTAGCTTAGCATGAAGCTATATATACAAGTTAATCTAAACAAAATCTGAATTGTAAAAACAAGACATTGCAGTTATAAGCAGGGTTACGTGCCAGATTGCTTGTATTCTTGGAGCAGGAACTTCATGGACTCTCAATAGCAATTTCCCCTTGTGTTCAATGTTTATAAGCTATGCTAAGCTAACCACCAGCTAGCCCTTTTCCTTATATTAACCAGACATGAGTGAAAGCATTACAGTCATATTTCCCCAAAAAATATCCAAATATTTCTTTGAGTGAGCCAAACACAAAAGGCTCAAAAGTTGTTTTTCTACATAAAATCCTGCAGTGCCTCAAGAGCCGTACGCCACATCTGTGGCCTAATCTGAGAGGATTGGCCACGTTGTGTGGGAGTTATAAATGCCAAGAACTGCTAACTTACCCGGGTAATTAAACCCAGCAATGTCACAGGTTTCATGTGTGAAACTGGCAAAAGATAGAGGGCTAGCGGGAGAGGGGGGGGGGGGGTGCCAGACAAACGGACTGGGAACTGTGTCTGTGAGTCCTTTTCGACTTGATTGAAAGTGAAAAGAGCAGCGGTGTCACCGTCACATTCATCCTTCATCCCTGTGGCCTGAGCAACAAAAGGCTTTAACCTAACAGCCACAGACGGTGAGAGAAAGGGGGCGGGTGGGGGGGTTTGAGGACCGAAGCCAAAAGATTCAAGAGAGCCTCTGCACTCCCTGCTGTGGGAAAGTCTCTGTGCTTAATATCCTCTGCAATCATGACTTCTAAACTCCTCTGAAATGCTAGACTGCCGTTCTAGAAGTGCAGCGATGACTGACTGACGAGGCGCTGCAGCCCTGAGGGGAGAGAGCTCTCAAGGCCCCCCCCCCCTCCAAACGCTTTTAAGGAATGATTGTTGCCTGAATTATTGCTCTCCGCTGCAAGATTTCAGCGGTGGAAGATCATATTTGGATTCCTTCACACAGAGAATTTGGCTCTACAGGTATATTACAGGGAAGGAATTGGAAAGCAGTTCTCTTTAAAGACATTCATGATATTACAATGTGCTGCCAAGCACAAAGAACCGACCAACAGGTGCACCCAGTGGAAGGGATCAATTTTAATAATTTGCAGAACATTTGTCCAATATTCACTCCTCATCTTTATAATCTGAAGAGTTGCAATGTCATATAACAAATGTGCATTCCTGGCACAATACCTTTCTGCTGTGTTCACCTTTGTCTAGTTATTTTCTGTCGAGCCTTGAGACGGAGGATAAAACGATCAACGCACAAACAACTTTTCAGAGATAGTCAAATCCTGCCACATATCCCCCAGTAAGCCTTTAGTGACGCACCGATCCTGCACGCCGCTATCAGTATCGCCTCCAATATTGACCTTACTGAGCAGTTTCTTTGCCAATGTCATTATGTCACTACATGATGTAACCTCTATCAGTAGACTGGTGGTTCTTGAGACCAGGAGGATGGCAAATTCAGCAGTTGTTAGGTTTGTAGTTGACATGATACAACCTAAAATTTATCCTAAGCAACTACAATTCATGTGAAATGGGAAGAAATATGGTGTAACTAGTGTTTTTGTGTAACTGGTCTTAGTCTTGACATGGTCTGTCATGGTCTAGGTCTTGGTCTTGATACTCTCTGCTCTTGGTTTCTTCTACCATACAGTGTGGGTTGCACATTTTACATCAGGCGGAAATAGCATCGGTGCTCCATATTCTGAGACACGTCCAGGCTACAGTAACGAGGCTGAACTCTGAGGTGGGTCCAGGGGTCCGTCCGATCAGCAGACCGTTCGTAGTCTGCCGGACTGATGTTTGGTCTCGGTACACATCCTTTTATCTTATAATGAAAGAAGTTTGTAGTTGATTTTATCTCCTCGTGCAAGCATGCGTGTATGTGTGCGCTCACAACATTTGGTTTGGAAAAGCCTCTTGTGGGATTTTGCCAAGGAGTTGGCTTAACATGGGCTTATTAGGCTGCTCTCTACCATGCTGGCCCATACCCCAGAATTTAATTGTCTGACTGTGCATGTGTATATTGTATATTGTGTTTGTTGGTTTGTGAAAGCTTTAGACGTGCACTTCCCCCCTCTCTTGTCCTGTCCTAGGCCCAAAATATCCATATCATTGCTTTCCAGTTAGCTTGCTCATCCTCCCTTTATGTCTCTCTTTCTCGCTCTCTCTGTCTCTTTCTCTCTCTCTGCCTCTCCTGTCTTTCTAGCCGTGAATGCAGCAGTGGGGTTGCTATGGTTCGGTGAGATACAGTAATCCAATGTGTACACACACACACACACACACCTCACCTCCATAAATAATTGACCTGTCACAGTGAGACGACAGGACAGACTAGATACACTCTCCCTTCCTCTATTCTCTGTTCTGCTCTCACATTTCTCCTCCTATCGCGTCCCCCTTTTATCCTCCATTTCCTCGCTCGCCATTCTTTTACCCTGCCTGCTTTTTTTGTGTTTTGTTCCACCTTTACCTCGTCTTCTCTTCAGCTCTTTGCTTCTCATCACGTCGCCGTTTTTGTTAGAACCTGGGCAGTAAGGGGCCTATAGAGGCTATTGTAAATAAAATGGCCGTATTCAGTCATTCCTTAAAGTTCCAAAATGGAGATCAGGAGCATTTAAAAAAATGTGCTTTTGCAGCGCATATGTTAATTTAAGTTCATTTCAGTCAGGTTCATGTGCACGTTTTCCCTTCCTTTAATCAACTGTATTCAGACCCCAAAGAATAATCATAATCATAACTTCTCATACTTACTGTCATCTAGATAGTGTCAGAAATAGTCGATGACCTTTTACCGGGGACACGATGCATCTCTAAAACTTTCTGGGGTCAAGTGTTGATAAATTTTCAGTCTGAGTTAAATTAACAGAAATATTCTTCTTAGGAGATTGTTCTGAGAAATTTCTTTTGAATGTCACGGAAGGGAAAGTGGAGACAAACGTTTCTGTGCGTCAGAGTGTCTGTGTTCAACATGTCAACCCTGGCAGCCCTGTTTCACACACACACACACACACACACACACACACACACACACACGATCAGAGACAAGGGGCGAATATCAAATGGCACAGTGCCCTGTCAGAGACGTCTCATTAAGACGTGTGCGTTTTTGTACCGATGGTTCACTCTGTATATTTGTAGAGGCTCAGATTACCGCAGATGCTCGTTCTCTGCTTCTTTCCTCCACTCGTCCACACACGCGATCCTGGTAAAAGATGAATCAAATGGAAACAGTCCGAGCGGTAAATTGGGACGAAGCCGAGCCACTTGAGTGTAATCGTATTACTTCGTGCCCTGTCCTCTGTTGTGTTTTGCACCATGGTAAATAATGAAGCCAATTAAAGCTCACTCTTTCCTTCCCCATCCCCGTGTCTTTGCAGGCTTTCACCTCAGCGGAACAGTAACTGAACCCGCCACATCATCAGAGCCAGAGGTCACCCACAAGGTGGCCATCAGCTTCGACCGCTGCAAGATAACCTCCGTCACCTGCGGCTGCGGAAACCGAGACATTTTCTACTGCGCGCATGTGGTGGCGCTGTCTCTCTACCGGATCCGCAAGCCTGAACAGGTACCAACCACAACATACGAAATATATTAAGTCCTAGGATCATCACTCAGGAAAACTGACGGAGTCAGACTCTTTCTGATCATAGCGGCGTCGCCAATGTTCTTTGAGGATAATCATTTTTAAATACTTTTAAGAAGTTGTGTAAAAGAGTAGGCACACAGGCTGCTTCTGATCCTTAAAGAACGTAATCTACTTGTTTGTCTGGTCAAACAAAGAATACAGAATTTAGATTTTTTTTTTTTTTGTTTGCCCACATACACAAAAGCCAAAGAAAGATTATAGAAATGAAATGGATTTTTCATCTTAAGAGGGAAAAAAATAAAGGTACATTATAGAATTAATCTAATAAATACACAAAAAAGAAAAAGAAAACAATCAAGAAACACGCATACTGAACAGAAGAGGCCATCAGACAATAACTATTATGACAAATAAATGTATACACAGAAAAAAAGTTGGACGTCAAGAATTAGTTGTTTTGCAGCTTTACCAACTTCTAATATTTACATAATATAATAATCACCAATTGTATCTCTCATATCATGAAAGGCATGCTGGGAATTATAAAAAAAAGTGTCACAAATAAACATACAACATACAAAAAAATATACTAATTAAATTTGCCTACTAGCTAAGACAGTAGAAAATACACCACAGAAGCCTGTTGTAGCTGATGGTTAAAAGGCCAAAGTTAATAAAGTTAAATTTACTTTATATATCTTAAAGTAGAGGATTAATTATAAACGTGCATACAGTAAATTACCAAATAATAGCAGGGGCGTTTTTTGTTTTGTTTCAGTCACTTAACAGATCAGGCTTATTTAAACCAGACAGGCCCTTAATTCCTTTCTGACAAAAGTCTTGCTCAGCAAAACTGGAAAAATATGCTAATTTACTCAAATTCTTTTATTCAACCAGTATGGCTACTGAATAGCTTGCACTTTTCAAAAGTCAGATTACAGTACTGTAGCTAAACCTTACTCTAGCTAAACGGCTCCTTCTCCCAAATTTTACTTTTTTTTACTTTTAATAAGAAAAACATGCAATGTCAGTGGTCGGGCCTTTTCTTCTTTTTTTTTTTTTTTTACCAAATTAGGCTCAGTGTTTATACTAAACTGGCGGTTGTTTATCAAAATATAAACCTGCACCCTGTGTTTAAAGGTGACCCTGCAGTTAATTAAAACTTGGCTATAATTTGGTAATTTGCAGTATTTGTAAAAGATGTCAGACGAAAACAGGCAAACTAAAATTTTACGTGAAGTCGCCACACACCATTTAAATTTGTGTGTGTGTGTTGCAGGTGAAGCTGCGGTTGCCCATCTCAGAGACGCTGTTCCAGATGAACAGGGACCAGCTGCAGAAGCTGGTGCAGTACCTGATCACCGCCCACCACACCGAGGTGCTGCCCACCGCTCAGAAACTGGCCGACGAGATCCTCTCTTCCAACTCTGAGATCAACCAGGTCCACGGTGAGAGACACGGACCTGCGTTTCTCTTCATTTCCAGTGAAAACACACACGCAGAACCCTGTTGTTTACAACTTACGTTGTCAGAAACGCGCGACAGTCGGTAGCGCTTCTCTTAATTGTGGGAAAGTCGGCTCCGCGGAGGTTCTGTCCATCCCTCCGCAGTGATATCTTCACAGCAACAGGCCAGACTTAAAAGCTTCCAGACTTAAAACATCCAGCGCGCCGGCCCAGAGGCTGTCATACGTCAGCCGCCCTGATTACTCCAGCGAGGCTGCGAGCCAGACTTCAAATGGCTCGTTTGATTTCTCTAGTTCTCCGACTCTCCAGTCTCTACCTCCTCTCAGTGGCGTCATGGGCCGGGCAAAGAAAAGGAAGGGGGGAGGATTTTAAGGGAGCTGAATGATGAAATGGATGCAGGAGAAGGTGGAGAGAGATGAGAGGAAAAGCGAAAGGGACACTGAGAGGAAGAGACGGGAGAAACGGCACTCGGGGAGGGGAGATGAAAGGGCCGGAGAAAAGTGGCGAGATGAGACCAGCAACAAACTAGACACATCCTTTTTCACGAAACGGGACACTTTATCTCCTTCTCTATTTCATCCTCCTCGCCAAAATGTTGACATTCTCCAGGTCCCCCCTGTCCAGGAAGCCCCGCGCCTTGCTTCCTGTGTTTGACAAGGGGGATCATGGGGGTTGAAGTTCAGTCGATCCAGGAGCGAGGCTTTGATGGAGGAATGCGGCTGTTTGCTGTTTTGCGTACCCGCGGCCAGTTGGAAACACATCTCTGGGCTTTCCTCAGCTTCCCTTCCTGCTAGATCAAAGCATTTTTCTCCCCCTCTCACATGAGCATATCTACATTTCCCTGTAGTATTCCTCAGACACACACTCACGGGCTGAACTGAAGGAAAATAAAGTTGGCCCCATGTTCCCCTCAGCGCACCATTAACCTAAATCGAGCAGCGTTTCATGTCATCAGGCGCGCCGCAAGCCAAACACAAAGCAAACAGGTGTAGGAATAAGCGCGCTGATTACCCGAAGGTCCAAATAAACCCCGCGTTTGTTTAGATTTTTATTTTTTCTTTCCGTTTCCCGCGTCAAGGAAATCTCCCACGAAATGTTAGGATCGAGCAAAGGAAACGTGATGTTTTCGCGGGTGAGGCTGTCGTAACGTAAACTCCGTTTCCCCTGGTCACCGTCTGTTTGTTTCTTTTGTTGGACCAACTCGAGAACAGGAAGGAACGAAGGGAATATACAGATTTGACTTTGTTTATTTCCAGCTTTGATGTGGAGAGAAGGATGTTAATGTTAGATTGGAGTTCGGTTTGCCCTGCGTATATTCTGAGCACTGTAGCATTATTGTGTGTGCCTGGCATTTAAATGTGCGCGCGTGTGTGTGTGTGCGTGTATTCCCAGGTGCTCCGGACCCGACTGCAGGCGCCAGCATTGACGATGACAACTGCTGGCATCTGGACGAGGATCAAGTCAGGGAGCAAGTCAAGCAGTTTCTCTCCCAGGGAGGATACTACGGCTCTGGGAAGCAGCTCAACTCCATGTTCGCTAAGGTACACGTCACCAGCGCACAGCTGCTGCTCACCATCACTTCTAGCTATTCTGTGGTAGGAATAAGTGTGAAAAGTTAAATAAAATCTGTGCAGCTTTGTACGAAATTCTTTAACTTAACGTAATATTGCGTTGACGTGACTCCTTCGAATAAATGTCCCAAGAAATGCTTCGTAACCACAGAGTAAACTTTAAAAAAAAAAAAAAAAGCGGGGTCAAAATAGTCTGACCAAATATTCTTGCCTTTTTATGAGACTTTCACTGCCAAGGTCTCGAGTCTCTTAAAAAATAATGGAAACCCACTACTCGGCGCTGAACCTCCCGCTCATTCTGTAGCGTTGAAGGACAACACCACACAAAATGAAATTTAAGCACCTTGCCCTTTTTACATTGAACATTTTGCAGTGAAACAATATAGTTCCCCACAGGGGATTATTCCACAAAGAACAAAGGGCGCCTGCAGGTGCTGAGAATATCTTAAGATTCTTTTCACTCTTATTGTTCAAACTCTAAGCGTTTTGCACAGTCTTGCACACCTTCAGTGAATGTAGAGGTGGTCGAAATGCACTTTCTTACTGTTTTCTTACACTGTAGCTCTCATTGATAAACTCTAAACTGCTAAATTGTTTTTTTAAAGGATCTTAAATTTAACTTTTGAATTTTATGCTCACCTCATGTTTATCGCCAGGCATCATTCATCATCATATTCTATTGTCCTCTAGTTGTGTTGAAGTATTAGTTTGACATTTTTGTTAATAGGCTTATTCACTTTCTTGACAAGATATGCCGCTCGCATATCTGTCCGGCAAATACTGTATGAAATCAGCAAGCGGTTGGCTTAGCTTAGCATAAAGACCAGCTAACTTTTCAGGATCCCTGCAAGTGAGTGAATGAGTGTATTTTCAAAAATATCAGACTATTCCTTTAACAACAGCAGCATTTTCAGTCAGTGTTCCTACGTTAGCTAAAGTTGTCTTTTCTTTGATTTACCTGCATGTCCTGATTTGCATATTTGTGTTTATTCCTAACCTCTAGAGAAGGTTTGGCTGATTGTAGTGGTTCATAAATTCACACAGAAAATCACACGATTTAAAGTGTTTTGTTTTTTTTTCTCTCCTGAAGAACAATGAGCAAGGACTGAACTGCCCGATGGAAGAAACTATAACGAGACTAAACGCTGTTCTCTGTGTATCTTTTCCAGGTGCGGGAGATGCTACGGATGCGAGACTCCAACGGCGCCCGGATGCTGACGCTCATAACGGAGCAGTTCATGGCGGACCCTCGGCTGTCGCTATGGAGACAGCAGGGCACGGGCATGACGGACAAGTGCCGGCAGCTTTGGGACGAGCTGGGTAAGAGGCGGGAGGAAAATGTCCCACAGAAACAGAAAATAACGGCATCAAAAGGAGTTATTTGTATGTGGGTTTTTTTTCAGTTTGGTCAGTCAGCAGGTTCGTCGCTCGCTTCCGTTAGACCAGAGGTGTCGAACTCAATTCTGTTCATGGGCCACATGTGGTGCGATCTGATGTCAAGTGTGCTGGAAAAATAAATAAATAACACCGCCTTCTATAAGAAATTCATTATAGATTTTTACAACATTAATTCATCTTCAATTCACAAAACAGGAAACGTGACATAAGAAAAAAAAGTGCAATTTTAACAATATTTTCTCAATTATTCCATATTCGATGAGTCTGTTGTTGCATGGTCTGTGACTAACAACTATTCTGAAAGTCGATTCATCTATCGATTACTGACCAACAGTCCACAACGCAAAGATTATCAGTTTACTACTATACAAAACTGAAAAAAATAATCAGAAAAGAGAAGCTGGAACCAGAGAAATGTGAAAATGGATTATTGAAATAGATGGCGATTAATGTAAAAGCTGGCGACTATCTAGTCTCATACATTTCAATTCAAAACATTTAATCGCCGAACAATATTTTACTGTCCAGTCATCCAGTGGGCCGGATTGGAACCTTTTTTTTTTATTTGAACCCCGGTCACATGTTTGACACCCCTGGGTTAAATTGTGTCGATCCAGTTTACTTACCCTGTTGGGTAAATCTTAAACCAGTCAGTAAGCTTTTAGGTCAGCCAGTCCTCCCCTCCCCTCCCCCCTTCTCTTCTCCTCTCGCTGCACAAAGTGAATGATAAAGGCTGCCGATCAATACGGCTGCTCAGAGCCTCTGCAATCAATCTCAGCATTTAGGAGGTCAATAAGAACACTTCCTGGGTGAGCGGGGGAGATCATGACAGACAGAAATAACAGCTCAGTCTGATTTTGGACCAGCGGAACAGGTGACATTACTAGAGAATGTGAAGAGGATACTATACCAGTATATTTACATTTTGTGCAACTTCAGCTTGGAAGCTGCCCTATTGGCTTTGGATGTGCATGTTTTCTCTTACTCAGCATTGGTAGAGAAGCCACCAAGCAGCTAGTCGCAAGTACCATCTTATTAATGCGTGTCATTAACGAAATTTAGACTAGTTTTCAGCTGACATTTTCTATTTTTTTTTTTTAGTTGCAGTGATGTAAAAACGACTTAATGTACTAAGATGTTCAGTACAGTTTTATAACCAAAAAGCACATTGTATTTGTTCAAACTGTGACCAAAATATTACTAAATGCATCTTTATGTTTTTTTTTGTTTTTCCCAACTACAATATTTTTGAGGTAAAATGTAGCATTGAGGCTATTTTGGCTTTCAAACTATTGTATGTATTTTAGATGATCATACCAAACAATAAAGTTTCAATGAACTGATGGGTCTTTAAACACCGAGTGCGGGTATATATTTTGATAAATAACAACCTGTTATAAATAATAAATAAATGCAGTGTAATTTATTACCAAAAAAAAAAATCAAGGAAGATGATGTGACCACTGATGCAGCACATTTTCTCTGGTATTATTACTTAATTGTCAATAGGCATGGCTCTGGTGCAGTGAATAAATAAAAAGTGCAACATGAAATGTAGACTTTGTCATAATATATGCAGAGGAAGCAGCAGCAAGATGTTTAACTCCAGTACTGTAATCTTACTTTCGAAAAATGATTGAAACACCCAAACTATTATTTGGTAATTTATGGTATATATATGTTTAGTTGGAGTATTTTCTGTAAAAAAAAAAAAAATACATCTCCAGTAATTTGACAGAACATTGTGTGCATAAAAATATTTAAACAAAGCCTTTATTCTCTTTTAAAAATCTAAATCATTTGGATGCCAGAATTGTGAATTTTCTCTTGCTGTTTCATCCTCGCATAAAGACGGATCTATAAAGGCTCCATGTTTGTGAAGCCAAAGGAGAAAGCTCCACTTCTTGTTAGCTCCTAAACGACACTCCAAAAACCTCTGACTGTGCCGTTCCTCTCCCCTCAGGTGCGTTGTGGGTCTGCGTGGTCCTCAACCCCCACTGCAAGAGCGAGGAGAAGAGCGGCTGGCTGAAGCAGCTGAAGAAGTGGGGCGACATGGACGTCTGCCCGCTGGAAGACGGCAACTACGGCAGCGAGCTTCCCAACATCACCAACGCTCTGCCGCAGAGCAACCTGGCACAGGGTGAGCACGAAAATCGCACAACAGGCCGCGTGGCAGCCGCGTTCCACGTCGACCCCGGCCTCTTAAATCTAACCTGAGCCGGGACGATGATCGCTGACCCTACGTGTCCGTTATCCCTTCGCAGACTCGCTGTCCAGGCCGCGGAGGACGGTGTTCAGCCGGGCCGTGGAGGCCTGCGATCTCCACTGGCAGGACAGCCACCTGCAGAGAATCATCAGCAGCGACTTCTACATGTCTCCGTCCTACCAGAGAGAAGGAGAGAGCCTGCTGTTCAACCCACAGGGCCTGCCGCTCTGGCTCGGTAAAAACGCTCTGTCCACCAGCCCGCAGAAATCGGGTGGGGGAAGGATTATTTCATGCTCTTATTTTCACTAATTCTGTGTGAAAAGGTGGTGATTAATCACTCATTTTCAGGAAAATTAATCCCGCACATTGAAAAGTGCGGGATCCTCTACAAACATGCTCACACATACATGAACAGCATTCACGCACTCTTTACATTACAAGAGTGTTCTAGGACACAGAGATGCTGTGACAGTTCCACACACACACACACACAACACTGATTCCACTAAAAGCCAACACACACACAGTAATTCTGCTGATATTGAGGCCAGTATCTGCAGTAAGCAGCTTCCAGCTAAGATCTGTCAGATTCTGCAACTTAAGCCAGCTATCAGACACACACTGGCGTTCTGCTGAGACTGCACTGTGTATGTGCTCGTGTGTTTGTGTGTATGTGTGTGTCTTTGGGCGCGTGTGTGTCATTTCTAACTACTTGGTGTCCCACAGTTTGTGTGTGTGTGTGTGTGTGTGTGTATGTGTGTTAGTAAGCGAGTGAATGAAAAAGTTTTCTAAGAAAAATGCATGTGTGGGTGTATATAAGTGTAAAGGGTTCCTTCAGGTGTGTGTGCGTGTTTGCGTGTGAAGCTGCCCTGACATGACCTTATCGCTCTGTCTACCACGCAGACCACGTGCCAACAGCATGCGCGCGTGTCGACGCCCTGCGTTCCCACGGTTACTCCAGGGAAGCCCTGCGACTGGCCGTCGCCATCATCAACACGCTCCGCCTCCAGCAGCAGAGACAGATGGACATCTACAAACACCAAAAGAAAGGTAACACACACACACGCACACACACATACACACACAGTACCCTATGGAAATCCTGAAGCACCTGCAGCAGTCATTTTAACAGTGGCCGTTGTCCCCCCTCTTCCTCCTTCAGAGCTCCTCCAAAGGGGCGTGACCTCCACCACCAACCTGGAAGGCTGGGTCGGTCATCCCTTAGATCCGATTGGCTGCCTGTTCACCACGCTCACGGAAACCTGCCGTGTGGACGATGACAGCACCATGGACACCGGAGGTATGAAACCAAAGACATACTTCTTTTCATTCATTTTGTTTTTTTCATCCCTTTAGATTAGTAGCAGGAAATAAAAGCTGACATGCTCTATTTTCATTTATGAATTTAAACACAGTTGCCATGGCTACTCCTACTTTTATTGTCTGCTGAGCAAATCATTTAAAAGTCATTTTAAAAATTACATTGTAGAGAAAGGATTATGAGATTCAGTCAGTTTTAGTCCATCAGTACTAACATAGTGAAACAATTACCCGAACGATCGAGTAGTCGATCGACTGAGAAGCATTAAGCGACAATTGTGATAATTAATTAATAGCTGAAGTCATCTATCAGTCAGAGATGCAGGGTATTTCCTGGTTTCCAGTTTCTCGACTGTGAGGATTAGTTCCTTTTCTCTGTTTTTATGTTGTGATGGTTTTGGATTGAGCTCAGACAGGACAACCTTGTAAATGGGGATTTTCACTTCTTTCACACATTTGATAATTAATGTTAAACTAATTCTCAATCAGCCCATTTCAGCCTAGATTTTTTTCAAAGATTTCACACATATAATTATATCACTTGAGTCACTAATAATCATCTTTTTTCCATTTTCTACTCTTTTCTTTACAGAAAATAGCTTTTTAATGGTTATTATAGTTGGCACATGCATAAGTATGCCCATAAAAAACTATTTATCCTGTATACATAATTCTTTTGGGGATATTATTCTATAGACTTGAATTATTAAATAGATATATGCATGTCAGTGTTGAAAATAGTAATAATTTAAATAAATAAACATCTTCCTGGGAGGTTTTGTCTTCGCCATGTTCTTGGAAGAAATGTGCAGGAAGTTGGTGACGTTGATTGACAAGAATCAGTTAATTTCAATTAACTTCACAATTTTTTTGGTTTAAAACCTTTTGTCTAAGTTGTCTACTATAATGTCATTAAAAAAAAAAACTTTTATTAAACATTTAGATTTTTTAAGTATAAAATGACAGTCATAGAATTAAAAGCTCATAGGCTTCAATGGATTAAGACACAAATTTTAATCTGCAGCCACGCTGATGCATATATTAACATCAAAATCATTCACAGTCTGCGTGGACTGATCAGTCTGCTGCGCTGCTGGCGACGTGGTTCCGAGCTGAACTGCTCGCCACTAAAACCTACAGATACGCTCACTCCTTCAGTCTGCTCCCAAGCTTCTCACACAACAGGCACGTTACTCTAAGGTCTTATTTGCCAAACACAAGGTCTAATTCCTTGCACCCTCGAACAGCTGATGCTGTGTCCTGAGCGGAGGTGGTCAGGTTCATCAGCAGTGACTCATCGGACAACAGACTCCACGTTCTTATATGAGGACCAGGCGCTATTGTGCAGCAGACAGGCCATAAACTAGCAGGCCATGAATGGATCAGGCTGGAACACCCTGCTCATTTAGACCACACTGCTGCTGTGTGTGTGTGTGTATACGTGTGTATGTGTGGAGGGAGGGGGGGCATGTATAGAATCCATCACCATTTGCATTTCTCAGCCTGCCCAGGCTTTTTTTTTTCTTCTTTTTTTTTTTTTTGCACCAGTGACCATTGCAGCAGAGCAGAATAGGGGTTAGATTTTCCCATTGTTACCAGGCTACAGGGAACTATTGTCAATTCAAACAATACTGACCACTGGTACACTCAGTGTGAGTGTGTGAGTGTGTGTGTGTGTATGTGAGTGTGTGTGTCAGTTGGCGATAGAGTGAATGATTGTCTTATGATGTTTTGGGAATTTGAGGAGAGGTGTGTGTGTGTGTGTAGCCTGGTTACCATACTTTCTTTCCCTCTGGAAAACAGCTGTGAACATCTGTTTAAAAAAAAAAAAAGGGTGACGAACCCACATTGATGTGTCAGCCAATCAGAACGCACTTTTCTCTCTGATCTTTTCAAACCAGCCAACAGAAAGCACCCGTGGACAAAACAAAATAAACAAAAAAAGCAGTCGGAGCTGGCCTTTAGTCTGCAAAACACACGGCGTTTACTCTTTTCCCTAGATTTCTGGACACACACACACCAGGACACACACACACACACACGCACACTTGCACACATACTTGATCCCTGGAATAAACAGGATTGAGGGGATCTATTGCTCAGAGGGGATTTAAGCAGGATGGCGGGGGGAGCAAGAGAGAACAAATGGGCACCAATCAACAGCTGAGACTCTTGTGGCATCTGTTCTTGCTTATAGCTGTCAAGCTGTAGAGTGGAGTGAGCGGCCATCTTAGATTAGTAAATGCGGTCCACCATGTACACCAGGTTCATATTATGGTATACCCGGCTTTAATCCCAACATGTGTGCCATATTAGATTTTCCAAGAGAATTGTCTTTTTTTTCAGGCATGCTAGTTCATTTCCTCATTAAAGGTAGATTTGTGCTTTATAAAACCCATCTTAATATAATGCTCACATGTGCATATGTACGGTCAAGTGGCTGGAATCTCTCCTGTTTTCCATCACAGTCACCTCTTTGACTGCACTGTAAGAAATAGGGGAGAAAATTAACCAAATCGAGGGGCTTTCAAAGTTCCCTCTTAATGTATCCACAGAAAGTTTGATCTCCGAGTAGCACGTGCTGTAGCTAAAGGTTGATATTTCGTCCTGCAGACTGAAGCTGGACATCAACTGGTATGCGATGATGGTCAGAAGAAGATGTTTTGAAATTCG
This sequence comes from Lepturacanthus savala, assembly GCA_030544235.1. Classification (NCBI taxonomy): domain Eukaryota; kingdom Metazoa; phylum Chordata; class Actinopteri; order Scombriformes; family Trichiuridae; genus Lepturacanthus; species Lepturacanthus savala. Next base: position 17,821,781 of record CM060461.1, read on the forward strand.
TAACCTTTTTTTTTTTCCCTGTTCACATTAATCTTCAGCTCTGCGGTCAACGACTTGTAAACATTGATGTAACTTAAGACGGGGAAGAGATCATTATTCAAATATGTTCTCATAAACTAATGAGAAAAAAATAGTTCACCAGAAGCAGATTTTTTGTTTTTCTTGCGCTCGTATTCAGCCACATTACATAACAACCAATTATACGGCCTAAAGTTGGGTTAGTAACGGACTGATTGCTGCCACTAATATCACTCTCAACTTACATATGTGCATGTGCGCGCTGAAAAAATAGACCATTTTAAAACCTCCCCTTTTAATAAACGTGACTGGTAATTTTCCCCCATTTTATTTATTCTTTTGGAGCCTTGAACGCATCTTTCTGTGCTCTCATCAGTAAAGACGCTCGTCTTTGTTCTGTCTTGATTCTGTGTTTTGCAGTGTCGTCGTTTCTGAGCTTTTTCCTCCCTGTGCCACCGGTGCAGATGATATAAATAAACTAAACAATTGAAGCAGGATTAATCTGCCGCACTTGGCTCAAAACATCAACTCATTTTCTCTCTCTCTTTCTTTCTTTCTTTGCTTCCTCCCCATCTCCCAGAAGGCGACTCCAGGCCTCCGGTCTACCACCATGTGCCGGTGTGGGGCAGTCCTGATGCTGGGGAGTCTTACCTGACTCTGGCTTTAGAGGTGGCTCTGATGGGTATGGGCCAGCAGAGAATAATGCCCGAGGGCCTCTATGCTCAGGACAAGGTACGGGGGGGGGTTCCTGAAGTACCCACGGTGTTCCGCATTTTAACACAATCAACGTAAACCGAATTAATCCGTTCACAGATGAAACATTAATGCCACAAACAGCTGAACTGAGTCTATTTGTTGCATATTTGAAAAACGGCGTTCCTTTGCTGGTGCAGACACGTTTGCCAAGAAAATAGGAGATCACTGTAATTAAAACGTCCGTGTAAAGCAATTGCCAAGCATAAAAGGAGAAAAGGTCACAGCATTTAGTTTCCTGAAAAAAACAAGCAGAAAGTCACAGTACTTAAGTCCTCTTTGAATTAGAATAAATCCGAGAACATTTCTGTGTGTACATGATAATCTCCTTTAGAGCGCTTAACACGACAGACTTTCTTAATGTCATTAGAACCAGAAAAAGGTTGTTTTTTTTTCCTCCTAACTCGCATCAACATTTTCTAAAAAGTCGACAAGAGATCCTTTAAAAATGATCTTAAAAATGTCTGATTCGTTACATAGATGTAGAAACCATTAATCTTGAAACTGGACATTGGCTGTATGATCTCAATATGCGCTTCTCTTGTCTAGGTGTGTCGTAATGAGGAGCAGATTGTTGCAAAGCTGCAGGAACTGGAGCTGGACGACCTTCTGGTTCAGACCCTTCGGAAACAGGCCATACAGCTACTAGAAGGTACAACAGCGTCGTCTCAGAACACTTTCTGCTCTCGTAACGTGCTGATTCTAAAGACAAAGTCCTAGATTTAGTTTTTTTTTTCAATATTCTGCATCAATTACATGTTGAATTCAAACGTTAAAGATGCGCACACCTAAAAACGTAACCTTGTTCGGCCTTTGTCTCGGTGCAGCTGGTCCGTTCAGCGGTCTGGGCGAGGTCATCCACAGGGAGAGTGTTCCCATGCACACCTTCGCCAAGTACCTGTTCTCTGCCTTGCTGCCGCACGACGCAGACCTGGCGTACAAGGTGGCTCTACGCGCCATGAGGTCAGACTCCTCATTCACTTCTATATTAAGCAGTTGTGACACCACTATAGCCTGTAGAAAAAAATGTTCCAACTGATTTTTCACACTATTTCACACTGTTCATAAAATGTTTGAATTGTTTTTATAGCGGGGCACACTATGATAATTCTGGAGGCGGTGAATTGTATTGACTTTGTTGTTTTTCCTGATTTACATATACAAAATAGTTGTTTTGTAACATTTGTTATTAAAGATATTATTTAACAGGTTTTTAATTCTACACATCCTTATAAACCCTCCCTTGGGACCAAGAGTACTTGAAATAAAAAAAAAAAAAAAAAACAGGGCATCTGACAAGATTTCAGACATGCAATGACCATAGTGATGTTGCACTGACTAATTAGGCAGGGAAAGACTTCATTGTCCATCTGCCAGTGTTGGACCACAGTACCAGCCAGACAGGTCAGCTCAATGTCTGGATGACATGATCAGTTAGAATTTGATCTTCTTCGCATATTCAATAAATCAAGATGTTATGTATGTCTAATTTCTGTTTTCAAGTTGAAGTAGAGACCTGGATCCACCTTCTAAAAGGTAGACATTTGTTGGATTTCCAGTTAAGATCGTTCTGTGAACTATGAGGCTGCTGAACTATTTCAATTTCCAAGGGTGTGACACCAAAGATGGCAGTGAGTGGGTTAGATCTGAGAGATACATTACATAAGCTGATAAACAGTCGAACATGCAGCACCGAAACTAAATGAATAAAAATTCTGGAACATTTTAAACGCAAACTAATCAACATAGCTTTCACGACTTAATAATGGAATCTACTTAGAAAACTTGGCAGCAGTTTGACCTGTTACAGAATGTGAAAATGCTACATTTACCACCTTCAAGCCAGAAGGTCAACATCATAAACCTTTTTGATACTGCAGCATACATGACTGTAAGGGCTGTGATTGCTGCTCAGCTGTGGCAGTGGTACATGCTGCCCCCCAAAATGGCTTCTCTGTCACAATCGCAATAAAAGCATTTGCTCTGGTTGTATGAAAGAATATTACGTCCAGGCCAAAAACAAAGTCTGGTACAAGAAAGAAAGGGGGGAGAAAAAAAATGCCCCCCCAAAAAAAGTCTAGGCCAAGGGGAAAAAAACAGGCAAAAAAGGGACTTTTTTTTCTTTTTGCCTGGTGTACGGTCGCCATCGTTTACTGTTAAGAGGAAGCAAGAATTCAGAATTTCCAGGAACGCATCACCCCCAACACAGAAATACGAATGCTCAATGTGCTCAATGTCACGTCGAGGGTGTGGCTACGTCCACTGAAGTATAAACTAGGCCGTTGATTCTGTTCTCACCCCTGGCATTACAGGAGTGTAACGTGGTGCTGCGTGTTTCTATCAGGTTGCCAGTTCTGGAGTCGTCAGCGGGCTCCGGGGACGTCGGCCACCCTCACCACGGCATCTCCATCGTCCCCAGCAGATACCCACGCTGGTTCACACTGGGGCATCTGGAGTCCCAGCAGTGCGAGCTCGCCTCCACCATGCTCACTGCCGCTAAAGGTAGCGCACGTCAACACCTCCGCATGATCACAGCTGTCGCATTCGCGTCGGATCTCTCTCGAACAGCAAATTAATGATGTTTCTCCGGCATCAAAGCCTCAGTTCGTGCCTAACCTCTAAACCCGCTTTCGCCCCGTAGGAGACATGTTGAGGTTGCGGACGGTGCTGGAAGCCATCCAGAAAAACATCCACTCCTCTTCCTTAATCTTCAAACTGGCCCAGGACGCCTTTAAGATAGCCACACCTGCAGACAGCCCACCTGATATCACTCTGCTAAACGTGGCACTGGAGCTAGGACTGCAGGTACTGTGTGTGTGTGTGCGCGTGTGTGTGTGTGTAGAAACAGAAAGAGAGAGAGAGTGCGCAGGCTGGCAAAGTATAAGGGCAAATCTGTAATTATCATAAATTATCACACCGCAAAAAAAAAGAAATCAGGGCACTGGTCATAACACGTTGTTTCCTTAAACTTGTAATTTTTTTCAGGCCTCCACAGCCTCGCTACAAATTAACAGAGAAAACATCACACAGCGTCTCACCACTGTTGATGAGGAGAAACCACATAATTAAGCCTTTGGGTTCTGCAGTAAACACAGGAGGAGAAAAAAAAAAACCCTCCTCAGATGATCAAGGCAGCAGTGTCCTTGTGGCTTTACACGCCTCTCTGAATTCCTGTCAGTGTAACTGCTAATAAAGTGATGAAAAATAGAAGGGTCACAATTACTCATCCGTGTAATCATCAACACATTTTGGATACATCTGTCATCGCTGGAGATGCGCGCCGTGCCTGATGAAACTCACGCGTAGTTTGTTAAAAGCGTTGACAGATGTTTGGGGGGGAAAAAAAGGTGGAGGAGGAGGAAAATTTAAAAAAATCTGGGATCTGGAAACGTCACCTTCTGTTTGCATGTGTGTGTTTGGGTTTTTTTTGCAGGTGATGAGGATGACTCTGTCCACTCTGAACTGGAGGAGGAGGGAGATGGTCCGCTGGCTGGTAACCTGCGCCACTGAAGTCGGTATGTTATGTCTTTTCTGTTCTCGGACACAGATTAATTACGTCCATGTTTACGTCCATGTTATGTCTGTGGTTCATTTTCTATTCATCTTGACAGAGTGCAGTATTTAAAGGGACAATCAACAACTTTAGTTGATGATGCTGTCAACCCAGATAAATTCATCAAGTATCAAAATGGAGTTTAAAAAATGAAGTATTACCACAAAGAGAGATTCTGATTAAAAAAATAAATAAAGTGGCATTATGGCAAGATTTTGTATTTAGTGATTAATAGTCTTAAATGCACTGAACATTTAAAACAACAGTTCATGACACAAGATGTGATGGTAAACCAGTTTAGAAGCTGCCATGACTGCTGTAAAAAGCAACTAAAATGTACAGCAGGGATCTGAACTACTGGATGGTACAAATTTAACTTCAATTATTATTGAACTTCTTAAGATGCACCCCCTTTTTCAGTCTTATATGCAAAAATGGTATGCTCAATTTGTAAGTACCAGTTTTCCAAGTTTCCTTTCGGTCACACTGGTGTCCATCCAGCAAAAGGTGGTCAATCGATGCAAAACAACTTTGAGACCATAATTGTTATTGAACATAGAAACCAACAACAAAATGACCCCCACCGCTCCTGTATATCGCTCATGGTACAGTGCATCTTAAGAGGTTAAAGGGTGCAGGCTGGATGAAATAGACGCATTAATAATCATGTCTGTCTCTGGTCAAAATAAGTGTTAAGTAAAACAGAAACGAAACATGAATGCTGATTAAAGTTGTATCTCATTTTCAATTTCAAGGCACTTCCTGGTTAAACATAGTTCAAATCAAATAAAAGAGCGAATTGAATGACTCGAACTAACAATGTCGCCCTCTCCTCCTGCTCAGGTCTTCGGGCGCTGGTGAGCATCCTGCAGAGCTGGTACACCCTGTTTACGCCGACCGAGGCCACCAGCATCGTGGCGGCCACCGTCATGTCCCACAACACCATCCTGCGCCTCAGCCTGGACTACCCGCAGCGTGAGGAGCTGGCCAGCTGCGCGCGGACCCTGGCGCTGCAGTGCGCCATGAAGGACCCGCAGAACTGCGCCCTGTCCGCCCTGACGCTCTGCGAGAAGGACCACATCGCCTTCGAGACGGCCTACCAGATAGTGATCGACGCGGCGTCCACAGGGATGACGTACTCGCAGCTGTTCACCATCGCCAGGTACATGGAGCACAGGGGGTACCCGCTGCGGTCCTTCAAGCTGGCGTCCCTCGCCATGACCCACCTCAACCTGGCCTACAACCAGGACACGCACCCGGCCATCAACGACGTGCTGTGGGCGTGCGCGCTCAGCCACTCGCTGGGCAAAAACGAGCTCGCGGCCATCATCCCCCTGGTGGTGAAGAGCGTGCACTGCGCCACGGTGCTGTCCGACATCCTGCGGCGGTGCACCATGACGGCGCCGGGGCTCGCCGGCATCCCCGGGAGAAGGAACTCTGGGAAGCTGATGTCGACGGACAAGGCGCCGCTGCGGCAGCTCCTGGACGCCACGATCTCGGCGTACATCAACACCACGCACTCTCGACTGACGCACATCAGCCCGCGGCACTACGGGGAGTTCATAGAGTTCCTGAGCAAAGCGCGGGAGACTTTCCTGCTGGCACAGGACGGCCACATTCAGTTCGCCCAGTTCATAGACAACCTGAAACAGATCTACAAGGGCAAGAAGAAACTAATGATGTTGGTCAGGGAGCGCTTCGGCTGACCTTGGGCCTCACTGACCTTTAACCCCCCCCCCTCCTCCCTTCGCAGGGACCCTCTTCTTGGGAAGTAGTTCAACTTATTTGTTTCTATTTAAGGTTTTTTGGATTCCTTGTATTTTTACTTCTTATGTTGAGCCATTTGTTGACTAAGTCTTAAGTTTTTGTCCTGTTTTGTTGTTTTGTTTCTTGAATGTGAACCAGGAAGCGTTCGCAGTATATCGCTCTACTTCATTGAGACTGCAAAAAAAAAAGGGGGAAATGGCTTGATATGTCAAAGAACCAACAAGAAAAAACGCAGTGATTTTTTTTCCCCCCCTCCAACTAATGTTTAAGTCTAGTATGGCAAAAGTCAAAAAAAAAAAATTGTGACTACAAAAAAAAAAGCTAAAGGAACTTTTGTTGTTTAGGCGGCACATGATGAAAACCAAAAGATTTAGTTGGACGGGGTAATTTGAGCCAGAAGACGCTTTCAGCTGGGGTACAGAAGAAAAAAAAAAGTGGTTTTCAAAATGGAGGAAACATGTCATTCCAAAAAAAAAAAAGAGAAAAAAAGGATCGCACTGAGGTTGAAAACACACATAGTGTTACTGTCATACCTCGACTGTATTATTTGTCAGCTTTAACTTCTCGATCAGAAATGGCCCCTTGTGTCATTCAGGGCATTTTAAGAGTAGATGGTAGAGAGCTCCAGTCCTCTCCACCTGCTGGTCAGTGCTTTTCCTTCACAATTACTTTAGAAGAAGAATCATGTTGCTTCAGAGTGCATGTTTTCAAAGGCAGAAGCCTGGCAGTGATACTATTCAGGCTGTTCTTCTAGCTAAGGTAGAGTAGTTGAGGCTCCATGTGCACATACATATATATACAGTCTATCTTGTATATCCTCCTATAAGTTTATTAACGGTGACAAAAGACAATGTGATGAATGGTTGGGTCACAGTATTCCCATCTCCAGAGACACCACTGCACTGCTGTACAGCTATTTGTGGCCAAAACCTTTTGAATCTACAAGACTACAGCGGCCCCTTTAACACGCTATATCAAGATTTAGTCAATAAGCAATATAAGTCAAGCCTCCGATTCATCTTCATCACCTAGCGGCATTAATTTCACCCTCTTGTATCATGTTAGACAGCTGTGGGACCTATTGGGACCTTGCTGATTCCAGTGACTGTTGGTTGTAAAGTCCCTTTTTTCCATCACAAGAACGTTTTTGGAACTTTTTCTAAACCCCCCGTCCCCCCTAAACAACCACTCTTTAACTCCTAATCTGCTGCTAATTATTGTTCCTTAGTCACATCCCCCCAAAAAATGCGCCAGCAGCCCAGGTAGTACTTCTCCAAATAGAGTGTAAAGTGTTGGGGTGAAGTTTTGCCATGCTAACTGCTAAAAATCCAAGCTTCAAATTTCACAAGCACTATTTAGATGATAGCTTTGCTACTATGAGAGCTAAAGAAGCTCTACCTTGTGTATTTTTCAAATAAAGAGATTGACAGAGATTTATCAAGATTTAACAAAAGAATTTCACTATTAAAAAGCCTATAAAAGGATTGTCTATGCATTTATAGTAGAGCTAAGTATATGCCGCTTTCTCAAATGGCTAATTTTGTGTAATGTGAAAAAAGTACTTCATAATTACCTCTATGAAGTATCATTTAGACACTTTTTTTGTTTTCCTCACCCAAAATTTCTTCTCACTGCTCTCTGCTATCCTTGTTTCCAGACACATCTGTTTTTAGCAAAAAAGAAAAAGCTAACCGATATACTACCTGCCCAGCACCAGCAAGCTGCAGACGTTGGCTAGCTAAAACAGAGCTAAAGGAAAGCAGATATTTGACTTGACAAAACTGCTAGCTAACAAGTTAATATAGCAACTTTGTAGAGCTACTATGTTGGTGCTAAGGTGCTTTGCTTCTTCCATTTAGCACAAAAAAAAATCAATGAGTGCAGCTTTAAATGTTGAGAGAGATAAAACGAAAGGGATATGATACAAAAGAATAAACACCACAGTTACTGTAGCAATCTCCCGCCAGGACTAATGCAGAAACATACAAAAGAAACTTGTCTCTTTTTTTTTTTTTTGTACTTTCTTTGTGTTTTCCTCCAGTTCCTTGATCTTGTGATGGAAAAAGGCGGCAAGTTAAGCTAGTGGTTAGCTGTGAATGCTGCTGGTTGTGATCATTCTGGACTGTGAAGAGGAGTCTTACTCAAAGGGTTTCACATACACAGTGCAAACACAACAGATACTGTATGTTTTATGACTTGATGACTCAATCGTACACATTTGAGACCACTTGGCACAGGAACTTTTTTTTTTTTTGTCTCTTTACAGGGGAATGTTCACGCTCCTTTTTCTTACCCAGTGGCAAAAGTGTTGTTGCTAATGGCAGTAAAACAGTACAGCAAGAGCTTGAATCTTTACTGGTCGGACTAAACGTCGTCGTACAAGCACTTCACACAAATACCTCTTCAGTACGTTCCTGCCTGCTTCAGCATTTATTTATTGATTGTTTGGTATCTTTGTATGACCGAGGAGAAATGGCAGACACAGACCAGAATGGCATTTAAAAAAAAAAAAGAAGAAGAACAAGACAACAGCGGATGAGTCAGAGGGACGTTTCCTTGTCTGCTTTTTTTTTACATTCCACGAGAGCTACCTTCACCCACTAACCCGGGTAGTCAGTCACAACTCTGGGCCTTTTTTGATCTGAAGAAACACAGATAGAAGAATGGAGAAAAAAAAAAAAGGAAAACTGAGCAAAAGAAAGAAAAGAGAGGCTAAAACTCAGTTCTCAGGGACATCACTTAAAGAAACAAAACAAAAAGTAGTAGCATTAAGCATTTAAGATATTGTAAATATTAAAGTGTCAATTCAGAAAATTGTAAAGTTATAATTATTTATGGCAAGTATGTTATGTGTTTGTTTTTTTCCCCCTTTATTTTTATGTTGTTTTTGTTGATTTTCTTTTTTTTTTTTTTTGGGCGGGGGGTGTACTTGAATTGTTTTGGATTGTGGGTGGGGGGGGGTTGACAGCGTTTTTTGTAAGAGCAAAGACTTCAAGGCATTTCTCAGGTGCTCCTGTGTACATTTCTTTTTTTGGTTTTGTTTTGCTATAATTACTATTATTCTTTTTTTTTTTTTTTTTTTTAAGATTTGCAAAGAAAAGAAAATTTGTTTTCCAAAAGGAAGCATGTTTTGTTGAGGAAAACGAGTAAGTCATTCGTTTGTAAACAGATAAACCTGACTATGCAGAACCACTTCGACGGTCTTGTCACCTCTTAAAAAGACGCCGAAACTTAGAAGTGTGCAAGAAGAGACGAGAGTGGACTGAACCACTATTAAAGAGGGTAGGGGTGGGGGGTGGGGGGGGGGGGGGGGGGATCTGAGGGCCGGGCAGGGGGCGGACAAAGACAAGCATGCTTTGTATTTGGACAATGCGCAGTAGCCAGCCTGCATTCGCTGCAACATTTAGAGGAGGTTTAAAACAGAAAAAAAAAAGGAAAAAAAAAAAAACTTAAGATGGTGGAAAATGCCTTTCTGACCGATCAATGTACAAAGTTTATTTTTTTGCTTTAACCTGTTTGTTGATTTTATTTAATCAGGACTCAAGCCTTTAGTGTCTTCTCAAGGTGTCGTGTGGCGGCGCCGCAATGAGACAGAACAACACACACACACACACACCAACACACACCAACACACACCACACACGTGAGAGTCAGAATCAGCAAATGTATGAACAAAAGAGCCTGTGGATGACCTTGTGTTCACTCCTCCTGAGTTCACCTCTTCTATCTTATTACATTTGTCTCTTTCCCCCCCCCCCGATCTTCAGTTGTTCATCGCCTTGTTCCCTCTCACGCGCCGTAGGTTGGGGTTTGTCAACGCGACCGGCCGCGGCTTCGTTTCTACACAAACCCGGTTGACGTCCGCGGTTTTGACAGTTTAAAGCATCATCAAAGGTTGGGCTCAATCCCACTGCTGCAAGGTTTCTACATAATGAGGATGAAATCATTCCTTGGCTCCTACTTCTGCACGATAAAATCAGAAGAAACAATCGTTTTTTCGATATGAAAGAGGGATATTATTACCAGTTGCTTAACTTGGAAGCTCCTGCCTTTTACGTGATGCATTTTGTTGAACTGACAGCATTACAAAGTTGCTCCCTCTAACTTGATCTCTATTTTTCCGTCTGTGTTAACTGTATCAGCCAGAGGTTTTCTTCTCTTTTTTTTTTTTCCCAACCCCTCTTTTGTTTCTTTCGTAGGAGAGTAACTATTCGCTGGTAGAGATCGTTCACTAGTTCACCCACTGTTTCCCAGTTTCGTTTTGGATTCTTTCTAACTTAAGGGAAAATTGAAAGTGTTTATTGCCTCTTTGTGCTACTGATTATTGAAAAGGTATTTCCAGTATTTGTTGCCACAGAAGTATGATAGCTTATCATCAACACTTGTTTTTTTTATTTGTAATTTTTTTGTGCGACTTCTTGAGCTACTGTCTATAAAGCGAGAATTTATTACTATTTATGTAACGCTACTACCATTTTATATTGATTTGTGTTGGAATCTCAGTGCTTTTCTATGAATAAAGTGTGAAACACGTCAAGTTTTTTTTTTTTGTGTGTGTGTTGAAGGAAAAAAAAACATTACTTACATTACTTTAATTTTCATCCATCCATCTTCTACCGTTTATGTGAGACTTCTGTCTCTCCGGGCCACGTTGTCCAAGGTGTTCTCAGGCCAGCCAAGGGGCACAGTCCTGGGTCTTCTCTTGGGCCACCTCCTGGAGGGAAGAACTCAGATGACCTCACCAGGAAGGTGTCCAGGAGGCTTCCACTAGATGCCTGAGCCACCTCATCTGGCTCTTATCAATGCAAAGAAGCAGCGGTTCTCATGGATGCCAGAGCTTCTCACCCTATCTCTAAGGAAGAGCCCAGCCACTTGTGTTTGCAATCTCGTCCTTCCGGTCACTACATAAAGCTTGTGACCATAGTTGAGTGTAGGGACGTAGATTGACCGATAAATCCAGAGCTTCGTCTTTCGGCTCGGCTCCTTCTTCACCACGACAGACCAGTCCAAAGTCTGCATCGCTGGCCCACCAATCCGCCTGTCAATCTCTCACCATTCCTCCATCTTTCCTTCACTCACGAACAAGACCCTGAGATACTTGAATCTCACCCCAGTCTCGGAGGCTGCATTCCACTCTTTTCTGGTTGAGAACCATGGCCTTAGATTTAGAGGTGCTGATTCTCTTCCCAGCTGCTTCACTTGGCTGTGAACCACTCCAGCGAGAGTTGAAGGCGGCTTCAAGGCGGTTGGATGGAGCCAACAGGACCGGATCATCTGCAAAAAGCAGTGACCCGATCCTGAGGCCACCGAACCACAGCCCCTCTCAACACCCTGCACCTGTCGACCACCTTCTCCATGTCCACAAAGCACATGTAGATTAGTTGAGTGAACTACCATAGACTTATTAGGACCGAGCTATGGGTATAGAGATGGTCCACAGATCCAAGACCAGGACGGAAACCAAACTGCTCCTCCTGAATCCGAAGTTCGACTATCCAACGGACCCTCCTCTCCAGAACCCCCAAATCGACCTTCCAAAGTAGGCTGAGGAGCGTGAACCCCCTGTCGTTGGAGCACAACCTTCGGTCCACCTTTTTGAAGAAGGGAACCACCAACCTGGTCTGCCAGTACTGAGGCACCACCCTCGATGTCTGTCTGCCCTAATACATCTAGAAGAGCCTCCAACAGAGCCTTGCGGAACTCTGAGTGGGTCACCCATCCCCGCGGCCTTGCCACCGAGGATCTTCTTGACTACCTCGGCGATCTCAGCCCCAAAGAGGGAGCCCACCACTGGATCCCCAGACATGCTGGGGTAATTGTGGAGGTCTTCAAAGTATTATATATTATAACTTGATTTAATGTGTAATTTTAATGAACACTTACAAGATTATTAATTAAAATTACTACTATGTGCAGCTGTCGCAACTGAAAAATTGTGCACAGGGGTTGAAAGTAACAAAGTACTGGACTTGAGTACACTTTTTAGGTACTTGTGCTTGCTTGAGTATTTCCATGTGATACTTTCACTCTACTACATTCACTCTACATACACTATAGGGAAATATTGTACTTTCTACTCAAATGCACTTATGTGACGGCTTCATTTACTTTTCACATGGTTTTAATTTTAAAAAATGTTCAAATGATCCAATATTTCATCAAAACTCATAGATTAGAGGAAAAAGTACAAGTAAAAACATATTTCCTCAAATGTATGTGTTGACTTTCTGGCTCAAAGGTTGGGATCCACTGGGCTAAAACGGCTAACTGTATATACAAAAGGTAAAATGCTGTACACTAATGCTTGAGTATTAATAACCTAATGATGTCATAGTTCATGTAGTACTTTTTCTTATTTCTTTATGTACTTTTAACTAAGTAAAGGATCTGAGTACTTGAAGTACCCCGTTGAAGACGGAAGCACATGCAGAAAATACAAAATATGTTAGAAAGGCCAAATATAAAAGTTAACATCTACTTAAATAATATTAATAATAATAATAATGAACACCATAAGCAGTAAGCTAACTCAGATCTTTTCATTTGAAGTGGGAACACTCAATCGAAGGAGAAGCTAAGAGAGTAATTGAATTACATTTAGTTGATGTAGTGCAGATACAATTTTCAGGGAGAGGTCATGACCATGACCTGTACGGTAATATCCCCCGATGCAGCCTCGACACCAGTGGTGGGTGAAGGGGGTGAGGGCAGCGATTCCTTCAAGGTCTTTGTTGTATGCAGTTGATGCACATAACGGTTGAATTGCTTGTGCGTAAATCAGAAATATACAGCACAAATAAATATACAGCACAATATTCGTTTGATGGTAGATGTTAAGTTTGAGATAAATTCAGGCTTCGTGCAACACCTTTTTTTTTATAATATAGTTTTAACACTATTTGTACATATGCGTCTCTAGTATCACTTGCATTCATTTTGTACCTAATTCATTAACGAGGTCCCAGTCAGTTAATCATATCTGGATATGCTTCCGTGCACACAATTATGCCGCTGCGCTCAATGTGATCATAATTCTCCCATGAATATAACATTCGCCTTGATGCGACAGAGCACGGCATTGCCATAGTTAAAGGATCGTTACAGTTTATTACAACTTTTTTTTTTTTTAAGTAGTTTCGGCTACTGATAAAGATATATTCACCAAGTCCAGATTTTGGAGAGATCACAGGAACATTGTTAACAAGTTAAAAATCCAGTTTTCTGAATGTTATTTGTGTGTAGGTAACAGCCATCACAGTTTACAGACTTTAGCCTACTTTCCATAGTTGCGCTGGTACAGTTTTCCTGTGAAATGAGGGATTAGTACCACTGTACTTATCTACTGGGACGAACAGAGCGCCTCTAGTTTCATCAACGTAAAGATGTATGGGCGAATAAACGCTCCCACTTGTGCGTTAGAACCGCACTATATCAATTTCCAGCCGTTTTGTCTTGTAATAGACTTGCTAATTTGTGTGTCAGTGCACAATGTTCCTGTTTCTTTAGCTGGATACGTTCTAAATTCGCTAAATCTCAGGGGTGGTTTGATGCCCTTAACTCTGGAACAGAAAGTTTTCCTCTCGTACAACAATAGACTTTACAAAAACTGTCTGTATTTCTCCCAGCCGGTGAGGTGAATCGTGAAATTTTCACCCCACGTTCACCCGCTCCGCATTGGAGATAAATGAAGCACATGCCATTCCATGAGTCTCTCCCCCCATTTGTCCCTAATCAAAGAATGTTTCTCCTATCTCTTCTTCACCGCTTCATTCTTATTCATTAGAGATTTCTACGAAGCCATATGACCAGACAATCAGGCCATTGAGAAGTGGTAAGTAAGTGTGTCTGTGTCTGTGTGTGTGTGTCTTTAAGACAATTGTACCCGTTTTTCAATTTTCAGCCACTTCTGTATTAACATCACAATTTTACGTGATGTTAACATGAATGTTGCAAACTCATAATTATGATAATTCTGAGAGGACCTGAATGCTGCATAAACCCAGAGTTTCAGCTTCTGTCCTCGCCTCCCTCCATACCACTCGTAATAATGCATATCAGTCTCTGTCACAGTGGTGTGTGCGTGCGTGTGTGTGTGTGCACACGCGCACGTTTGAGGGTGGTCACTGATAAAGCATTGATAGTGTCCATCCATGGCGGATGATGTACAGCCTGCTGTCTCTCCAGGCAGATTGGATTTTCAGGACCGCTGATTTGCTGAGAGATGGAGCCTGGACCTCCTTCAAACACACACACACACACATACACACATACACCTGTTCAATCTACATGCACAATGTAAGCACATAAAAGCCCAGAAACACACACACACACACACACACACAAATACACATGAGTACACACAATGAAATGACTCATGCATGTACACACACGTACACAGTCAAACACACACACCTACACACACACACACACATATTATTCTCCTGCCAAAGCCTTTAAAGGCGTCCATGTGGAAATTGATCTCCATTTCTAAAGAGCACAGATTCATTGTTACAACCTTCTCTGTCTCTCTCTTGTACACACACACACACACACACACACACTGAGGCTGGCTCACTGACACACAATCTGAACCTCTTTGGTCTTACCTGTCGACAATCAGCTGTGATTTTTGTCCATTTGTCTCTGCTATTTACGCAATGGGAAAGCCACAACAAAAGCCTGTGTGTGTGTGTGTGTGTGTGTGTGTGTGTGTGTGTGTGTGTGTGTGTGTGTGTGTGTGTGTGTGTGTGTGTGTGTGTGTGTGTGTGTGTGTGTGTGTGTGTATAAAGGGGCACAAAGGACAGAGATGAATGAAAGCCTGCTTTCAATTGAGCAAAAATTGCTTTTCTTCCCCGTCCTCAACATTAATTCGGCTGCTTTGGGCTTTGTGTATTTTGATATGAACATCGATGTCTTCTCGCTTGTCTTAGTTATTGGAGGCTTGAAATATTTTTCATCTTCCCTCCATCTGAAACCTAAAGTCCCCTTCTATTCAAAAATATGGTTTATCATTACTTGGTTGGATGTTTGAGTTTCACTGTGCAGAATGACATCTGAGGGGGGAAAGTTTAAGCTGTGTACCCATGAGCATGATTTGTGACATCACAACTAATTTTGACCCAGTCTTGCAACATACAGAGCTGTCATGAGGAAACTAGAACCGGTGCACAAACACAGAAAAGTATTCTTCACAGATATAACATTTAACGAGGGAGAAAAAGTAGATGTAATTTAACATAATCATTTAACTCATTTTGTGGAATAATGTTATGGGGACCCATTATCATTTAAAGTATTTTTAAAGATCTTATAACTCACAATTAGATTAATATATTCAGTTTTAAATCTATGGGGAAAAAAGCATGAAGCGTTATTATGGTTACATGACTTTTGTTAGAATATAATACAAGTGATTTGTTCGCAGCTGTGGAAATTTGTCTTGGCTTCACAAGTTTGTAGAAGACATAATACAAAAACCAAACAATAAAGCATGTAATACAAATGCAACACACGCACAGAGGACACTGCTACAAGTGAAACCCAAACACCAAAATATGAGAAGTGCACAGTTCAGACAACAATGTTAAACATTCATGAATTTAGCAGAGTTATTGCGTTTGGTATGAAAGGCTTTTTTGTAGATGTTCTTGGCTGCTGCAGCGGCTCTATAGCGGCTGCCTGAGGGCAATTTATTGAATTAAATGAATGTTATTTATGTATAAATATATTTAAATGTGTTTATTGGGTCTGAAATGTTTTTTTTTTTTTTCAGGAGCACATTGATGACATTTGAAGGGATTCTTCTTCAGTGTTTTAGTATTTATCAGTTTTCCTGTGCTAAATGGATGGACTATAAAATATATATTCTAATATATGGATTAAATCAATTGGTAAATTAATAGAATATATTAAAGTTTTTTAGTGGGTTACCTATAGGTTTTATTGGATTTTTACAAAGAAAATTAATTGTTGCATGAAAGGCAATTTTATTTAGTGTCCATAAATGGTGTAAACGGTATGAAAACGACTGAATAGTTGAAAGTAAGTGAAAGTTCAAAGGTCAAATCTATATCTGTCAACATGAATGATTTCAATCTGGAACACGCACATCCACTGTCGCCACCTTCCATTGGTCAGTGGAAGCATTTTGGTCTCTGCTATAAACTCAGTGATGTGGAGGGAGCCCCTGACATTGTAAATACCCCCGATCTGGTCACATGATGTTTTGAATTTTGCCGGATTCCTACACAACAACAACAACTACTACTACTACTACTACCGGATTTACTAGAATCTGCTTATCTGGCGTTCTTAGCTGCCTCGCTGTGAAAAACACAATTTGGGATTAACTGATCTCTTTTTCCCTAATTCCTCATGTAAAATGGTTCCGTTATGATTACAGTAATAATGCAGATGACTTCATTTTAAGCCAAGTTCTGTGGAGTAAAATGTAGCTTTGCATTCATTCCCAATTTACTATATTGTTCGACTCGCACAGAAAAAAAATAAAGCTCGGGCCTCGTGATTGGATGCGACCTTGTTTGCTCAGCTTTTTATCCCGCCCCTTATTGGTGGTTGTTAGTAGTATTGAGTAGTGAGTCCTGATTGGTTAAGACCTCGTTGACGACGTTTAACCCTGAGCGCTATAATTTTGACACTTCTCCATTGATTTTTGCTAACATTTTCAAGGTTGGTTTGTGTCGATGTCAGGACAAAACGGAGAAGGGAAAAAAATGTTTTCATATAGCGGATACTATAAGTGGTTTTTCAGCTTTTCACATGCTGGCTACTATACAAGGTGACAGCCATTCATCAGGATCTAATCTAATCATTCAGATGCATTCACACACCAAGGAGCAATACAGGGTTAAGTGTCTTGTCCAAGGACACTTACATATGCGGACTGAAGGAGCTGGGAATCATACAGCAGATCTTCTGATTGGTGGAAACTGCTCTACCTCTGAGCCACAACCTTCCATAACCAGCTGCCATGATGCACAGGGTTGTTGTTGTTTTTTTTTATTAAAAGGAAGAAATTAAGAATAAGATGTTTTCCACTTCCATTCAAGTGGGAAGAGCAGGCATTCTGTGTTCATTAAAAAAAAAAAAAATGATGGCTTACCGTAGCATGTCCTCGATAAGAAGTCCCTGGTTTGCAGGGACAGGTGTCCTCTTGTTGTATGCTGTGTGTGAATGTGTGTGAATACCTGCAACCCTTCTCTAACCAGCAAAGGTGGAGGTATTTAAGACCAGATGTTTTTTTTTTCAAAGATTTCATGCATTTAATTAATTAATCACTTGAGTCACTAAATAACATTTTAAAAAATAGCATTTTATGGCTATTATAGTTTCTGTTTGCACAAATCTGCCCATAAACAAAAACCTATTTATCCTCTGTACAAAATTCTTTTTGGGGGGTTATTCTAGAGTCTTAGAGATCATAATAATCTAAATAAAATGGCCTCTTTCTGGGAGGGTTTGTCTTTGCAATATTCTCAGGAGTAAGGGCCAGGAAGCTGATTTTATATAAGAAATGTAATTTTTGTCTAAGTTGTCTACTATTATGTTGTTAGAAAAAAAAACCTGTACGATTAACATTTTTTTTTATTTTAAGTATAAATGAGAGTCACAGACCTAAAGGCTCATAGGCTTAAATGGGTTAAACTCATCTAGACTTTGTCTTGTGCATTTCTTCTCCTGATTATGTTAACAAAGTCTGACCTATTATCAAAAGATCTTTTATGCAGTGGAATGACTGTGTGTTTGCAAAGCTCAATCTCAATTTTCCCTGCTTCGCTCGCAAAAACAATTTAACAGCGTGATGGAAAATAATGCTATTCATATGATTTTACATTATGATTATACCAGGTGTGACGCTGATTTATAGATATTCACTGACTGTGGAGGGATCCCTGCTTGTTGTTCTTCCCTTCAGGCATTTTACCTCCAGATCAATGGGACTCCTGGATCGAAACCATGAATTAACATGTAAGTAAACTTTTATTAAAAGCTTGATCTTTAAATTGAAAGTTTACATTTTGAAGGACGATAGAGAAATTTATCTCTGAAACTTCACATGGCCTCCAATATCTCATCTCATCTCATTTTCTATACCTGCTTATTCCTCATTAGGGTCGCAGGGGTCTGCTGGAGCCAATCCCAGGGTGTTACAGCGAGAGGCAGGGATACACCCCAGATGGTCGCCAGCCAATCGTGGGGCACACACACCATTCACTGACACACTCACACCTACGGGCAATTTAGAGTCTCCAATTAACCTCAGCATGTTTTTGGACTGTGGGAGGAAGCCGGAGTACCTGGTGAAAACCCACACAACTGCAACAGCGCTAACCCCTGCACCACCGTGTCACCCCGCTTCCAATATCTTCTTAATGAAAAGTTATTATTTAATAATCTAACTATTTCTCAAAACCACAAACCGGACGTTGTAATTTTCTATTGCTGTTTGGTCAACAACTACATCAAGTTCACCAGGGAGGACTCCAAAGACCGGAAGCTACCCTTTCTGGATTGTGAGGTCCTTGCCGAAGAAGATGGAGGTCTCAGCACAGAGGTCTACAGGAAACCCACACACACTGACCAATATCTACTATTTGACTGTCATCACCCACTGGAACACAAACTGGGTGTCATCAGAACCCTTCAACACTGGGCAGACAGCATCCCTTCCAAAACAGAAGGGAAAGAGAAGGAACACACACATCAAACAGGCACTAATTGTGGTTACCCCAACTGGGCATTCATAAAGATTAATAGAAGACAGGAGAAAGAAAACAAAACACAGAAAGACAAAAAGAAGAACAGAAGGAATCATGTGGTAGTGCCGTACTTATCTGGTCTCTCGGAGAAACTAAGAAGAATCTTCAGCAAACATAACATCCCAGTTTATTTCAAGCCTGGTAACACCCTCAGACAGAGACTGGTCCACCCCAAGGACAAAACCCCAAGACAAAACCTCAACAATGTGGTTTATGCAGTGAAGAGTGTCCGGATCTATATATTGGAGAAACGAAGCAACCACTCCGCAAACGCATGGCGCAACACAGGAGGGCCACCACATCAGGACAGGATTCAGCAGTACATCTACATCTGAAGGAAAAGACAAGGAGGACAGGTGGTTTGAGAGGAGTGAAAGAGGCCATCTATGTCCATTTGGACCAACCTACTTTGAACAGAGGAGGGGGACTGAGTCATAACCTATCTGCTACATACCATCCTGCCTTGAGATCTCATCCCAGGAAGTTTAACTGCTCTTCACCATCAGAGTAGGACTCTTTCTCTGGATCATGTGACCACAATGACTCTCATCCCAATTCACACCTTGAAGGGTGACCTATGTGACCCTTTGTTATGGGGATGAGGGGTGTGGTCTATAGCTCCACCCTCTGTGATCCAGAGATATAGCTCCTGGTTTCCATCATCGGGCTAGAACTGAAGAAGCCTTTTGGATGAAAGGTGAAACGTCTTCAAGCTCAAAGAAAAAGTCCAGTTGCTTACTTTTTAAACTCCTTGACCATTGCTGTTCGGTGTAACTTTTTTTCTTTTTCAAATATCAAAATATACAAAAAAAAGTTAAAAAGTGTTCAAAAAGTAAAAAAATGTAAAAGTCAACCTTGAAATTATTCTAGTGTGGGCCAAATCATAGGACTAATATAAAATGCAACAACAGTGCTGATTATAAATGTGTTGTGTAAAATGTTATATTAGTTATTAAATTAATCTTTATTTGTATAGTATGTTTTATATAATAAATTTATTATAAATTTATATAATAAGGTGCAACAGAAAGTCACACAAAAAATAGAATAATTAACATACATTACCCCCCCCACACACACACACACACACACAAATAGAGCACAATATCATTTAAATCCAAAGCTAATGACAGATGTTTAAAAAAAATTGAAAAAAAAGTATTAAAACCAAAGATCAAAGTGTGAAAAAGAACATGATCCATGAATTAGAAATAAAAATCAATGATGAATAAAAAAAAATAAATCATTTAATAGCAAATAAATGTTTATTTAATGAATTAATTCTTGCTCTTGCTGCTTTAAATAGTTTGCTGCTTTCATCCAGCAAACTATTTAAAGTCAGTGAAACCCGAGCGACTGTAGGATCCTTATACATCAGATTAAAAACAATAACGAAATCTCTACACTTCATGACGTCAATGGTGGGGTTTTGAATGGATATTTTGAAGTCTTGATTCGGGTTTCCTGTTTGCTGCTGCTTGTCGGCCGCCAGGAACAGGGCGGAGAAAAACAAACTAAATTGCCATTTATCCGCGTGCACTCTTACTTCGGCGAGACTGGGAATCCCCGGGGAGTCGCGCGATAAAAGTGAGGGGTGGCGAAATTTGTTATCAAGCTACAAACGAGTGAGAAACGTTGCTACACAGAATTTGCTGCACGAGCTATATGATCAAAAGCGGTAACAGCGTGCAACAGTGATTTTCTTTTTCAGTGTTTGAAGGTTTGACTTTATTGTGGACTGCCTACAGATTATGTAACATGTTGCAGAACATTGCAACCTCATCTTTAAAACTACCAGGGTCATAGGGAAGAAAAAGACTATTTAATTCACTTCAATCTGGGTCTCTTATTAGGAATTAGATGTTAGAAATGCACAATTTAAATCAGCCAATCAGAGGAGAGGCTCGTTAATATTAACGAGACGGACACAAAACGACATGTCCCTTCTAGAGCTCCGGAGAGAAGCTTGAAAGAGGAGATTTAAGGCTAAAATCCTGCGAAAGTGCAGAATATGGGACCTTTAAATCACACTCGTGCAGTCGGCTCTCTTTTGCCCCTTTAACATTCTTTCTCAGTTCTTTGAGAAAACTCTGCAAGAGTTTGTCCATCGGGAGCGTTAGTTGTTCTAGAAGCCACATTATACTCCGAGAGAGAGTCGAGCTGTTTATTATTATAGACCTTCATTACAAAGGGGCGTCTCCGGGGACTTTCTGGCTGATAAAAACATGCTCACACACCTTCAGGCAGGACACTGTCTCGCTTCTGTCCCAGTTAAACCCAGTCACTGTCACAAGTCTGTCCCATTTTCTGTGTGAGAACTGTAGCCTCCTATCAGTCTCCAACCTTTAACAACAACTCTGGTGCAGAAGCCATCAAAACAGAGTATAAAACAAGGTTTATTAAATATGCTTTAGGGTATTTACCGATTTTTATCCAGCAGCGGAATAAGCTTCTGTTGCTAAATGATTTATAGGAACAAGCAAAACATAAGGGGCGCAAAGGTTAAGTGCTTTTTGCTTTTTATGTTAGGTTACAAAGAGATACTGTTAGTTTTTAATTTTTTACATAGGTTATATACCGAGTATAAAGACCAGAGTTCACCACAAATGGCTCTGTGTAATGTATTGTGTGTAGGCAGAGCAACGTGGGTCGATTGCTAACAGATGCTTGCTAACAGACGCTTGCTAACACGCTCGCAGCATTAATATTCACCATCTCAGTTCAGCCCGTTAGCGTAACATTATAAAATTAGCACTAAACTGATAGAAATTTCAAATCAGGCACGTCAGACATATAAAATATATAAAAATAACATAAAAATGACCCGATGATGGCGCTAGATGACAAGAGTTACAAAGGATGTCGGGTTAGAGTTAGCATTTTAGCTCTCTGGTTTCCTCATCTGACGTCAATGGCTTTTGAATGTGTTTTTTGGTTAAATACATGAAATAAGGTGTGTGGTTAAAACATTTTTAACAGGATTTTGCTCTACAGTATAAAATAAGCCAGGAAATAACGTGAGTTTTGAAGCTTAAGCAGCTGATAAAGTAGCTAAATAGGAGCACCCACAGAGGTATTAAACATCATCACGCTAAAGTGCAAAATTATATTGCGAGTTGGAAATTGAGCGCTAAAGTCACGCGACCACGATGTGGCTTGTTTATCGCCTAATGTTAGCAATTTTTCTAGCATGGTGTTGATTTGTGTAGCTTATCTTATCTCGCTAAACCAAAGATAAAAGTGTTAAAAAGAATATGATCCATGAATTTGAAATAAAAATTCGACTATGAACAATTACCAATAAATACGTGTTTATTTGAAGTCATAATTTTGCTTCAAATTCAATCAACGCTCACTGCTTTGTTGAATTCTGCGGCATTCACCTGTCTAAAAAAGGCAGTTGCTAACAACGTAGCTAAATAAGACCACAGAAAAATATAAGAATTACAAAAATCACAAGCATGGTGTTGATTTGTAAAGATTATCTTATCTTGCTTGAACCCATGTTTGGTTCAGCAAGATATCATAAACACCATGATTATCATAAACTTTGTTTGGTATAGAGTTTATTATGCTAGCTGACAAAAATCTACCATCTTTGTGCTGTAGTGCTTTAGGAAAACAACCAGTAGGAATGTGAACATCCCAATTCATCTAATACGGACCAAAGCGATAGATCGGCCATGATTGATGACGATAGATCTGTCAGACTAAACCCCTCACCTCGGACGCCACGTTTCTACAAACTTATACTGCTGTAGAACTTGGTCTGTGTTTCAGAGCATAAAGAAGAATTAACACCCTGCTCAAAGCCCAGTGGATGTGCTATTGCAGGGTAATAAATCTAAAAAGCATAAGCCAAATCAGTTCTGGTTGAGCGTGTTGGAAAGAAAATCTAATCCAACAATCGGTATACACTTTAAAATATTAAAGATTATCAGAAAAACACATTTAATGTTAATAACTTCAATAATTCACATCATAAGCCACTTTTTTTTCCCCCTCAGCAAATCTGACTTGATGAAATATAAAAAGGATAAAACAAAAAAAAAGGCAGATGTAGAGAGGAAAAACAAAGAGAAAAACAGCAACATCTTCTCATACAATGTGTTTTTTTCTTATACGATTTTTCAATCCGCTGTGGTAAAAATAAAACTCTTCATGTTGCGATCCGGCAGGGGGTTTGTTCACTGTTGGATCACAAGATGTGGGATGGAATGATCAACTGCTGTGAGCTGACATTTTGTCCTTAAAAAAAATGATTATATAACTGCACTATTGTGTCCCTCGCTGCAAACTCTTTTCGCCAAATCGCCGGTTTTCACAGCGGTTTGTTTGGATCTTTCCTTTTTTTTCCTCCACAACAACAAGAAACGACTTGGGCTGATGGACGATGTCGAACGTGTGTTTTTCACCCGCGGGCCTTTCCGCCATTTACGGAATCAAAACGAAAACAAATAGGATCTCTTATGAGTTCACATGTGTTTGTGATGTACTTTGCAAGAATGAGGTCAAACCTTTCCAATCCGACCACATAATCCCTGGTCAGATCGAGATATTTCAGATTAATAGAAAATCGTGTCTTGGAAAAACCAACATCTTGTTTATCCTGAAAGTCGAGAATTTATGTGACTGTGATTGTATTTCACATATTAAATATAAAGATATTGTTGCTTTTTTGTTTTTCCCCTCCCCAAGACTTGGTTCATAAGCCCTTTACTAAAATGCACAATTCCATGGATCAATTAAATCTTTGGTAATGGATTCTTTAAACACCGGTAAGCTTTCGGTTTTTAATAAAATAATGCATTATTGTACATTTTATCATCACAAACATTTTCTTTGAGTTTTTTTTCCTTTCTTCAGGACATTTGTTTGATCATCTGTTTGGAGTGTTGGTGCACAGCTTCCACGAAGGCGCCGACGTTCTCCGGGTCCATGTCGGGGTAGAGGCCGTGGCCCAGGTTGGCGATGTAGCCCCTCGTGCCGAAACCCTCCACCATCTTCTTCACGATGTCTGAAATCCGCTCCTGGGAGGAGGGAAGAAGGTGGAGGGGGGGAGACAGAGGATGGAAATCAATACTATGGCGAAGATATTTCTCCCGCTGAAACTGGGTCAGCGGATGATCGCTTTCGGGAACTTCTGGCGAAGAGTTTTCTTTTACATTTCCATACGGTGTGTAAACAGAAGTCAAAATGAGTTATAGCGCTTGAAATGCATATGGAAACAGTGGGATTAGAATAGAAACTGCAGCATGTATGCAGGGCGCTTAAAATAACAGCAGAAGTACATTTTGGAGGAAAAAGTGAAGAGTTCCACAACTGGATCACTGATGTTTTCTCAGTTTTACTTTAATAGTTTCTCCTTTAACTTTAACAAGACGCAAACAGTCGACACATACAAACTGTTTAGAAACAAAAACAGCCTATAAGTAAAAGTGGGAGTGGTGGGTTACCTTTGGAGCGTAGAGTGCACATGGGTCCATGTTTCCCTGCAGGCTAACCTTCCCTCCCGTGCGCTCCCTGAACACAAACACACACACACAGTAATCCTTTAACTAACAGGTTAAGCATTTAATGAGCAGACCAGGAAACACGGATGTCTGTTGACTTAAATCCTGCACAGAGTGACAACCCGGCGACGAGGGAGAGGTCAGTAATGGTTAACCTGCTCCTGGGGGGGGGGGGGGACAGAACGGCGTGGTGTGTGTGATCACGGCTGCATCCCTCGGACGCATTCACTTCAACTCAGCTTCAAGCTCATTGTTCTTGCTGGATTTTCAAGAGGCTACGGCTTTCCCCATTCATGCCGACATTCCAGAGATGTTTCAATGTTTCAAATCGCAAGCAGGAAGCTTAACAATTCAGTGCATAAAAGATTTAAAAGAAGTTCTTTGACAATTTGGATGAGACAAACTGCTCACATAAATATTTAGGAAAATATCAGTAGTAAAGTCGGTGTGTGTGTGTGTTTTACCGTGCTGATCGTGGGTCAATAGTCCAGTCCAGCCCGACCACCTCATAATGAGACTGAGACAGATCCTCTAGAGCGTAGTGACCATCCTTTGCAAACACAATCTGGAACAAACACACACACACATTAAATAGAAAGTTAAATCAAGTGATTTTGGAGGCAACTTTTCCACAGAGCACCGTGACCCATCTTTAGTAAAATGCCGCCATCTACTGGTGATAAAGTGTAGCAGTGATTGGTCCGACGGAGCTGATGGATCCCTAATGATCCCTCCTGGGAGCAGAGAACCACCACAGCGATGACGAGAATAGAAATCGGGAGAATTGAAACTGATACAGCAGGTAATTAGAACTGAACAACTCAACAAATATATGAATAAACTGACTCAATCGCAGCCGAGTGTAGATTATCAGTCGTGAAGAAACATGAGAATGTGAACGTGTGCTACAGCGTGTGTGTGTGTTATCTTTATGTTCTATTCCGTCTCACCATAGGGACGTCCTGTCCTGTCTCTTTGAGTTTGTCTTTGACGCGGCGGGCGATGTCTCGAAGGTAAGGCAGGGAAAAGTCTTTGAACTCTACGGGACCCAAAATACCGGCGTGGGACTCGAACACCTGCAGAGCCTGGACCCCGGAACCACAGCAGAGAGGAGACACCATGATAAGGTTTGTGAGAAGATGTAACTCAACACAACTAAACATGGGAAAGAAGAAAGCAGAGGCCTAATCTTAAAACACTTTCATATATATACGGCTCTAAAATATAACCTATTTCACCTGATAAGAGGAAATCAATGATACGTAGTTGTGTGTCAAGCCCCATGTCAGATTCAGATTATTATTAGAGTAGAAGAATCTATGTGATTCACTTTGATCTCTGTTAACTAAGCCAAAAGCTTTGAATCATCTCAGCTGGAATTTGTGTTGCAGGAAGAACAATAAAGGAAGCAACACAAAGTAATTAACAATCATACAATAAAGGAGATGTATAGATTAGATTTATATAGTGCATAGACCGATTTAGGAGTTATGTTTGTATTATTAAAGAAAAAACTATTTCACTTTGTGTCCAAATCTGGTCAAACGCAACATTATGTAATCATTTCTCACACTCCTCCGCAGGAAGGTCAGGGGTCAAGCAGAAAATCTCCTTGACACCACTGGGGACCTGCAGACTCGCTGCTGCCCCAAATACTGAGAACTGCAGTGAAAAGCGGCGCCGCACTTTGTCCACACGGTGGGTAATAATCCACTTCTGTGCTCTCAGGCTGTTCTCCACTTATTTGGGAGGGAGGGAGGGAGGGAGGGAGGGAGGGAGGGAGGGGGTGGGAGGGGGGAGCAGAATGCTGCCTCAAACCTATTTTGTGCTGATACTGAGAAGCAGGTTTGTTTCTATAAGAACTGTGTGCCGCAGCTGCCGCCATCAGCAAATAGTATTTATGTCCAAGTCTGAAATGCTCTGCACAATCTGCCGCATCCTGAATCTCTCAGGTCTGACTGATCCAACCCGCCGGCTTCAGAACGCTTCCTCTATCGCGGATCTGTGACCTTCCTCCAGACCACAAACAAGGATTATTAGCAGTTATATAACAAAAAGATTTCCTTAGTGAATATTCGTGGAGGCTCATTGCTAACTGTTTACAAACCATCTAAATTTAAAAAACAATCTAAATTTGAGGGAATATTTTCTTTTTTAATACAAATAAATGATTAACAACACAGTTTAGGCCTCAGTGAACAGATCAGTTCAAGAATAGAAAATAATTTTTAAAAAAAAGAAACACCACTTGGCTCATTATTGCACAAAGATTGCATTTGTTTTAGTTTTTAAAATCAAATTGAAAAAAAATACCTCCACTGAGAAGAAAAAGAAGAAAAAATATATAATTTGGTTTCTAAATGTATTGCTGCTAATTTTGTGAATTACTGATAGGATCCTAATTTGGTCTCTTCATTTATTCGCATACATAGGTATGTCATTTATTAAAATTCATATCGTGCATGTATTATATGCCTGTACTAAATATAAAAATTAAGTGTTTTTCTGAACATTCAACAAATCGTAAAAAGGTAAAAAAAAAAAAAAGTAATAGAGAAAATCATGCAGCTATTTAAGTCAGTTTAAAAATACAGGAGGTGTGTGTGGTTTATGCATGTTTACAACATTTAGTATCTTAGTCTAGAGCAATGGTTCTCACGCTTTTTAATGTCAAGGACCTTTAACCCCATCTGATAACATTTTGATGTTTCATAATAAAAACCGAGGCCAAAATTATGGAGGACTGAAAGTGCCATGGTCAAGGATAAATAAATAAAGACTTAGTACATAAATAAATATACCAGTAATGTCCTTTTGTCCATTAATTCATAAAATTGTTTCTTCTGTGTATTATTGTCCCCTTTTTTATTTCTACGTTCTACGTTCTGTCATTATGGAATTATAGTGAAAATAAATTATTCCTCTTTTTTCCCCCTGGACCCCACATAGAAGACGGTGGTCTGACCTGGGCTCCGGCTGCCACTTGTCCCAGCAGATACTCCACTATCACATCTGTCAGCATCTTCAGCAGCATGTGGCTGGCCTCGGGGTGCCGGTACAGCCAGCGCTTGGCCTTGGAGTGGGTGTTGGAGCCCCCGCCTTCGATCATGTAGGACATCAGCGTCCACTGCGGAGAGGGACAGGGACAGAAAGTGATGCTTTAAAAACGCATTTCAGCTGTTTTTCAGCACATCTTCGAAACGCGCGCGTCCTCTCACCGGAGCTCCGGTGAACCCTATGAGCGGCACTTTGCCGTCGATCTTGTGTCTGGTCAGCGTGATGGCTTTGAAAACGTAGCCCAGCTCCTTGGCCACGTCCACTTTCACCCGCAGGCGCTGCAGGTCTTCCGGCTCCTTCAGGGGCTCGGGGAATGTAGGGCCTTTACCCGGCATCATCTGCACGTCCATACCCAGAGCCTGGAGGGGGGCGAAGAAACCAGCGAAACCACAAATCAGGTCAAATAACGTGAGTAAACATATGTGCGATGCGCTTATCGACTCTGGTTCTGTTATTCTTACCTGTGGGACGACGAGGATGTCAGAGAAGATGATGGCTGCATCAAAAGGGAAACGTCTCAGAGGCTGAAAGTGGAGAGAAAAGAGGAGAATTTGTGATTTCTTATTCATCACAGGTTTCATGAGAACGCCGTCGTCATTCACGATATAACACGACTCAGAAGTATCTCAAAAATGCATTAATATATCATCAGTAGTTAACCCATTAAAACCTATGAGCGTCTAAATCTGTGACTGTCATTTTACACATAAAATAAAAAAAATCTAAAGGTTATTCATACAGTTTTTAATGACATGATAGTGGACAACTTAAACAAAGGTTTTATGCAAAAACACGGGAAAAAAGATAGATAACATGATGACTCAACTGATATAATTACATTAATTAAATCTTTTTTTAAAAACCTGGGCTTAAATGGGTTAAGTATAAAATGACAGTCACAGATTCAGCAGCTCTTAGGCTTAAATGGGTTAATTAACATGTGGATCTGATATCAAGCAACCTCAGCATCTGTCATTTAACACACTTTGTCTAACCTTTTGTTTTGAGCTTGAACGACTAAATCGATTTAAGCTCTGAAGATATTTACAACAGGGGCTGAACGTGCATCAGAAGTTTTAAAAACCACTGCTGTACCTGCAGCGTGAGCTCACAGCAGGCCTCGGGTGAGCGGCACGTGTCGAAGAAGTCCTTCCCTGACCGGAACTCTCGAAACTCTGCGGATTACGTTCAACAAAACGTGAGGAGATGCAGTGTCTGACCTTTTAATCAGCCGTCAAGATATTTGAAGTCCAAAGGCAAACAGAAAGCGGGATTTATAGCCAAACTTGTTGGATTCTGTGAGCACAGTACCTGGCAGATACCTCCCAGCCTGCCTCATGCACCACACGGGGACATGCTCCGTTTCCTCGCCACGCGCCGCTCGCAGGAACGTGTCATTCCGGAGCTGCGGGAAGTCTTTGGGGCTGGAAGGAAGGAAAAAAAACAAACGTTTAACATTGTTTTATGATGCTTATTAAGTAAAACTGCATCAGACGGCTTTATTGTAACAATTCACTTCTTTCAATGCACTTTTATACTGAGATAGATTTGTCTTAACAGCTACCAGCATTAACTAAACACATTTCTGAGTGACTGCCATCTATCGAACCCACGATGCTGGGGTCCACCTCGGCCTAGCACGGTTCTGTTATCTAAAACACAGACGTCCCCCTCCCCAGAAACACCGGGCATTGGGAGGAGGAGTTGGAGCTGCTGATAATGGGACGATAACCCTCCTGTGAGCTCTTATCACCTGCCAGCAGCACAAGAAACGGTTGAATGAAAGCTGCTGCGGACGTGTCAGCGTGACATGTTGTAGTTAAACCTAACCGTTAGCAGGACATTTTAATAACAAATTATAGCTTACAAAGAAAACTCCTATGTTGACTTAAACTCAGGGAGGGTTCACCTGTATCACATGTTTACACTTGCTTCAGAGTCTTAAGTCAAAAATATTAAACAAGTATATACACTCACTATAATGTATGTCATAATTTCAGCATAGTTTTTGTTGATTTTCCTCCAGTTCATCAAGTACAGTTAACAGAGCAGCTAATGTATTGATACTATAATATATTTTCTACCTTAAAGACATATTTAACCAAAATATAATGTTGATAATTCAAGAGAACTAACGTTAAATTTTGATTTATATGCAGACTTTCACTAGCAAACGCACGTTATCAATAAAACCGGTAAATGACAGGAAAAGCTTGGTTATTGATGGAGCGAGCGAGATTATAAAACATGTTGTTTCCGTTCTGACAGTGATAACCTCCTGTTAACACGGAGCTGAAGCTGAGCTAACATGAGCGGCTACTTACAGGATGAAGTCGTCCTTGCTCATGTCTGCAGGTCGAGGAGGAAACAGGTTGTTCAGGCGGCCGCTGCGTCTCCGGACGACTGTCACTGAACACAACCCGCTCTCTGCTCTGCTGCTACAGCGGCGCGGCCATGTTGGAGAACCACGTGACTACACCAGGAAATGACGTTTCAAAATAATACGCTTTAACGGTTAACGTTATAAGAATGTATTTTATTTCTTTTTCGGTATTTCATCCTTATTTTTTCATTCATTTGCTTGTTTCTTGTTTCATTTGTTTCTTCTTTTCTTTTTTGTTTGTTTTGTGTCATTTTCTTCCCGTTTCTTTTCCTTTATTTGTATGTTTGTTTCTTCCGTCTTTTATTTTTCTCTCCTTCCTTCCCGATACATTTTTGCCAGACAAAATGTTTCTTTCATTTATTTGTTTAAATAA
This sequence comes from Lepturacanthus savala, assembly GCA_030544235.1. Taxonomy (NCBI): domain Eukaryota; kingdom Metazoa; phylum Chordata; class Actinopteri; order Scombriformes; family Trichiuridae; genus Lepturacanthus; species Lepturacanthus savala. The sequence goes on from CM060461.1 coordinate 17,851,977, forward strand.
CCTTGGAAAAGAACAGTTTAAAGGTTGAATATGTAGAATTTTTATTAAAAGCTATATTTAAAAAATAATGGTAATACGTCCATAGCGCGTTTAGAGGGACACAATAAAACTATAGATTTCCGGAAAAAAGACGTGTGGATTAATTAGGTTTAATGGGTTTTCACAATGATGTTATGTTTACATGTACTAGCTAACAGCAACAGGGACATGGGAGGGTTGCCAGATTCTTTCTCCTGAGTCAGAAAGTCCTGCAGAAGCAGAGTGACCGGAGAAGAGCAAAAAAACAAAAACAAAAAATAGTGAATATCGGTGAAGCACATGCTAGATGGACTTATATAAAGGATTTACATTGCACCAAAACACGAAGAAATGGCGACTTCTCTCCTCAGTTGGTGAGTTAAGCTAACTCGCTTGCTAACTTAGCTAACGTTACCCGTCTTAAACAACTTAAATTGTGCTCAAGCTAAGGAAGATTTTTCATGTTTGGCGGATTTATGATAAATCTCTTACTTTGGGTTGAAGAGGAAGAGTCGCTAGTTAACAAGAAACACACAATTTATTGAGAAACACTTTGCTGCATATTCATCACATTAAATGACAGGGACAGTTTTCAGGAAAGAATATTAAGAAACTGCAATAGTCCCTGTTGCAACAAATGGACTTAAATGCACCATTCGATTCCCCGAGGTGCACTTGAATCCACCATAAAGTCTTATTACCTTAAAAATGGGCACTAGAGTTTCAAAGTGCAGATACCATGACCACAGTGTTTTTTATGTTGATGTTTAATAAAAGCCGGCCTTTATACATTTTTAACAGAGTAACATTTCATTTTGAATTATGGTATTTTTTAAAAATAATTTCTTGTGGATACATATTTTTGTTTAGAATTTTAAACTTCTGTGGCTGTGTGATATCAATGCTATTACTGTTTTTATTTAACATATTCCTTTAATTACAATTACTGTTTTTTTTAAATTGCTTTTGAAAGCGTCCACCCTTTTCTCTAAACTGTAAACACAAAATCACAGTTTTCAAACTGCATTTACGAAACGTCTGACCTCTGCTCCATTTTTGTTTCCAACACAGATGAAGTCACCTGACGCCTCTTCACGCTCAGACTCGCAACTGAAGCGTTTTGCCGATTGAGTTTGAACAGGTGAGACATGAGTGAGACCAATTGTGTGCTGCATTTTGAAAGCCAGTGTTTACCAAGGGAACAGAATGCGCTAAATGATGCGATTTGTGTTTACACTTAGAATTGCGCTCAGGGATTAGGATTTCAGTCATGTTGTTGGTGCATTCATTTAAACTTTTAACACATTTCTTATCTTTTGTTTGTTTCTTTTTTATTGTTTATGCATCACCTACAAAATTCATATTTCTTTTAAAAAATAACCCTGAAAATGATAAAATACAGTTTGATAGCTATGATATATATTTTTTCTTTGCATGTGTCTTTTCTCATCGTGTTGTTAAATCCTGTTTTTATATAGTTCAGTGCTGATTTTCATCCAAGTACTTAAATATAAGATGAATAAACAAAGACACACCGAATGCAATTTACTACATGCGTTTTCGGTCCATACAACATTTACATGTTCAAATAGCAAGTTATTATAGTACAAATCAAAAAAAGTGAATTCATTACTAAATGGCAGACAAACAGCTCACAATTACCTGGGTACCTTTTTTTTCTTAAGGGTCAGTTTAAATTTAAACTATTTATACTCAAGTATACACAGAGTCAAACCAGAGCATTTCAAATAGACACATTTCATTTTAAAAGACCATATGTGAAATGATGAAATGATAAAGAGAAGAGGATGCATTCAACATTTACTCCTTGAAGAAAACAAGCAAGCTGACAAACAAAAAACAAGAGAAAGAGCTCCACTTCAATATGAAGTACAGTAGGTGATCGATGACACAACAAGCAACATAAGAATAATTCAGTAGTCCCTTGCAGCAACAGTATATTTCTTAATTCCATAGGATGAGAATGGGGTCAAGGAGCAGCTTATTAAATAATTGAAATGTTTAAAAATATGGACCCTTGCTACAACAATTAAGTCAAATACATCAGAATGTTTGCACAGTTTTTCATGATTGAGTGCAGGACACTGCTTTACCTTTAACTGAGTGTGCTATTTTCAGCTATTTTCAATATGCGCCATGTGACACTTTTCCATGTTCTATCCAGTCAGTATGAGGCAGCTGTTCACAGAAAAATCTGCCAGGGAACTACAGTTTATCCTGCGCTATGTGTGCACTTTGTTCTGTCCCTATGTACACGACAATATATTTAAATTCAACAGCCCAGTCACTAGTGTCAAAAAGTTAAAAGGAAATGACACAAGTTCTCTGTTCTACATAATGCTCAGCAGTATTTTTGTTATCCATTCGTGTAAGAAATCCATTTCATATACACCTCAGGATATGATGCACAGAAATGGAATCTGTACACGCAGATGGCACCTGTTTGAAATATACTTTGTGCGTCCTTGCAAATACAGCATATGCTGTAAATCTATGTAGAATATATATATATATATATATACAGAAAAATTAATTTTGTCATAGTCTCTTTGTGTGTGTCCCTCTCTAAGGTTGCTGCTGGTACTGTCCCTCTGTGGCGGTGTAGAAGTCGTCCAGGACACTTTGCATGTAGTCAAAGGTAGGCCTGTCCTCCGGTTTGTTCTTCCAGCAGGACATCATGATGTCGTAGAGCTCGGCGGGACAGTTGTCGGGCCGCGGCATCCGGTAGCCGCGCTGCACCGAGGACATCACCTCTCCTTTGGTCATACCTGAGGAGAGCACACAGCCGTAGACAGGTGAATAGAGCAATATACACACACAGTAAATACTCACAAGAGAGAATTGGAACTGTAGGAGAGGAAGCAATAATACGGCTAACACTGGTAGAGTGAGTAGAAGTTGCTGTTCTATTTATCTGGAGTATTTAACCCACTTAACTCAGACGTATTGTTCAGATTTCCTGTTATAAATAATAATAAATATGGAATATCTCTACAACCACAAAGGTGACACACTCAAACCTGGTATCAAAAGAAATTTGTGAGGTGACTACAGAAGCGTCTAGTCAGTTTATGTTGCTGTTACAAAGCAAATATAGTTAGAATATTGAAACATATGTAATGTGCTTTACCATTGATAAACAATTAGTTACAGATAAACAGTGCTTTATTAAAGACTTGAAATAAGCTAAATTACAGATAAAAAAATACTTTATTTAGTGTTATAGTTGAGGTTTCCACATGCAATATATGCATAAAACTCAACGCTGCCCCAATACTTTCATCTCATCAACCCAACTGTATAGAAAATAGAATTCACCAGTAGAGGACAGTAATCCAATGCAATATATCACCCGGGTGAGCTGTGGTTCACTGTGTTGAAACTGTTTTCTGGTAAATGCATTACTTGGAAATATGACAAGATATACATCTAATCTTAGCCTTAAAGTGACATCATGGGATCTTTGGGTACCGAGGCTCTAGATTAAAGAGGAAGCCTATTTTCAAAATGTGCAATCAAAACCTTCATCACGCGTAATTTTAGATGGTGCTGATGGTTTTGAGGTACTTTACTTGAGGAATTCAATGTTCTACTACTTACTGTGATACTTTCATGCCACATTTTGGAGACTATTATTGTATATTTTACTCCACTGTGTTATTCGACAGCTGTAGAAACTTGGCAGCAAAAATGCAGATTATTAATACAAAATATGATCAACTACCCAGCAGTACCCAGCAACTACCTGCAATATTAGAGACTGAAATATACATATTAAAAACGTTGCTCCACCTGTTACAACCATGGCTTCTAATACGACATTTGAAACTATTCTATTAAATCAGTGGATCCCATCCTGGGGGTCAGGTCAAGGGAAGGGTAACATAATGAATCAAATGGGTCATGATATAGTTTTGTGTCCAAAATTAGAATTTTTTTTTCTTTTTTGCGAAGCCTCCTTAAATTTTTCACATTTATTTCTTGTGGATTTCTGTGTTGTACCTCAAGCCCCTAAAGAATATTCAGATAAAACAAAATAAATCCTCCCTAGAGCTGCGAATTTATTTGATTCACTGATTCACAGAAGATTAATCGGTGAATTTTGAAAAACGTGACTATCTATCTGACTTCCTTGTGAAACATGCTGGTAAAGTGCATATCTGAGTTTTTGGCTATTAGTCATAATCAAGCAGTCATTTGAAGATGTAACATTTAGCTGCGATGAACTTTAATAAATATTTGTTCAATTTTTTTGAAGATTTTCTGACCTAACTGGTAGAGAATACAGGCCAAAAAGGACGGAAGAAAGATAGGTTCATATTTTTTTTCAAGTCAGCAATAATATCCACATCATCATTTCCCGCGTTAATGAAGCCTCATGATGTTACGCAGTCCTGTGAATGCTCACCTGGGTACGGGATTTTCCCGAAGGTGATAATCTCGTAGAGCAGAACTCCGAAGGACCACATGTCTGACTTGATGGTGAAGGAGCCGTAGTTAATGGCCTCTGGAGCAGTCCATTTAATTGGGAATTTGGCTCCTGGGGGTTACACACACACACACACACACACACACACACACACACACACACACACACACACACACACACACACACACACACACACACACACACACACACACACACACACACCAGTTACACACACACGTACATTAACCTTTAAAACAAGGCCACACTTCCTGCCTATGTACTGTGTTTGCACGTCTGTGGCTAGAAAGATCGTGGTTTCAGGCCATCAGCAGCCTTGGTCACTGCGGTTGCATGAAGTCATTTGGCGAATGTGAAACAACAGGAAAGCAAAACCAAAATGTGTTCAAGTGTGTTCAAATGTGACAAAACAAGTTGTCTTTCCTGCTTCTAGCTTTCAATTTGTACTTGAGTGTGTCATGGGGGGGAGGGGAACTGGGCAAAGAACGTAGCCTTGAAGTTACAAGATCCCCCCCCCATCAGATCCACCTCCATTTATTCTTTTACATCCAGGCTTAAAACATACTTTTATTCAAATCCTTATGCTATATAACACTTTGGTGAGTGTAGGTTGTTTCAAAATGTGCCCTTCGAATAAATGTGTCTTGACATGACTTTGATACAACACACAACTTACCCTCTCTGGCTGAGTACTCGTCATCCTCTATGACTCTTGCCAGTCCAAAATCTGCTATTTTACAGAGCAGGCTCTCTGACACCAGAACATTGGCTGCTCTCAGGTCTCTGTGGATGTAGTTCTTCTTCTCTATGTACGCCATGCCTTCAGCTATCTGCAACAGCATTAGGAGAAGAACATAGTCAGTGGTGGAAGAAGTATTGGGATCCTTTAAGCACCAATACAGCAAGGTAACAATGCTACCTTATGGTAAAATTCCTGCAGGCAAATCCTACTTTGTTAAAATACTGTATTATCAGGTTGATGTAGTTCAAGTATTTAATGTAACTAATGTAATGTAACTTATGTAGCTCCTGGAGGTGAAGCTAGTTTCAACTACCGTTATACAGTAGCTAGTTCAGTCCAGTCCATGCTTTGCTAGGGCTTGAGGCCCTGCAAAGCATCAGCAGCCAATGTGTCATGAGATGATTAATAAGATAGGAAAAAAGAACAAAGTTCTGACTCACAAATTTCTTTAATCTTAGATTTTTGGTGAAACATTGGATCATTCGTAGATTTATTAAAACAAAACCATGTAAGAAGCTTCCATCACTATTCGGTGGAGCTGTATTGTCATCACTTTTTGGTCTTATTGTGGTCACACGTTTGGTCTCGCCATCCAAGAGAAAAAGGCAGAATACTTCAACTTCTACTTTTGATTCTGGTTCCTGCTTTCAGTTCAGCAATGGAAATAATAATGTAATATCTGTTTCACAACCGTGCGGCGAGTGAACCATGAGCTTCTTTAAAAAAAAAAGAAGCCTGGTGTGCTCAGTGTGTGACTCACCTGTGCTGAGAAATCGATGAGTTTGGGTAGTTGCAGTTTGCAGCCTGCATCGCTCTTTAGGAAGTCAAGGAGGCTCCCTGAAAGACAGAATTCAACATTAGAATCAATCGGAAATACAATTCCGTCCTTCTAAAATTCTCCTTTTGTAAACAAGCGGTTGATCGTACGAACGTGCCGTACGCTAAGCTGCTGAGACCTAGGAATCGCCCTTTACCGTTCGCCATGAATTCAGTGATGATGTATATGGGCGCCGTCTTGGTGACGACGGCGTAGAGCCGCACCAGCCGGTCGTGCTGCAGCGTCTTCATGACGTTGGCCTCGTCCATGAAGGCCTCCACCGTCATGGTGCCTGGCTTCAGCGTCTTCACGGCTACTTTGGTCGTGTTGTTGTAGTAGGCTGGGAGCGGGAACGGAGAATATTAATAAATTTCCACACAACCGTATCAAATGACACATATAACAGGAAATAGAACTAAATCAAGTGCGTAAAACTAACGTAGACTCACCATTTTCCAAAAAAATTCAGCTTTGCGTGTAGTATTAGTAAACCATGAACTATTTCAGGCCAGTATGAGCAACTCAAATATTTCTGGATATTTGCTATATTACTGAATTACATGGAGATCAACTTGGCAGACAGTATAACTGGTTGAATATTGTGAAAAATACTCTCTGTAAATGTCAGTCAGTCATTTTCTATACCTGCTTATTCCTCATTAGGGTCGCAGGGGTCTGCTGGAGCCTATCCCAGCGCGTTACCGCGAGAGGCAGGGATACACCCCAGATGGTCGCCAGCCAATCGTGGGGCACACACACCATTCACTCACACACTCACACCTACGGGCAATTTAGAGTCACCAATTAACCTCAGCATGTTTTTGGACTGTGGGAGGAAGCCTCAGTTTACATTTATAGAAATTGAAAAGATCAGAAAATGTCCTTGATGTGATTTTAGGTATATAGTAAAGTACTGTACTGCAACAACTACTGATAATAATAAAATATTGCATATTGCTGCTTTATCTGCTGACAGACGCCATATGAATCATGCCGTATGTTTGTAGATTTCATAACATGTGGAATGTGCCAATAAAGGAAAGGTTTGGTTCAGGTTTGTCTTAAAATGATAGTCACGGTGTCCGTATGAACAGATTTGAATGTTTATCAGGAGATTATGAGACTTTTCATTGCTGCTCAGCAGAGAAACACGGTTCAGGGGAAGACAATGGGGACAGTTTATAGTAAAAACAATGGGAGATATACAGTTCATTTGAGTAACATGGACGACCGAAGCCTCACGTTCGCTTTAGATGAACTCTGAATATATGTTTTCACAAATCAAGGTGTGTTTGTTCCTGTTCATTTGGGCATCTGATAGTTATTTTGAGACCGACTTTAAAAATGACGAACCTGCCCTTTTAACACCGGGTTACATAAACAGTGACAGGGTGGAGGACAAAGAGGAGGAGGAGGAAGGGAGGCTTCGGCTTGTTGGTGGCACTGGGGAGATATTTCTGAAACATCCTGGTATGAGCCAGAAAGAGGAACTATAAGGTAATTCCCAGTTAGAGCCAGGTGACTCAACAATGATGGGAATAACCACCACTACACTGGAAGGTCACGTGGTGGTGACCTGAGGGCGTTCAAGTTTAAGTCAGTCGTAGACGAGCAGCATCTTTTAACCTTTATTACCAAGTTTATTTGTATGTTTTTTTTTTCTAACTCATTTATCTGAATCCATTTTTTTTCTTTTTAAACCAAAAACAAAAAAACGAAATTGTGTAATCTGTTTTCTCTTTCTGAAAGACAAATAAAACCACATTTACAAAATAATACAATTCATTTCATTTCTTATCTGAAACAGAGGTATTACGGCAGTAGGAAAGGAAGGGAAGTGCAATATGTCAGTTTGCATCTATAGTGTTGCGTCACCGCATCATCTGCTGTTATTCAAATACAGCATCGCCCCAATGATGGCAGTGCTTCAGATTTATTCCAGCAAGGTTTAACTGATGCTCTGAAAGAGATATTGATTATCTCAGAAGTCTATATGGTATAGTTTAATATGAAGATACAAAAGTGGCATCCTTTGCCAGAAGAGGGAGCCAAAAGAAAAGGAAAGCACATTCTTCACTTTGGCTAGATAGTGAACGTAAAAAACCTATTTCTTTTAAAATAATTATTCAGAGTGCAAAAGGGAAAATGAATCTGGCAAAACATCCATAAATGAACCGACACAGTACAATTGAGATAATAATAACATTGAACTAATAATAAAAAATGTTCTTGTGAAGGACCCCGTCATCCTAGCCAGTAAATTAAATGTTTTTTCCTCAGTTGTCTTTTTGATTACCCAGTTTTTTGTTTTTTTAACCCAACCAAGATTTCACCCAGGATCACCCAAATTAATACTGAACAGCCTGTTTTTGTAAAAAAAGGAAAAATCACAAAGGCACAAGTGGTCAAAATGATAGGTGCTCTAAAGCCACAATTTCTTTACAAGTACGCATAGAGTCCCCGTGAGGTCCAATTACAGACCTTGTTGAGCTGCCTTTCAGGCAATCTGCTGTTTTGTCAGGCTGTACGGTTGCCACGGTTACCCCTATTTTTTAAAAAAAATCTGGCTCCAAAGCTGAGCTAAGCGATCAGTATCCTCCAGTTTAACTCCAAATTTGCAGTTTGGGTTCTGTGTTAATTGATTGTGTTAATAAGTAGATTAAACAATTTTTCCCCATCAATTCTGGTTTTGAAATTGCCCATCTTTTTTTTTTTTTTTTTAACCCAAACAAGTTTTTGTTCAGCCAAACTGACACTGATCAATCTGCTTTTAAAATAGGAGAAATCACACAAGTGTGTTTAAACGGACAGGAAAAGACAGAGATAACAGTAACAAATCTGCACACATAATAATGACATTGCACTACTAAAATTCTTTCATTATTCCAAAAGGCTGCAGAATCTTTCTACAGACAAAAACACTTTTTTAAAAAAAGTTTAATCAAATAATATGTTTTTGTTTTTTCATTTCTCATTCCCAAATGAAAAAAAGAAATATGCGATACCAGTACACCAGTGCACATAATACATTGCACGTGTTACATTGCACATGTGTGTGTGCGTGCATGTGTGTGTCTGTGTCCCTGCCAAATGTCCAATGCAAATCTCCCTTCAGACTCCCAACATTTCCTCCATAGATGATAGCACTGACAAAGCAGCGTAAGCAGCCAGTTCATGGATATGTATGGACATGTAACCAGAGGAGGAAGAAACGCAACTTCTCTGCATTGTTCACTTCTGCTTCTGTGTTTGCAGTAAATCAATGAAGAAATTGGAAATCATTTGACCTGCTACAAACTGAACAAGATACACTTCCCTTTGTAACTGATGAGATAAAATGCATTATGTATGAAAGTAATCCTTTTATTCATCAGGCTTCATTGATTTTATCCAAAATGATTTTTTTTTCTCTGCCTTTGAAATATGACTCAATATGACTAAAAAAGTGTTGCAGGCAGTGGTGATAACATGTGAGAAGTCACCTCTTTGATCGTATGATGCTCCAGTAGTTGGAGACTGCGGCTGCACCCTTCTAGGGCCTAAGACCCTATTCCTAGTCAACTTTACTAATTAAATAAACCTCCTCTCTGTACTCACCCATCCATACTTCTCCAAACTGCCCTGCTCCTAGTTTCTTCACCATCTTAATAGAGTCTTTGGAAATCTCCCAGGCGTCTTTATCCCACGGCTTCTGAGCTTTGGGTTTTGAGCATGGACGATCCAGTTTACGACACAGCCCGTCCGGTTTGCCTGGAAAGAGAAAACGCAAGCGCATACAGAGCACATTCTAAATAACAGAATGACTGATACGGCACATTAACATAGCAGCTCATCACGTCCGCACAATAAGTACAGAGCCGGGGCTAGGAGGTGACTAGCATAGCTTAGCGTTACGACTAGCGACAGGGGCAATCGCTAGATTCTTATTCATTACCACGAGGGTGCTAGGAAAAAAGAATAGATATCAGGAATTCATTGATAACTTATCACTATAAATTTAACTATAGCATTAAATGTCACCGAAAGCTACAACTTGTCATTTTCAGTTGTCTGTATTCAGATTAAAAACAAACAAACAAAAAAAGACAATGCTTTGTTAGCTAGCTGTGAATGTGCTACTGGTGTATTTTTTTAGGTCAGGCTAGCTGTTTCCACCTGCTACGAGTCTTTATGCTAAGCTAAGCTACAATAAGTGCCACCTGCAATCTTCTCATCTAACCCTTGGAAAGAGGGTGAATAAGGATATTTTCCATAATGTCAGATGATTCCAGTTTTGTGCGCACATAAGTTTAGGTGACACAGCACACCAGATTCACATCAAATCAGTGATCTCAAGGTGGCTCTAATGTGTCTGAAACACAGCAACAAAGCCAGTGTAGAAGACTGAAGCTAGCGGACGTGGATGTAATCACGGATGTTTTACGAGGAAGGGAATCCATTCAACACGTTTGTTAGACGTTGAGGATACTCACCATACGTTGTGGTTGGTAACACTTGATGCAAATTACTGTTTATTTACCAGAAAATAAATATTTTTCATCATAAGAAGGCCTAACGGTGTTTATACATCTAATTACAGAATCATATCACATACAAGAGAGATTGGAGTCACATTTTATATGAAGGAGATTAAGCACTTCCTTCAGAGTCCTACTCACTGTGGTAGTGTTTGATCATGCTGCTGATGTCAAGGAAGGAGATCTTAGGAGAGATATAGTATCCACCATTATCCATCACCCTGATCTTATAGTGTTTAACTGAATCTGACCCCTTGGCGTCCACGTCTCGGATGGACAGCGAGTAACTCCCTGTGGAGAAATTAAAAACCAATAAGACACTCGATTCATTATTAAACTGTTATGTTTTCAATGAGGCAGCAGCTCTGGCTGATGTCCAATATATTTGTGAAAGTGGGGAATGCTTTGAATGTGGCCCTGTCTCTCAGTGCAGTCCATTTCCATACCTTTTGAAGTTTCACTTTCCCTGATAAGATAAGCGCCCGGTTTGTTGGCTGGCGCCAACAGCTGCCTTTCTGCATCCTTTCTCGTGATGTCCTTGAAAAACCACCTGCAACGAAACAGAAAGAAGAAACAGACTGAAAATTCCTTCCACCGCTTTTTTTTCCCCACAAATCGCGCCATAACCGTCTTAAACCTAACAAATCCCGCTATACGATTGCTAGATCACTCATTGCTGGAGATTTACTCACTCTTCTGTTTCCATGGTGTCAACTTGGGCGACATAATTGGACGGGATGAATCCTTCTTTGTTGGATGCGATGGACTTTGCTTTCCACCACTCACCATGTCTGCAATAAATACCAATTCAGTTAAGAACAAATGGATTTTATTGCCTGTTCTAAACAAAATAAACAACCTAGATGTCAGAATACCTTCTTGAACCCCCAATTTCTCCATTTTTTTTTTACATCTTAATCCTTCTCGTCAGTAGAAAAAAAAATCCATTAGACAATAGATCAAATTGAGGCATTGAGTATTGAGGATTTCCTTAAAAAAACAATATATAAACTCAAACAAATGTATTGAATACCCGCTGTCCTCTGCCTGTATTTTCTACTTTTCTTTTGTTTCAGACGTCCCTATTCGCCAAAAGACAAAAATAGAAACTACAGACATAAGGCAGCAGGGTCTCTGCAACACACCACCACATACTGCTAGTGGGTGATAAGTGATGACTGAGAGGGATTACATTTGTATGAGTTCATATGTATTTTTATTTTATTTTTTTCAGAAAATGCCTTAAAGCTTTACTTTTTTTTCAGATTTTCTCAAAAGATGACTCATTTATTACTCAAGATAACTCATTCCCCAAACCAGTTTTGCTGAACTATGAACATATTTCCTGTTTTATGCCCAGACTAGAATTTCTTCTTTTTTGTGTGTGTGTAATTTACACCCCCGGTTGTGTTTGCTGTGATGTTTTTGAGTAAAAGTAATAAAAGTAAATACGTTTTCGGAGATGTAGGGTGTGTGTGGGTTTTGGATTTGTGTTGTAAACTTTTAGGAAAATGGGGTATGCTTAAAAAAAAAAAAAGTGTAAAAATTGTAGTAAACACTTCAACACATTTAACCAGAAATATATTGGAATCTTCTGCAGCTTCGTCCTGTGGATGGTGATGCAAGAGTCTGTAATAGGCATCAACCGGCGACTCTGGTAAAGTTAAAGAGAACAGGGTGAACTGTACCGGATCTCTCCAACACCAACATGACACTCACTCCTCTAGGATTTTCATCTTTTCTCCTTTCTTGAATCCTAAGTCGTCCGGGTGTACGGCTTCATACGGGTAAAGGCTGACCACTATTTTACCGACCCCGCTTTGCTCTAAAGGAGGAAAGAGACGAGGTCATTGACATGTTAAACGCTGCGGCGGCAGCAACGTAAATAGGCCACGCATTCATGCAAGAATGTGAGACAAAGGGGGAGGAAATGATGGACAAAGTTTGGGACCAAAGAGGGTGTGTGGTCTTAGCCGCTGGACAATCGGAGCGACAATCAGAGGCAACAATGTGCTGTCATTTAACAGCAGCACATTGTGGAACGACCTTCCACTCTCAGTCAGGGAAAGTTCCAGCTTCACAACATTTAAGCGTCATTTGAATTTGTCGCTCAGGACAAAACCAGATCTTTGACCTCATCTAACCACCGCGGTGCGTAGATAACTCAAATGCAGTCGTGCGTACATAAATAAAGTTACGTATATATGCAGCCCTTGTGAAGTAGGTCAATGTGTGATATACTCAGCTCTTCATTAAAATGTACAATACACCAGCATTTAGGGTTTTAACAAATGCTACATTTACACTGGTATTTTATTTAAGGCTTTCTTGTTTTGGGCATGTATTATTCTTAATATTAATATGTATAATATCATACATTATATAATATAGTATAATACGACATACAGAGCTTCTCATGAGTTTTCCTCTGCATATTTTACAACATAAAGTTTGTATTTCATCTCATACTTTTTATTTTTTAGCTGCACCGGAGCCATGCGGAATGACAATATCACCTGAGAGGATGTGGTCAGGACTTGTGAAAAAAAGGAAAAGAAGAAACAAGTGCAGAACTGCTATGTACAGTACATCAAAAATATTTAGTTTGTTAATGCAGTGTGTTGTTATTATTCCTCATTAGGGTTACAGGGGTCTGCTGGAGCCAATCCCAGCGCGTTACGGCGAGAGGCAGGGATACACCCCAGATGGTCGCCAGCCAATCGTGGGGCACACACACCATTCACTCACACACTCACACCTACGGGCAATTTAGAGTCGCCAATTAACCTCAGCATGTTTTTGGACTGTGGGAGGAAGCCGGAGTACCTGGTGAAAACCCACACAGACACGGGGAGAACATGCAAACTCCACACAGAAAGGTCCCAGACCCAGGAGGTCTTGAACCTGCGACCTTCTTGCTGTGAGGCAACAGCGCTAACCCCTGCGCCACCGTGTCGCCCTACGCTGTTTTCCTTTTACAAAATGAAATCGTATCTTTTTAAGTCTTCGCATGTTTTCTTAGTGAGCTGTGACGTTAGGAATAATGCAAAGAGGGAACTGCGAGCTAGAAACTGTATTTAAATAAATCACTCACACAAAATCAAAGAAAAAGCAGGTTATAGTAGCAGTGGGCATGGACACCTGTGAATACGTGGGTAGGTGTCAAATATAAAGTCTGGGGGTGGCTAAATGCAGCGGCTTGGATGTCACAGATGAGAACGTCATTGGTTAAACAGGATAGTAACTACGTAAGTAACTATTTCCATGACCACAGAACCAGAACCAACTTGACTGAATTGCGTCTAGTAAGGTGTGGGGAAAAAATAGGCCTGTCTTCATTTATGTATGTAGGACATGACATCAAGGAAACCATGAATAAGTATAGTTTTAAGGTTAAAGCTTGGCTCATGGACAAATAATTGCTTATCCTTGACCTTTTTATAAAAGCGTTTTATGTATTTTAACTACCAGATCTGACAGGCTTATGACACCTTTTACTTCTGAATTACTACATCTTTACACTAATATGTAAGAAAGTGACAAAAAATAGTTAAAAGTAAGTAAAACAGGATGACAGAAAGGAAGAAAGAACAAATACACAGTACAGAACATAGTCATACCTTCCATCTTTTGGAACACCTGGCCCGGCAACAGGAAATTATTCTGCACGGGCAGATAAATCAGTTTAAATGACAACATAGAGGATATGAGACAAATAAAAAAGTGACTGTAGTTGTAGTGCTTTTCCTCTATCTATTTTTGCACACTGATTCTGCTTCTGGCCTACAGACTTTCACAATCTGCTCATTTCATGCGTGAGACAGGGAAGTGTTGTTCATGAAGAGAGAGAATAGAAAAGGGCAAATACTTTTGTTGAGGCTATCTCAGAGAGCAGAAATCAGTGTCTTATTGTCTATTACTGACATTTTTTGCTCAGCCCAGCTGTCTTACTACTTACTATGTTGTTTTTTGTATTGGAGGTGGGGTCTCTGACATAGTGCGTTTGCTCGGTACGTACAGTCTGGTGGCTGATCTTCCCCTCCACACCTCCGCCCAGCCCCTCGCTCAGCGTGGACTTCATACAGCCCATCCTGTCTGCATGTGGAAGTGAGAAAAGGAGAATGAACGGGTACAACATGCACAGCTGCTGAAACAAGCACTTTACATATACAATACAATACATGGTATTGAGCACCTATGGCTTTTTTTTTAAAAAATCACATCATTGTCAATAAAAAGGAGGAAATGCACACATGCGAATGGTCTGCAAAGGACTATTACACCAATTTTTCAATAGTCACATTGATGATTATGTCATGAGGTCCTATACGTACATCTAAATGCCACATCTGATAATAAAGTGGCATGAGCATTAATAAACATGCCCAATACATAAAATACCTAACAGTTATAGTTGCAGTGCAAATGATATTTTTTGCTACTGGTTAGTTAATGCTTTAATCTATGAATTGAAGCCTGAGTAGAGCCTTGAAGAAGCCACCATTTCTGTCCTTGTTAACTAACCGTAAGCAATCTCTTGTTACATGTATATATGTAATGCTAATGTTTTTTTTTTTCTCTTCCATTCTAGTATCAAATAAAGGCCACAATTTTTTTAAAAAAGAGGAAGGTAACATTTATTTCACATTCTATTGTTACCTGCCACATTGTTGGTTTTAGGGAAACTGAAACATCCCCAAACATGCACCTTGCTAAAGGCAAGCAATGAAATTTGCAAAGGTTATTATATGATACTGTTCCTGGCGTACAATGTGCTTTTTTAAATACTGTGTGCCTAGATTATTTAAGGAAGTACGATGAGGATATGCTACATAATATATATATTTTTTTTTTATTTGAAATTGACATCCCGAAAAAGTTTTTTTTTTTCTTCCCAGGAAAATAATGCATTATGCAAAACTTTGGATGATGGTTGGAGAATGTTTAAAGTCATCTTGATTAATCCGTAATAGAAAAGGTTATATGCTCAGTGTTTAGTTCCTCAATATCTGTGTCCCCTTTTTCTCATTTACTCACACTATGCATTCCTATTTTCTTGTTTCTTTGCTTCCTTATTCTTCCAGTTCAGTCTTTGTGTTTGAATCGTACTGTCCCACAGAGGTATAGTAAAACTAACAGTAATATAGAAGGAACACACAAGATAAACAGGAATACTGATGATATATATAGAAATCAAAGGAATTATAACACACAAGTATATGCTGGAATGATATTTGGTATGTAAATGTATTAGTTTTATTACTGTAATCTTTTTAGCTTTACAAAGAGACAGTGACCAAAGGTGCGTAACTAAACAACATGGTGATGATCTGAGATAAGATCAACCTTATTAAAGCCATGCAGGGAAATGAAGTGTCATAGCAACAGAAAAACATTTGCAGTTAATCATAAACACCTGTTTCCTAAAACTATAAAAACAACACTGTTGCTCAGCTTGCTAGCCCCAACAGGCAATAAATGTGCTTTAAAACACGAGGAAACCTTCAACTAAGTTGCAAGGGGACAATGGATCTTTCAGTAGCTAAATGACCTCTCTACTGTAACCGGTCAATGTCAAATGTCAGTCAGAATCAACAGAGACACATTTAAAGAATGAACTTCCCAACCCGTCGCTTTTAGGCCAACAAGATCCCCCTAGCACACCTGTACACTTCCTCCACATTATCACACAATGGTCCTGTTGTTGCTGGGTGAATTAGCATAGGTTTTTGTATGCTGTAATAGTATGCAAACCAAGGCCGGTAATTGTCCTCAAAGAGATTTAGGTGGCCGAGGTCAAAGCAGTTCGGAGGACTTGGAACCGACCTGAAGAGCTAGCACAAGCTAGCATTAACTCTGTTGCATTTGGCCACCGCCCTGCACCTAGCTTAGCTTAACGCTATCGTCAGCACACTAGCAGTGATGTGCTTACTGAGCTGGTGTACAGCAGGTGTAATGTTGACCATGTTTAATATCTTAGTTTAGCATGTTAGCATGCTAATATTTGATACACAGCAGTTAAATGCCAAATTATAGCTGAGGCCGATGACGTTTTAACTTCAGGTCATCACCATTATCAGGTCAACTCTATGAAAAGTTAATAGTCTAAGACAGTGATATTCAACAGTGGGCCGCGACTGCAGGGGGTCCTCCAAATGAAAAAAAAAAAAAGATTTTTATTTTTACCTAAATTTTTACCAAAATAATTAGTGAGTTAAAAAATATATATATATATTTATAATATGATTGAGAAAACTTCAGTAACAGGCGATAATAATCTACTTTTCACAACTATTTTAGTCTATTAACATAGACATGATTCCCATCACGCCAGTCTTAGCGCTACGTGACTAATGTCAACTTCAGAGCCGAAAAACAAGCTAGTTAGCTACCATAGTTGTTGGCTAACACCTAATGGATAAATTCCTAATTACTAATCATACTATTACTACTACCTTTAGTGCTATTGCTACTACTACTAATAATTATAATAATAAAATAAGAATTTTAAGTGTGGGTCCCTGCTCTGTTCTTCTGATACTTAAGGGGTCCCTGGGCTAAAAAAGGTTGAAGACCCCTTGTCTAAGAATTCATCCTGAGAGGATGATGGGATACATTTCACTCAAGCCGCCAATATTGTTCAAACATTTTTCTTGCAACCACAGGTGTCAACCTTATGTAATAGCATCTTAACACACAGCTTTGCACATATCTACCACACAATTCAGTTCCCCAGTTTGGATGGATGGTTTGCAGAACAATGGTTAAGATATTCAAGTTGTGCAGGGCTGCAAAACTGGGCCAAGATGACCTGAATTTCCTGAGTTTGAATCATTGTTTGGACGAGGGTAAAGGGGGAAAAAAACCCGCCATAAACCCAAAGGCGAACAGAAAAAGGGGCACAACCGACTTAGAGCTCTGTGTGTTCTTCACTTGTCTAAATAGAAATTAATGAACTGAAGTGACGTTTAGTAAATACAACAAAAAGACAAAGCCCCACATGTGCACAAAAATGAACAAAGCGTTGGAACCAAGCGTTTGGCGGTTTAACACTGGCTTGTTTTGTTCTTTGTCGGTTCGCTGCCTCTGTTATTTTTAACTTGACAGTCGGCAAACAGACGGAAACTGCACGTCTGAACAGATTAGGAGCCAACACACACACGCACAAGGCACTACGTTATGACCACCGCACACACTTCCTCCTTCAGCCAAAGACGGGAGTGGTGACGAAACCTAAGGAGACGGACTAGATAAGCGATAACATTCCAAACGTGATCCTGTTGAAATCGAACGTAACTCACCGAGAAATCTTACTCCAGTAGTTAGATTATATCCCGTTACTTTAAAAATTACATTAAAAAATAAGTTAAACAGATGATTTATTTAGCTTTATCCGAGAGTGAAACTATAACAATACTTCTAAACAAGCGCTTAACTTAATCCAAAGCAGTAGCCGTATCATAAAGATTCATAAATACGTGATGACTACTTCAAGCAGTCACTCAAGATGTCATCCTATAAACAGATCTTCATCAATTCCCTGCTGTTTGTGTGTGTGTGTGTGTCAACAGGTGCTGATAACACACAACGCCCCGATGCACATCACCAGCTGGTTTCTTTCACACTTCACAGGCACTTGCTCTTACCTCTTTGTGTGTGTGTGTGTGTGTATATATATATATATATCCCTGGTAAAGGAAACAGTTAATCCAGTGTGAAGAAGTTTTTCAGTCCTCAGATTTCCTCCCCGAGTCGTTCATCAGACTGAGCTGAGTGACAGACCGCTGGTATTTGGCTTGACAAGTGGGTCAGCTGGTCGATACAGACTGCTCCCCTCCAGAATGAGGAACTTCAGAGAAACTGGCCCGGGGATTTTTTCTCTTTACTGAAACTTCCTGGTACAATTGTCTAATGATTATTTGCATAATAGGGAACACACACACACACACACACACACCCCACACCCCACACACACACATACCGGGGCAAAGAAGACAAATGATCTTTTAGGACTAATACTAGCAGCTCTATAATCCATATGTAGATAAAACCATGAACCAATATAATCTTTTTTAAGGAATTCTGTGTCTTGTTACATTTTACTAATATATAAACACTTTTTTTTATCAAATAATTGAATAACTTAATTTGTTTGGAAAATATATGTTGAACATAGTTTTAAATGTCAAGTTTCATAAATTCCCAGACAGCGCCACCTGTTGATGAAATTCCAGAAGGACAAGAACACAAGGGAGCTCTCCCTCTCATCATCATCACTTCTTTATTTTTGCTTTGATCGACAGGAGGAGTAGAAAATATGTTCATAAGACAGAGTCGGACAAAACGGCTACACATTTAGCAAAATCATGCACCTGCCATATTCCTACATGCTGAATTATGAACAGCTGGGTTTACACAGTGTTGTCGAAGCGGGCGTGAGTCACCGTACAGTCACATGGCAGTTTACAACTCGGAAAAAACCTGATTAAGTGAGTGTTATAAAAGAAGCGTTACACTTGCCTTCGGTAGTAGTCCACACGAACAAGAATGAGACACGGGTCAAGCTGCAGTGTTACAGTAAGATTATACTTTTGTAAAACCGGGGAGAAAAATTACAACATTTCAAATTTTGACACAGTTTTAAAAGTGCATGCATGTGTTGGTCTTTTACCGACGGTGATTATGGGATGAATCCACACGAAGCAGCGGGAGGAGGGGGGGGCTGGGGGGGGGACGTAGTTTTGCCTCGATGTCAGATAAGAGAAACTTTCACACGAACATGATACATTTACTGGAAGCTCCACTCAGTATTGCATATCTACATGAAAGGAATAGATCGAGCGTTTTGGGAAATGGGCTTGTTCTCTTTGTCGCAGAAATTGAGATAAGTCGATCGATACCGCTCTCCTGTCTGTAAAGTGAATACAAAGCAGTAGCTGGCGTCCAGTTAGCTTAGCATAAAGACAAGAAACGGGGCGATTAGCCTGGATCTTTATAAAGGTAAAAAAAAAAAAAAGATCCACCTATAAATCTCACTTTTTTTTTTACATGTTTCGGACTATTTCTTGGCCAGCACCATTTAGTTTGTGGTGTAAATTGTCCTTTTATAATTTCCTGGGGATTTAACATGTTAAATAGTGAGTTTTAAAGGTGCTGGAAGGCAGATTTTGACTTTTATCTTTAGACAGGGCCAGGCTAGCTGTTCCCACACTGTTCCCAGTATTTATGATATTTAGCTGCAGCTGCATATAATCCACCAAACAGATGTGACAGGGATACCAACCGTCTTATCTGACCCTCTGCATGGAAGTGAAAGAGCATATTTCCCAAAACATTGAACTAAACCTCTAAGGTTGTGATTATAATGGTATCATTTAGAAAAGTAAAAAAAAACAGGCAGACCATCATTTGTTCTTTTTTCAGCCTATAACCACTGAAACGTGTCACATGTATTAGTATCGTTGGCGTCGACAGAACACTATCAGTGCTCTGCTATAACCCACTGCTCTCTACAGTATGAACATTTGAGCACCTTTTACACACACACACATAAGTAACGGAGCCAGTGGTTTTGTTCATGGTGTTTACTACAGTCGAGTAGTCCAATTCTCCCCACAGTATTGTCAATTTAAAGGAAGCACAAGCCATTAATGGGCAATAGAATCTCACTATCAGCATCACTACCTCTACATATACGTGACTCCCACTGTACCCCCCGCCCACTCGATGGTCTTACAAATCGCTCGCACAGCTACAAAAATCACACAGGGTGTGTGTCCGTCTGCTCTTTTTATTCCAATCATCCAGCCTGTGTGTTTAGTAACGAAGACCGAGAGAGAAAAAAAAAAAATCAGGTTTTACGAGAACGACAGTCTGTCCATTCGCCCTGAATTTTGAAATACACCCCCTTCCCCCCCCCGAAACAGTCTGTCATTCTAGTGCACAGCAGAGCCAGGAGAGTGCCAGGTGATCGCGTCACAGCACAGCGCCTCTACGTCGGATTTTAAGTGGCAAGCGCCTCGCTAATAGGCACCTCAGCAGCGGTCGTGTTGCCAGGGCGTCAGCGGGAGCGGCTACCCTCCAGATACCCGCCCGCTTTGGAGAAACGGCTCCATCGCGACGGCGGCAGGGATCCGTCCGACGACGGCCTGTCTGCTGGCGGGAGAGCGTGGCAGGTTAGCTGTTCCTCTGCTCCGACTCCCTCTGAGCCGAGGACGACGAGCTCTGGCTGTCCTCGGTGTCGTCTCCATCTGCAGGCAAAGAGGAGGACAGAGGGAAACAAATGAGGGGGGTGAGACTTTCAGAACATATATATTAATGGACCAGAAGAGTGTTTTTCTGTTGTATGTCTGAGGCTATCTACTAGAGAGTCCAATTCTAATCTGATGTCTTCAGATGCAAACTATACGTCAGCTGTCATTAAAATGACACATTTGAACGTTTTTTCATGAGACCAAACCACTTTACTGCATTGACCTGAAAACTAAATATTTAACAGATTTTCACAGATTTAACAGAAAAAAAGGCCATTAAAGACAAAAGCTTCTAGCTCTGCCAGTCACTTAATACCACACTACTCCACATTATATTAAAACGTTAATGTTTAACAATTTGGGCTGCACCTGTTTCAGCCACATATATACCCACTGAAAAAGAACAATTGTACAATTTTAGTACAATGTAAATACATTTAAAGACCATACATGTGTACTTCTGTACATGTTAACGTGTTTCATGGAGCAGGAGATATTAGGACTAACTGCCTGTAAATATTGTAAAGGGGCAAAAGGTCAGAGCATGAAAACTTGACCAAACCAACAACGTACCAACACTCCAGGGACGTGTTGTTACCAGGCTACAACATCTGCTACGTCCTCACTGGTGCAGGTAGATGGTTCATGTACAAACCAAGAGAGGAAGGAATGTTTTTTTTTTTTTTTTCGAATGATGACAAGTTGGAATCAAATGAAATTTTAGGTCATCGCTCACAAACCCCCTCGATCCGATATGCATCTGTTTTAACAGTGATTTGGTCTGATTGTATATATTTGTTG
The DNA here is from genome assembly GCA_030544235.1 of Lepturacanthus savala. Lineage (NCBI taxonomy): Eukaryota > Metazoa > Chordata > Actinopteri > Scombriformes > Trichiuridae > Lepturacanthus > Lepturacanthus savala. Next base: position 17,873,593 of record CM060461.1, read on the forward strand.
CATATATTTTATGTTGTTTTAAATAAAGGTTTGAATGAATTAAAACAAGCCAAAATGAAATGGGAGTAACAAAGCTAACGTAAGAAGTAGAACTTATAGGTAATTGCGTGAAATTGTAAGGAATAGAAGTAAATAGTTGACTAAAATTAATGTACGGGTACCAAAAAGTTCAACTTAAGTAAGTAGTAGACCTCTGCACACAGGATAAATAGCTTCCATTCCTTCCTGAAATGAAGCAGAATTAAGTGGTTGGTGCCGCTATTAAGGCTAGTATGTTGTTGGTAGATGTTTATATAACGGATCAACACAAAATCTTGCCAGGTCTTTCTTAAGATTTACACCGAGGAGGTAAATGACTATACATTTACAGTCAAACCTATTATAGCATTTGAAAAACTTGCAAAATGCAAAAAAATAATCTGTCTTTTCAGTGACCAAGAACTAAATTGATTCCACGCTGATGCGGCGGTTTACCTCCCCCTCCTGCATTGATGTGCAGCTGGGACAGAGACAGGGTGAGGGGCATCTCTCGTCCCTCGGGGTCGGTGGGGCTCTGCAGGATGTCGTGCAGCGCGTTCCTCCTACCCGTCCTGCCAGAAGCGATGAAGTCTGCGTACGTGGCCTCAACATCAGACATCGCTCGTGCATCATTTACAGAGCAACACCTGCAAAGAGAACAGCGGCAACTTTATCCAAACACATTTCTCGAATATATTTGTAATTTAACATTCCCTGAAAAGCATGTCTTTAAAGTTCGACAAAGGATGAAAAAGTCTCGTATAACTTCCTATGATCTTTATTATTATGGTACATGTCATTGATACATTCTAACATGTTTAATGTGGCACATGTTTCTGAATAGTTCAGTTCAATTCAATTTTATTAACATTACAAATTATGCCTAAATCACCTCACCAATGATGCTGCCACATCTGGTAAAAGCTCTGAACATGATTCAATCAATTTCTACTGGTGAGTGATAAAGTTTATTATCATAAAGGCTATAATGTTTTATAGTAATTTAGTCTAAATGACACTGTAATGTTAAATTAATATAAAGTGCTGTGCATATCAAATATTTTGCCAAATATAAATAAATATTAAGTGGCCTAAAGTCACTTTTTATTCTTTAATGTTACATAATTGACACAACAATCTATGCATGTCCACACTCATCCACTGTTGAAGCCTTTTTGATGATTAATAAATATAATATAGCATTATTTTAATTGGGTAACAATATGCAACAACGGGTATGTCTTCACTAAATCAGTACAAGTCTAACATATTGTTCACATATTAAATGGTGGTTTTGTACAAATTCAGCCTAATTGTTATTAGTTTTGCTATTTAACTTTACTCATTTAATAAAACCTTAGGCAGCCATTGAATTTATCTTTTTAAGTATTCAGTTACCTTCATCAGAAATACGGTTGAAAGCTTCCTGCACCGGTTTTAAAACAACATTGAAAAGTTGTTTAATAAATATTTGCTTGAAGGCATTTTCAACAAAGTTTTGTGTTGTTCTGAAAAAAAAATACAATTTGACAAACAACAGTCAACTCTATTCGGTCGAATCCCAGTTGTGTTATTCTTAAAAAGTTGACACCAAAGTTGCAAATGAATCAGTTCTAAATATCAGTAATCAATCTCTTTAACTAATAATCAGGTCCTGTAAAACAAAAACAAAAAAACATCGGTCTATCCCTGCTACATAGGTAAATTATATAATAAACAGTATAATATAGCCAAACATAGTAAAACATACTAAGAAAAACGTCAACTTGTGTACAAACTTACATTCTATACTGTATGAGGTCGAGCAGTCCTGCTTTACATTAATTTTCACAGCTTTACGGCCTGAAGCATCACATGCTAAACAACGTAGCCCGTCCGTTACTGAGGCCCAGTGTCAGGCATAAAAATCGGTTCCACGAGACCAGTTCCCGCGCCCATAACAACTCGTGATGCTATGTGGTTGCGTTAGAGTCGCATGTCAATGTCTTTTTACCTGCAGTGACAGATCTTCCACTGCTATAGCCCGCAGCTACATCTTCAGGGAGCGACTTCACCTGCAGAGCAGCGCGAGGGGCCCGACAGCGAACATCCACGAGCACGCGCCACGCGCCACCAAACACGCCAAGGTCGAATAGCGTCGAGTATAAAATTACTGGAAGCGTTTCTACTGAAAACTACGCGTGGATAAGGGCTTCCGTAGGAGTATTCTTCACAATAACAGCATGCTTTGGAAAGTCCTTCGTCTTTTCTCCATCATCTTCTCCACCGTCGCATCTTCCTCTTTCGTGACCAATGAGAAAGCAGAAAACCGCACCTGAGCGCTGATTGGACAGCGGACACAAAAGGATGAGAGGAGAGAACATGCTGCCTTCAGGGTCACCCCGTAAAAAAATGTCACGGGGCAGTAAAGACTGAAGTCGCTATTAAAACCGTGATTAGAGCATGGAATACGTTAAGGTGTTCACAATAACAACAACAATAATAATAATTTCTTAGATTTTCAAAAATTAATAAATGTAGTGACAAATGCTACAACACGCACTACACACACACACATATATATATGTATATATATATATATATGTATATATATATATGTATATATATATATGATATATATATATATATGTATATATATATATATATATATATATATATATATATATATATATATATATATATATATATATATATATATATATATATGATATATAGTGTGAAAGGCAGTGGCAAACAGGAAATGTTAGATGATTAAATATATATTAATACAAAAAACTAAAACAAACACATCATCTAGTAAAGGAACAAACTAAAATACAACAAAGTTGAAAAGTAAAACAATAAAAAAGTATATCTGTATCAGATAATGGTCCCAATGTTTCTTTATTAGACTATTAATATGCACTCAACTCCTTATCTCTGCATATCCTGCAGCTCATGCGGGCAACAATAAAATTGAGTAACTAGAGTCATATCAGTCAATGTGCACAGTTTTATAACTGAGTTTTTTTTTTAATCTAACCACAGCTACTGAATACCAACTACTGATTTAGCGGGTGGTAAAGCATCTTAAATAAAATTCACTTTTGATTTAAGAGTTAATCCATCTGTATATACAATGTGCATAAAGACAAATTCACTCAACATAGTCCTTCTCGAAATTCATCATCTAGAGTTGCACAGCTTTTTTTCATTTCTGGGTTAATTAGAGGGGAAAACATCTGTGACAGATTTACTGTGATGGCTTGAAATTAAATTGGAAATAATACCAGGAGATAATGTGTACAATGTTTTTTTTTAGCTCACAGGGTGGCGCTGTTCAGTCAACAAAATATCTTTTGACTGTAAGACTGGAATATTAATGTAAAGCATCAGTGTGAGTGTTTGTTACAACTTTTAAATCCATCCCGTTGCATCAGACTTCAGAATCAGACTTGTGGCCTGTGATTATTGATCCACACAAAGACAGGATTATATGTTCTTTTCTCTCTTCTTTTGAAGGATCAGTGGTATAATCTGCATCTGTGTTTCTTTCTGAACATTTCTGCAGGGCACATTCAAAATTGATCTTTGTTAATGTACTGTGCACATAGGTGAACTCACACAGGAAAATCTAATCCACTTGGTCGGATATATCCCCATAAAAAACACACCTTCAAGGGGTAAATATAATGCTTTTTAACAAGATACGAAAAGATGGTGTGGCATCAAAGATTAGCAGCTGTGTGCAAATTATTGTGCTTATAGTACTGTATATTGAATCAAATGGTATGGTTTCTGGATCAATAGAACCTACAGTCTCTTCCTACAGTATCATTAACAAACATTGGAGTTTTCTCTCTCCGTCTGACAAAGACTCTCTGGGCCTGAGCTTCCTCCTGTCTCTTTGATTTTTCAATGAAGGTCAACCATTCAGAGGGAAGAGTTTCTTTACAAACTCTGTCTACAACAAAAAGACGTGACTCAGACCTCAGTGAAAACAGTCATGTTATTAACACCTCAGGAAACACTGGAGTCAACAAAAGACTTTATCAGAGGTGGAAATAATGTCACCATTAGTTTGACTGGCTTTGTCTATTACCTTTTAATTCGTCCAACAAACAACCCTTTTCTAGCCATGCTTGTGGTCGGTCCAGACGGAATTATCCTAACACCTATTCAATTCAATTCAAAACACTTTATTTGTCCCTGAGGTGCTATTAAAAGGCACAGAGAGCAGCGACGTAGAAGGAAAAACAGGACATCAAACACAACATAAAGCCATTTCAAGGTGTAAAAGACACAGCGTATCTTCCCCCAGGGACAGTCGCTGGAAAAGTGTTCAACGTCTTAGCCCCAAAGTGCTATGTGCAAGTTACAGTAAAAGTCAATTGAGGGACTGAGCAACAGTACAATGCTGGAACAGGCAGCGTTCAGATTTCAGGATCTGGACTGCTGTGGGGGCAAAGGTGGCCCTTCTCTGTTGGGTCCTGCAGCTGAAAGCCACTCAAACGCAGAGTGTAAAATGTGCGAAAGGGGTCATGCAGGCTCCTGTGAGCAGTGCGGATTGTTTGTCAACCACAAAAGTCAGACAGAGTTCTAACATGGTGTCCAATGATTTTAGACAAGACTTTGGTGATGGTAAATAAACCTCAGAAAACCGGTGAAAATTGTTCCCAGGTACCTGTCCTCCTCCACATTCTCAATGGGCTGCCCCTGGCTGACGGTAGTAACAGCCTCTTCCAGCTGTCCCTGCTCGCCGGAGAATGTCACATTACCTCTTTGTCTTATTTGAGTTCAGCTGGAGACGGGCGCCCTCACACCAGGTGACAAAATCCTGCAGAACGGAGCTGCGGTATAATGTGGAGACAGAGAACAGAGAGCGGGACGATATTGTCTATTGTGGATGTGATGCAATTCGGTACAGATATTCCTGGTGCCCAGAGTATGAATCCCAGTGACCTGGTGGTCCTGTGACTTTTCCTCTAGCACCACCAGTCACTGTTAGCCTGGCTAACACCAGACCTCATGCCAATGTAGATTAATAGTTGGTCTGGGAACCATCTGTTCATTTGTACATATTGGTGGTGTGGTTTATAAAAGCCCAGAGCTGTTTATTGGGTGCTAGGAATGTCTTACAAACGTATCTGTAAGTAGCTTATAGCCAATCATATCACACCTACCGGATAACATACCCCAAGGGTGGGCAAACCTTGTCCTGGAGATCCGCTGTGGGTGCAGGTTTTGTTCCAACCAAGTAGTAACACAGTACCCAATACCTGATGATGATGATGATGAAATAGGTTGTATAGCTTGTGGTCTAACTTAATTGAAACACTTTCTAAGGCTGCATCGAAAGGTAAGTAACCGTACCATCATTGTTTTGCTGCACCCTACCCCGTTCTATGATTGGCTCTCTCGTTGAGGGGAAAATTGGTCATTGGTGTCCAAATTCAAATGCAGAGTGAAGTTATCGGGTGCAGTGAAGGACGTGTATACCCAGGCTCAGTCACAGTCACATTCATCTTGTCAAATGTCTCATTGCTTCCACCATGGAATGCAACCGCAAGTTCCTGGATCGTCAGTCTCCACAGCTTTGATGATCTAATGGACATTTCTTTAGATTTGGTCACGAAACACTGACCAAATAGGTTTTTCCTGAGAGGGATTTCACAATCTCCTCTAGCTGCCACTCTAGTGAAACTGACTGCAGAGGATCTAAAGTGAACTAGGTTTCTTATTCCAATGGGTACCAGGTTATGGCGGATTTGGAAAATGAATAGAAGTTCTTGAACAGAATGACATTTCTCCAAATTAGACATGTGTATTTAAGTGTGCAGTGATTGTAGGTTTTTGTTTTATTTTTGACCAGGTTGTTAAGTAGTAGTTGGGTGAAAGTATGAGAGAAAACTTCAAGTTTTTAAAGATTTTGCTGATATGGCAAAAGGGATAAACCGCTGATAAAACTGTCATGACCTGTCACTGTTTTGTCTGGTTTTCTTGTGTTTTGGTTGTTTCCTTCTGTGTTCTGGTTCCTGTTTTATTGTGTAACATCTGCTTGTGTCACCTTGACTTCCTGTCTTTGTTGATTGCATCATGTGTCCCACTTGTGCCTTGTTCCTTGCACCTGTCTTTGCAGACACCTGTATTTAAGTCCTATTTTAAGCTCACTTTCTGTTGCATTTCTCCTATGATTGCCACTTTCAGTATAAATAGCCAGACTACCAAAGCTCACCAATACATCTCCTCTGTCACATGACGCTCATCTTACAGCTGGTTGCTTTGTATGTTCCTTGTTTGTTGGCCCACCAGCTCTGCCTTATTTGAACATAGAGGTCAGAATACAATGTGGGCGGAATAGTTGGGAATTGTGGTTATGGGCTCATGGTGAGAAGGACAAAACCACTTTTATGTTTGTATGGAGGCTACAGCCAGCGGCCCCTTAGCTTAGCTTAGCATTATCACTGGTTATACCTTTTGACAGAGCCAAGCTAGTTGTTTCCTCGGTAACAACACAAAGCAGATGTACTTTGCACGTTAATAATTGGGGTACACAAGAAAGAAACATCATACTGTGTGTGACTATGCTAATATATGAATACCTTTGAATCCTACCACCTATTGATGGCCAGATGAATGGATGATGGCCTGTAAAATGCAGGTGTATAACATGAAACAGTATAATCCTCATATGTATGTAAGTGAGCCGAATAGTATCTTAATCTTTTTTCTGCCATTTCTCACATGATATAATCAAGCGCAGGTTATGTTAGCATTTTTTATTTTATTATTTTTAAAGCCATATGATAATGCTGCGGATAACCACTGCTGCATAATCACAGCACTGTCTCATCCTCACCCTCTGCTTTCAGCCCAATACACACAGGGGTTGATGTATTCTTTTCCGTTAATATGGGTTTAAATGAGCATGTGTCCCTCCCCGCAGCATTGCACTTCACACACATACTTAAACACCTGCGAGCAGCCTCTCGGTACGACTGCATTATCTTGTGATGGACACTCAGCGGCTCCACTGGAGCCGACAAGTGCCTTGCTTAAGGGGACTTCAATTTTTAGATTAGGTCAGATGAAACTTTAATGATCCCCGTGGAGATGTCAGGTCATTAGAGCAGCAGAGGATAGGCGGCAGATAAGAATAGCGCAAATGACATGTACCGCTAGAAATTGTAGTAGATACAAGAGCGGCGTACATTTCACATTTAAAATATAGACAGAGGGCCTTTACTGTGCATTTCTACACCATAAAATACCCCCAAACACACCATGAATACATGCGTATGCCTATATTTCAAGGTGTAATATCAACATCATCCTTCCTTTATACTGTTAAAGTCTGACATTTTGGCTGCGATGCGTGCAGATAATCGGAACATCCCCAGCAATTTCTTGTGCAACGAAGCAAACGGTGCATGTGAGAACAATGTGTGCAAGATTTAGTTTGCTATTGATGCCATTGACTGTGGCATTTGGGAAATGGCTTACAGTTGACTGAACAAAGAAATGGTAGACAAAGAGGAACTGAATGAAGGGGAGTGAGAGGCAGAAAGAGAGACAAATACAGATAGAACCAGAGATAGAAACGAGTCAATGGATACACAGGGTTTAGTTCAACCGGGTTACCAACTTTCTCATTTTATGCTCTAACTCCCTCTAGTAAAGTCTTTGTCCTGATTTGGCATGTGCACCCATAGTCTACTCCAGCCAATATTATAAATGGGGTAGGTTTGATATAGTGGCATAGAGTGAAGTGGAATTTATCAAGGACAATGGAAAATTGGAGTTGTTTCCAAATATTTTTGGAAACAACTATAAAAGAAGGGTTTATTACACAATATGCTGCAGTCGATCCCACACATAGTCTCTTTTATCTAACTTAAAAATGCATGTGGAGGACTCTTCAGAAGCTCATAACCATATAGCATATGCCGGTTTACTCTCAGCGGTGTAATTAAGTAACTTAAGGAAGTTTTGAGGTCCCCTAAATAATTTCCACTCTACTGTATATTAATGCACTACGATTCAGAAGGAAATAAAAAAAAAAACAAATATCGTAATTTTTACTCCAAACTTATAATAAATACCATTATACAGGCAAAGGTATAGCATTTTAATTGTTGGAACCTGTGATTGATCAGTTTGGTTTTCTATAAAGACACGTGGTTGCCTGGGGTTACAGCAGTAGCGGCTTCCCAGTCACAAGTTGTAGAGCCTATGTAATGTGATGTTAATGCTATTTGTACCTGAAGATCTGACCATATAGATGTTACATCACAACTTCAAGGAAGTCCTGAGAGCTTTTTTTGTAAAGCAAAATTTCTAAAATGAGCTGTTTGCATTTCTCTGTGGCTTGAGCGGTTTGAACAAACTGGTTTCCAAAGGAAACGTTGACCTTTCATTTCTGCCGATGTGTCTTGCCCAACTTAACAGGACAAAATGTCCACTTAACAGTGGTGTCGAACAGGCGTCTCCAGCAGTTTTTCCAACTCCAGTGTGTGTTTTTATTATTGAAGCACCTTGTCTGAAGCAGCGATAGTTAATTGTGTTGTAACTTTGTAAAATGGAAATAGACTCATTAACTAATTCATTCATTTGAACGTCATCTGAATTACTTTACCACGTCTAAAACCCTGACATTCAACATGTCCGTGGTTTGCAGAAACATAGACTGTCAACATTTCCCTCTGGAGACGTGGAGGGTTTAGCCTGGCTAACAGCCCAGAGCTGTTTATTGGGTGCTATGAATGTCTATCAAATGCAATCATATCAAACATACCCGATGGCGTAATTGGTAATGAAATAGTTTAGCGCTAGAAGTTGCTCGTTTTTCAAAATAAACTTACAGTCTAAATTACTTAGAAGACTTTCTAAGGCTGCATCGAAAGGTAAATTAATGTCTGCCGCCATGTTGGATCCACAGTCATCAACAAAGTCACTTCTGTGGTTGGCTCCTTAGGTCCTTGGTGTTCAGACTGAATTGCAGAGCGATTCGTGTGCAAGGAATGATGGGTATGACGGCTATAAGTCTAAACAAAAACTCACTTTTTACAATATGAGACCTTTAAGAAAAGCTTGAGAGCTTTTTCACAGCAGCCATATTGACATAAAATTGCAGATTAACACTGGTGTTTCTGTAGCAAGGATAATAATTCAAGGTGCTGCACTACATGGAATCTTCATTAGTATCATTAATAAACAGTGTTCTAGTGATGTGTTTTTTTTTTTGTTTTGATTTTGAATCAGTGGTTATAATATTTTATTTTAATTTTGAATCAGTGGTTTTAGTGTTGTAATTTTTTATTTCAGCTTTGAATCAGAGGTTTTAATGTTTACATTTTTTTTATTTCAATTTTGAATCAGTCATTTTAGTGTTTTAATATTTTATATGAATTTTTAACCAGAGGATTCAGTGTTTAATGATAAATCAAAAGAGCACTGAATTTCGCTTTGGAGAGCCGTTTGGGAGCCAATAATTTATAAATGCAGGTGTTCAAATGTGTAAAAAGAAATGTTGATATGTTGGATATTTGGATGACATGGGCAGCAAATAATCCATCAAAAGTTGTACCAACTAAATCTGCATGCTGTTAATTCTGTACATGGTTTAAATAAATTTAATGCAGATGACAATATTTTTCACAGTATTTTTTTTCTTTCAAATTAAGTGATGATAAAGTTATTTGAAGTACTGAAGACTCAGAACTGATGAGTTCATTTCAGTACAATAAAGTTATAATAAATTTGTTATTTTAAGTCCAATGCAATCATAACCAGCAAGTAACCTCAAAATAATAATGTTTAGTTTATTAAACTTATTATAAACACAAGTACTGCACACTTACACTTAATAAGTTACATTTACTAACTTTACTTAAGTTTACTCCACTCAGTTAGTTTAAGGCAATGAGTTTGATTATGTTTTTTGAGTAAAGCCAACTAATTAGATTTTACAGTGCAGGTTCAAGACCTCCGTGGAGTTTTCATGTTCTCTCCGGCTTCCTCCCACAGTCCCAAAACACGCTGAGGTTAATTGGAGACGCTAAACTGCCCGTAGGTGTGAGTGCGTGACGTGTGCCTGACGTCCTGACGTCTAGCGACCTGCAATATGACGACGTCTCCTCCGCAATGACGGTGCGTTCCTCCTCCAGCTGCCGCTCCACCGCGTGGCACGAACCACCCCCCATACACGGGTCCCTCTCATCACCGGTGGGTGCCGCTGCTGACGCTGGTACCCAGGCTGTCCGAAGAGGGGGATGCTGGGAGAGAGAGAGGGAGAGAGAGAGAGAGAGAGAGAGAGAGAGAGAGAGAAAGAGAGAGCGAGCACCTCTGCCGCTCCTCTCCCTCCTCTCCTGTGCGCAGTGCTCGGCCGCTCCTTCCTTCCTCATTTCCTCTCCACAGCTGGCTCCTCCGCTCTCGGATGCTGGCAGCCTTCCTCCTCCTCCTCCTCCTCCTCTCTCTCTCTCTCTCCCTCCCTCTCTCTCTCTCTCTCTCAGTCTCTCTCCCTCTCACACACACATACGCACCGCGCTGCTTGGACCAAATACTCCGGAGGGTGGAATGACTGACTACCTGTTTTGCATGGTCTGAATTTCGGGAAATTCGCACGCCGGAAAAGGAGGGGAGTCGAGAGGGGGAGAAAAAAAGAGGCTCTCCATCCCCCCCCCCCCACCCCCGAGGGAATTTATTTTACAGTAAGCAGGCGCAATGTCATTCCAGTTTTTTTTTTTCCTCCTCATTCCTACCCTCACACCTCCCATCCTTGCAAACGCTTGTGCGTCTATGTGTGTGTGTGTGTGTGTGTGTGTGAGAGAGAGTGAAAAAAAAAAGCACGGTAGAAATTTGACAGCCTGCAGGGAATATGGCTGTTTGTGTTCGAAGTGTCTGCCAGATGTTGTAGCTATTGCGCGTCAGTGTATCCAGAGGCGTGGTGTGGGCTGCGCGCGCGTGTGTGCGTGTGTGTGTGTGTGCGCGCGTGTTTTATTATTATTACGGTGCGCTAAAGAAGGGATGTGGTGCGCTCGCATTGATCGCGGGACTGAAAATGGAAACCCCCCATCTCAGCTAGACTTGCCATCCACGCCGCGTGTGTGTGTGTGTGTGTGTGAGAAGGGGTGGGGGGTGTTTGGGGGGTGGCTGATGCGAAAACGCTATTACTTTCAGATTGACCTAAATATAAGCGATATTCGCAAGATTATCGCGGGGTGACAGCGGCGGCTCTTTGTGTCGCCTTTTGCTTTGCAGGGAACCCAAAAAAAGGACAAAAAAAACACGTTTGTTTCTCCCAGACATCATCAGCATGTGAACGGATGAAGAGCACCTTGCTGCCTGGTGAGTGCTCCAGCAGTAGCAACAGCAGCAGCAGCAGCAGCAGCAACAGCAGCAGCAGCAGGCCTTGCTGCCTGCTGCAAATGCTCCATGTTGATCACCAGAGTGTGTGTGTGTTTCTGATCATCAGGGTGTGTGTGTGTTTCTGATCACCAGAGTGTGTGTGTGTGTTTCTGGTCACCTCGGGTGTGTTTCTCACTCGTTAATCCCATTCGTGACATTGCCTAGACGCTTTTCAAGAAGAGGGAGCATCATAACGCACGCTGACGTTAACGGTCCGTGCGTTTCTGATCTGTGACCTGGCAGAAATTTGTGGGGGGGGGGGGGGTGTTGATTTATGATGCCTCTTTTTTTTTGTGAAGTTCATTCCTGTGTTTTCTTTCATGGGCTGCGATCACAGATCACTCCCAAGATGGAGGAGGAGCCACCCGGCCTAATAAGAAGTTTAATGTGAGGGATGCTGGGGGGGATTGTGTGTGTGTGTGTGTGGGTTATAAACGGGCTGCTTCTTTTTTCATATCCACCATCTTTGCGAGCAATGTTGATTATTCACCAAGAAACAACTGCAATCAGCGGATGTGGTTGTACATATAAGGGACCGCAACGTGTTCACGTGTGAACTGATGCTAGTTTCTTCTCCCTTGTTCCCTGCTGCCTGAACTAATGAGAGTCCCACTGCTCCTGTTTACCTGTAGAAATAATCCAAACCAGACGAGGCAGGTGTCAAATAGTCATTTAGTCGTCGCGTGACGCTGTGTTTTAAGGCAGTTCTTTTAAATGACTTGTAGTTTGACTCATCCGGGTTTCTTACCACTCTCGTGTCCGTCTGCTAAACATGAAGCCACAGCTAGCAGCTGGTTGTCGTCGCGTAGCATAACAGCTAGCCTGGATCTGTCTAAAGGTAACACAGTCTGCCTGCCAACACGTCTGTAGGTGACTAATTAACATGATGTATCTTGTTGGTTTAATTTGTAAAGACACCCACGCAGGGGTTACATGCAGGACTATTTATCAGCTGGGTTTAGCGACTTCCTCCCGTTTCGTCTGCTTTCCTGCCAATCTCAATAGGTTAATAGTTAACGGATATGAGAGGTATGAGTATCTAACATTATTTTTCAGCTAAGGCCACGTATGATCTAATTTGACCCCTCGCTGCAGGTTGAATTGCAAACAGTGATGTCCTTTTTACAGGTCGTTTCGTCTGATAGTTTTCCAGGGGCGTAAAGGTTCTCGGACTATCCGATAATCTACAGTGAGAAAGCGTATATTTGATCCGCCGAATTCCCCCTCATGATCCAAAATAGCAGGCATTATCGCCGTTTTAATGCATGCTCCGTTCCCGTGTTGTCACGCTCTCGCAATCTCAGTCCCTTGTCTCGGGTATTCATTCGGTCTGCCGGAGTGCACGCAAACGGCTCCTGTTTATTGACTGCTACGAGCCAGATTTGCAACATCTCAGAGCAAAGCTCCGAACGCTTAACACACACAGGTGAAACTGCCAGCCGGTGTTCTCGTCACACATCATTTAACTGATCAAAGGGCTTATTTTTTTTTTCCCCCCCTTCAAATGCTGCTGCCGCTTTCCCGTAAAACACTGAGCGGTGTTACAGGAAGTCCGACGTCTTCGGAGCCACTACTCACTTGCTACTCCTGGGTATAATAGAGTAAACCCCCCCCCCCCCCCCCCGCCCTAACTCCCAGCTCCTCCCATTTTCCGTCCCCTCTCTAGTTCTCCGCCTAATCGTGTGACCCCTTTACGTCCCTGGTGAAAAGTTGGAAAAGCGATGTACTCTGCCACGGTTCAGAGGACTGTTAAGAGTGTGTTATCATCCTTTTCCAAAGATTCGCCTCGGCTGCTGCAGTCTCAACAGGCTTCATTAAGTTTTTATATTAAGAAGATGATACATGTGATGTGGACAAACTCTTAATAACCTCTCAGAGAGGCACATCTAAGGCATGAATTGCTGCCCTCTGCGTTAGACCCGGAGTCTGAATGTTTCGCCGTGCTAGACTAATAAAAATGATCATGATAGCGTGTTTAATTTGGCCCAGGAACAGTCAAATGAGTCAAAACAAAAAGGTTATGGGATCAATGCAAGGCCTTAAAAATCTCAAAGTGATTTGTACCCGATATGCCAGTTATAATCGGTCATTGTACCATTGAAGTTCCAAGTCAAACCAGAACCGGAACGCTTAGTCCTTCTTGCACTTTGAAATGTGTTTCGGCAATGTCCCCATGTTCCGGGATCTCAGCAAAGACTGTTATTATCAATAAGAACAGCAGTAAACACTACGAACGTTACAATTGACAATTATTGCTTCGAAGATCGATTATAATCAGTTTCCGAGCCAGTTATTAGCTGTTCGTATGTGACAATTACAATGGTTATGTGACTACTAACAGGAGCTCCGAAGAGGGAAGATCCTCTGTGCCCAATTTGCTGTCGTATCCATCAAAAAACTGATGAATTAACCAATACCTTAGGGAGGACAGAGTTAATAATCAACAACAAACTGCAATGAGGAAGAAAAGCCTCCATAGGTTGAGACAAACCATTAGGGATACTAGAGATAGTGTATGCACTGTTTAGGGGGTTGACAAATGCTTAATTAATATGAAACATCATATGACCCACTTTCAGAACACCATTAGCATGTTTCAGTATGTTCAAAGTTAAAGTTGTTTTGTAGTGCTCATGTTATTTTTTTTCATTCCCAGTAGATTTTATGTAAGGTTATACAGAAAGAAATAGCCGTATTGTACGAGGGAATATTAGCATTAGTGCTATTAGCAGTAGCATTGCTGATAGATGTAATTATGTAAACTGTTACACATTTTAATGTGTAAAGATTGAATCATATTAAAGAATATTTTAAATTTATGTTTAACCTGTCATTATTTCCAAGGCCTTACTACTACTTTAGCTACAATTAATAATAACAGTGATGCACAAGTGATAAATATGAGCATGCAGAATTTTCGCCTTTTTTTTCCCCCAAAACAAATAGTTCTACGTGAGAAAATGATAAAAACCATGAGCTGATACATGTTTTGTTTCAAAAGCATTCACAACCTATTTGAATCAGCCATCCATTGTCCTAACCTGATAATCTCTGTTGATAACCTTGTTCAGAAAGAGAGACACATGGAGAGAGAGAGAGACTCTGTTGCCGGGTCATTGTTTTCCAATCATGGCAGCATCTGATTCATATCACAGCTGGCGCCCCCACCCCCTTCAGTGAGTAGATGGGAAAGATAGGTTGCCTGGTCAACAATCTCTTTATTCCGCGAACCGTTCAGAGCCGACACACAGTAGGCGGTGCAAAAAGCAGGACAGGTTGCTGACATCACGGCTCATGTTTAATTGCGTGCCGTTACGATAAGTAATTGTATGTATAGCAAATTTTTCAAAATAGCATTACAAATTGCTGTAAAACATTAAAAACATATAGATATCTAAATGATTTTGAAAGTAAGAACACAGAAATGATTTTAAACAGTATAATAATGGCCTTGATGATAAATGAATGCTAGTTCATATTTAAGCAAAGCCATAAAAGCTGGCTACTGATCGTCAAAAGAGACCAACAACATACAAGAAAATAACACAATGTCAACCAGTGTAGAATCAAGGTCACCACACCACACTCTTTCTATACTTATATAAACTTTATTGCTATTAGGTTTGGTGCTGTAGATCTACAGTGTGTGTGGTTCATTATGTACACTGATAGTTTTGGTATTAATGCAGGAGTTCCTCAGGGTTCCGTTGAAGGTCCTCTTGTTTTTAACGTAAATCTACGTACTAAATGCTCATTATGTGACTTACCTACCTACTTATGTACCTATTATATACTTGTTGAGTTATGTAGTTATAATATCTCATATATTTCCCACAATTTTCAAACCTAGAGAAATCAGCAATTTTAATCAAGCCTTTTAGGATGTTTTATTTCAGTAATAGACACAAATGGAAAACATTTTTAATGAATAGACAGCCCCTGTAAAATGTTCTGTGAACATGTTCTTTGTGTTTCCCTATAGTATCTTTTCATGTTTATTATAGCATAATGCAGCCCATATAGAATCTTTTGTCACAAAAGGATTAAATATTGAGCGACTGAGTGACACAAAGTCATCCCGGCATAAAGCACACTTGTGCTGTTGTCATGCCAGCCATCCGAGACTCGCCTTTGTGTGAAAAAAGCTCCATCACATTTAACGATTTAACTATTACAGAAAACAATCTAGTGATGTGAGACTGTTTGCATTTCGCTCATTCTGTGTTATTTGTGTTGCTGTTAAACAAAAGCAGTTAGCTGATATTAAATGAAAGTGTTCTGAATAGGTTTTACTGGGTTAACCTAATATTACTTATGGAAAAATAATACATTCATTTTATTTTTTATTTTTTTAGGAATATATCCTACAGTTCATAAAACCTTTAGGCAACTTTAGGAATATAATTAATTTCAGGGATGGAAATGTGGAAATGCTATTGTTCAAGCCTCCGTCATCATTTGTCTTTGTCATTGCAAATTATAGACCTTTTTCACAGCAGCCATATTGACATGAAATAGTAGATAAACACAGGTGTTACCAATTACGCTAATTAAGGTTCCATTCCATTCTAGTCAAACAAGATCAAGGTGCTGCTATTGTGCATATTGGCTCACTGGAAAAGCTCTGCTACACTAAATGGAACGGCCCGTTAATTAGAAATAATCATGTGAAAAAAGGTCTCCTGTCTCCATTCAAACAGGCTTGTATAGAGCACAGTATCTGTTAGTCGCGTGATGCCATGGTTAATGGCTTTTAAATGTGTAACTTTTTTTCTTTCCCTTTTGAGAAAGGATATACAAAGATATAAATGCTGTAATTTAATTTGATATATCCTGTAGTACGACATGCACAGCCCCCCGTGGCTCAGCTGTGTCGGTTTCTATTCTATGGAGCTGATTTCGCATCAGGATTTGGAACGCCGGGTTCCGGATAAGCAACACTTAGTGTTTTTTGTTTTACTACCCGGGTAGATTGACTCCTTATATTCTTTCCCAATGACAAACCAAAAGACAATTTATTTTATCTTTCCTTAAACAAAAGAGCTCTGTTATTGTGCAATAAACCTGCCGGCTGTTCTGTTTACGAAGCTCCTCGTGAGTCCTGTCAACGGTGCTGCTCGGAGCCTAGGTAACTACAAGGATCACAATATTTCACAATAGGGGTCCTAACCATCTTGTCATGGTTGCGTTTAGGCAACTTCAACCACTTCTACTGATCAGAATCAACTGAGACGAGACATGTTTACTTTTCCGTATTTAAACGGAACCGCGATCTATCTTAACCTTCACTGCAGCATTCTTGTAGCCTAACCCTAACCATACACTGGACTCGAGGTACAAACCACTGTCTCCAATGTCAAAGTCTCTTTGTCCAGCCGCTATCCGTCCCGCCCTCCTCCCTAGTAGCTTTTTGTAGAAAGCAGCATTATGTGGACTTAAAACCGCTTTGTTGACACATCTAAATGTAATTATCATATATAAAGGTATTTTCTAGTAGACAAATCCTTTCATTTTTCACTTTCCTCTCCTGTGAATTGCCAATGTTATCTTCATAAAGCTTGTGAGATCAGGTTTTCAGCAAAATTAGAATTTTGACCAACCATGTGTAGAACAGAATTCGCAGTGCATGTAAGTATAGCTAACTGACTGGGAGTCAGCGGTTCCCAGTATATACATAATACTGTATATACAGTACAATACAGGTGAAAGGACTGTAGAAATGCTTAAATGATTCGGTCTGGGAACCATATGCTAATTTATTCATATTGGAGGTGTGGTTTATGAAAGCCCGGAAGATGAAGACGAATGTCTATCAAATGCATCTGGTTGAGCTCATAGCTTGTATCAAACATACCCAATGACAACGAAAAGTTGCTCATTTTTCAAATAATAATCTTGCAGTCTAAATTCCGCTTCTGCCATGTTGGAGCCACAGTTATCAGCAAAGTTGTTCCGTGTTCGTCATCGTCCTGCTGCGCCCTCCTCCGTTCTGTAATCGGCTCCCTCGCCGAGGGGGAAAATTGGGTCCTTGGTGTCCAGACTGAATTGCGGAGGGAAACCCAGGCTAATTTGAATGTCTTAACATGTGCACTGAAACAGCTTCAGGGATCCCCAGAGATTATTGGGGTTCATATGAGAGCACGCTACCTTATTGAAGTTCTCTCAATCACCAGCTTTCCCGCTACAGGGAAGCCTAACTTTACTTTTAATCTCATTAAACGAAGATAAACGTCCTTCCCTCTTTGTACTCCCTCGTGGCGGGGACGCGGCTCTGATCGGGACCGATCAGGGTCACGTGATCGGCTGACGTTAGCGAATCTCACCCTTCACACCTCGGCCTGTACCCCCATGTGAAAACTAAATGCTTATGCACGGGTCTGACTATGAGTCATGGATGGTGACGACAGTGTCGTGGCAGAGCCTATAGCGATCACATGCTGATAGCGGCCATGCGCATGCAGCGTAGTGTAGTGAATAGTGATATTAGGCTCAATTTGAGCACTAAAAATAAAAAAAATAGGGATGATAGGGGGAGATCGACAGTCCTAGGCAGGATGACCGCCATCCATTTCCTCCCTCCGCAGCTACTACCCGTGGGTCCGGCCGGCTCACTAATGGATGATGGCAAATAGCAGCTGCACTTTGGTTCCCTGTCTCAGGCACTGAGTAGTTTTCCCCTCTTCTCCCCTGGCCTCAAAAGACAGAGGAGCAGAGCGGGCGCTATGGAGAGACTAATGGGTGTTTGCCGGACACGTCATTTTGTCACTTGAGTTTTGTTCATTTCACTCGGCGGTTTAGTGGGCACTTTGCAGCCGGGGGGGAAATTCTCCTCGCAGAATCGCTCCATGCGTACACTTACTATAGCAGTCCTGCATTAAACAGACACTTGTAGAAAATGAGACCGTATCTGTCTCATTCTGCTCCGCTGAATAATGTTGTTTAGCTCATTCCAGCTAAATATATAAATAAACGGAGTAAGCCCGCTAAGCCAAAAGGACACCCCGCTATTTTTTTTTCTTTTTTTTCCCAACCCACCGCAGCACATTACCAGATTAATTAATAATAGACGAACGAGAGGCATCTTTCATCTCTGTTTCCAGCCAAGTTCAGGCCACCGCCGTCCACTGTCCTCTCAGGATCTGGCAGAGCCCAAGCCCCACGTGTCCTCCCCGCACCGAGGGAGACAATAATACTCCTCCTAATCCACCTCTCACTGCATTGCTCACCCAATCAATCCCCCACGGAGTCGGACGCTGCCAAGTTGTGGTTGCCGTGGAAACAGGGACTCTGGGTTTGCCGTGATGTCAGCCAGGTGCGGCCTGGCAGTTCGGGGCTCTTAACAAGGCCGGCCCTTGTTGGGGGATAATGAGCGAGCCACTGCTGTCATGACGATGACTCTTTTTTTTGAGGTGTATGAGGGGAGGTCAGCGAGGGGCGACTCCTAATTAGTTTGGAGTGTGCGAGGGAGATGGTGAGTGGGTGGGTCTGATTTGCTTTTGTGACTGTTCTCTGCTCTGTTCTCTAACATGTGTATCAAACGTTACACCTTCACGTGTCTTCACATGACTGAAGTGGACACAACTGGAGATATACTGAAAAAGCAGGTGGTTCTTGTATAATGTATGCTCACCTGTATACACCTCACTTTACATACTCTTGTTGTTTTGCATAAGTATGCCTTGTGTCTTTTTGAGGCGTTGGGAGGACTACTACCAGGCGCATCCTTTTATTCTTGCGCGCCTTTGGCGTTTATCATCTCTTATGTGTAATTGTCCCATGTGTAATTACAAATGAGTTTTTTTTTGTATCCGTAATCCCGCCGAGAGACAGCCATTGTTTCCCGCGGAGGGCTTTCAGCTGTAAAGTTCACAAACAATCGGGTTGCGGCGGTCAAACGGCCAATTTGCCACTTATCAACCTCGACGAGAACAACTCTCGCCGCGCTTCATTGTACCGGCTCCGTTGTTGTTGGGAAGCGGAGGAGGATGCGTCCGCGCCGGTGTTTTAGAGACGGAGGGAGCGGCGAAACGAACAGTCCTGCAGACGACTCCTGTGGCACCCTGTAGGAATTTCATATCATCAAAGAAACCCACGGATCTCCTTAATAATTAAACTTTGTGAAGGTGTTTTTTTCTCATCTCTGTCCCATCCGCCCCATATACATTTCTTGTCCGGTTCTTTCATTCGTTGTTGATGAGGTGTTGATGGCACGTTGAAGCAGAACACTGTCAAAAAATGACCAGTCACCCAATTAAATATGGTGAAGGCAATAAAAAAAAACGGGTAAAGACACTTATCTTTTCTCTATACCTGTTATTTCAAGCACTTTTTTTATACTTTAAAGGGCATTTTCATGCCCCAAGCCCTCATTATTTTTTTTACCCTCTTGCAAGCATTCGCTCGCTTGCAGGTTTTGTGGAAGTAGGTTTGTGTGTCTGTGTGTGTGTGTGTGTGCGCTCGTGCAGTAAAGGAAGTGGCGTCTGGCCAGCGTAGCCCGGCTTTGTTTGGCTTTAATGCCTCTTCATTCACTGTACTCACATCCACCCAGCGCCCTGACAGCCACTAATCTCCTCTTTATCTTAAAGGTTTGCTCAGCACTTTGGCGTCCCATTCAGATGGCCGCCAACCAAAGATTTCTGCCAGCGACGCGGCACTCCTGGTCGGCCGCTTTTGCTACGTCCAGGAGTTGCCATTGTGCTCTGGGGTTGCGCGGTTGGTTTAGCTCTAATCTGGACTAAGTGGGCAGCGCGCCGGTGACGTACTGCGATTTTTTTCCAGACGTGAGGATGTCAGTTTTTTGCCCGTAGAGTCATCGGCGGTGACGCGCGTCGGAAAGATCAATGATTTTTTTTTCTTTTTTTTAACATCCAATGACAGCATTTTTTGACCAAAGCTTCCATTTAAAAATATTTCTAAAATATTTCAACATCTACACTCTTGGTCCCCAGAGGAAGCACATATTAAACAATATTAAATGATCCATTGTCTTTGCCTCTAGCGCCACCGTGAGGTTAACATTTGTGGTTTTGAGTGAAATGTCAGCATGCTGTTATTCACATGTAGCAGCATTAAGTAAAGCTTAGGTCTTTCTTAGAGACACTCAGACATTATAAGGTGATCAGTTTTTATCAATGAGAGGAGAAGGAAGGGAAAAAAAACATGTGTCCATTAACCTTAGAATAAGAATCATCCTTTATCCACAGTTTTTTCTTCATATATTTACTTTATTATTTAACAAATGCATGAAACATTGCTGCATATGCAAACTACAAACTAAATGCCATGTAGCGCCGGTTTCTAGCCGTGACTAATTTGCAACCCCTGTCCCTGGCGAGGCTTTTAGAAATCAGATCACGAGATAGGGTCAGATCACGGGTTTGAAAACATTAGGGCCTTTTGTGCTTGAAAAAGATATGAGTCATTAGATTTGTTAACCCGTCAAACATCCTTGGCATTTAATGACTTGTCAAATGACTATCTGTGCCCACGCTGAATAACTTTTCTTCTTTTTCTTTGATGAACAAGGATAAAGAAAACAGTATAATTTCATGTCTGTTGTAAAGCACTTTGGAGCGATATGTCTTTATGAAAGCTGCCAAACAAATCAAGCTCGTTATTTTTATCATCATTATTAAAAAACATGCACTTTGTCTTTCCTTTTTCTTCAAATTAGTCGTGTTATAGAGGAAAACACTAACACAACTAATTAGCTGGAAAGGTCCTGTTATATTAGATGTTTAGACACAGAACAAGCTGTGCAAATAATCGGATGTCGTTTCCACTCAGCGCTTCTGAAATTGCCCGCCGCTCTCGGGGCCAGGCCCCACGCTGTTTGTGCACTGCTCAGGATTTGGGATTAGTCGAAGGAAACGCTGTCACTGGTCAAGCTTGGCCCGGGTGAAACAAACAGAGAACAATCGACGGTGCCATCAGTACATTGTCCACTAAATTCCTACCGATTATAACTTCAACCCAGGGTCCTTGTGCATGTGGAAACTCATTAAAATGCTTTTTTTTCATGATTTTTTTGTCAACTCACATACAATACCAGACAAAAGTTTGGGGTCACCCAGACATTTTAGTGAAAAGTCACACTTTATTTGACACCATGAGTTGTTAAATGAATAGAAAATGTTATTATATTAGCCTTCTGATGCAATGAGCAAACACATTGTAGCATTAGAACACTAGAGTGACAGTTGCTGGAAACAGGCCTCTATACACCTATGTAGATATTGCACCAAAAACCAGACTTTACTGGTAGAATAGTCATTTACCACATTAGTGATGTATAGAGTGTATTTCTGATTAGTTTAAATTTATCTTCATTGAAAAAAAACAGGGGCACAGGGGTTAGCGCTGTTGCCTCACAGCAAGAAGGTCGCAGGTTCAAGACCTTCTTGGTCCTGGGTCTGGGACCTTTCTGTGTGGAGTTTGCATGTTCTCCCCGTGTCTGTGTGGGTTTTCACCGGGTACTCCGGCTTCTTCCCACAGTCCAAAAACATGCTGAGGTTAATTGGTGACTCTAAATTGCCCGTAGGTGTGAGTGTGTGAGTGAATGGTGTGTGTGCCCCATGATTGGCTGGCGACCAATGCGTTGGGATTGGCTCCAGCAGACCCCTGCGACCCTAATGAGGAATAAGCAGGTATAGAAGATGAGATGAAAAAAACAGTGCTTTTCTTTCAAAAGTAAGGAAATTTCTAAGTGACCCCAAACCTGTAGGAAACCATAGTGTGGGAAAGATTGAGGTGCTCTAAACAGCAACGATGCCAGAAATAAAACAGGACATGAACACATAGGGGTACCAAAAAATGAGTTGGAAATGAAATAAAATCCCAAAAAGCTCACACTTTTTATAACCGGCGTGAATCACCATTGGGCACACGCTTGGGACGCCGCGTGGGACTTTTTCTGCCGTTTTTTTTTTTTTTTTTTTTAACGGCGAAACGACTCCCAGCATTCGCCAGCTGCTGATCGAAAACGTCACACGCTGCCTCCTGAACGACGGGCCCCGGAACGAGCTGGCGAACGTAGCTCAAAGGAGACGTTCTCTCTCAGACCTTTTTAACTTTGACTAATAAGGATTTCTCAGGTTGAGCCGTGAAACTGGCTCGTGACGAAGCGTTGTGTCTGACTGGGAGATGAAGAGACTCTCCGGCTTGTTGGCTAAGGGTCAAATCCCTCCGAGGTTTCCACTCGGCTGCTAGCACACCGTGCTCCATGTGCTCCAGTATGTGCATTAGGGCTGGGAATTCCTTATTAGCACTCCTCACAGCTGCTGTAGTAAAATCACAGTGTGTCCTTACTTATCTTTGCCTTCGGGCTAAATGATTGAATCCCATTGATTTGCTGCAGTGAACTAACACTGTGTTTTCAGTTAACTTACTTTCCAGCTTAATGAAAGACATTGATCACACAGTGATAAGCTGGATGCACTGTATGTGTATCCGTGTTCAACTTTTTATGCTATAGGCCTGGAAATGCATGAGCATCCCTTTCATTTACATTTTCATTTCACTGCTAAACTAATTATTCACACAACGCGTACCCTTGTGGCGTAAACCGAACACTTGACTGGCTCCGAAATATTCGTGATGTCACGAAAAAAAAACTCTGATATGCAACGAGCGCCGAAAAAAAACTCTGCACAGTGAAGCTCAAACGTCCATCTGAAGGAACAAGAAGAAAAAACACATTTTGAGTGAAGGGGAGCTTTAAATATTCATAGAACCTGGATTTATCCGTAAGCAGCTGATTTGATCGGGGGGAGGGGAGGCAGACCGGTTCCTGTGTCAAATACATATGATTGATTGATGTAAACTGTGTTTTTTTTTTTTTTTTATTTAAAGCCAGATCACATCCCGAAAAAAACAAGTCTGATTTACAAATGAAAAAAAAAAAAAAAAAACATTTCTCGTCTCAGCTGATCGTCCTGTTTCTCCCTCGCTCTGGAAATATAAACAGTTTAAATTATGCGTGTACAATATCGTGTTATTTCCTTCGGGAACACGTAATGAACGGAGTTTACGTTTCACGCTGACCTAAATCATCATGCAACATTAAATCAGCCGGCTAATTTGGACGGTTTAAAAAAAAAAAGGAACGTTTCAGCAAATTCGATCTTCTGACTGCGGCTTCACTGTGGCTCCGGCCACATGTGTTTATGGCTGCTAGCTTCATTGTGAAGGGTTTTCTAATCTTTAATCTTGCATAGCATGAGTAAACTCAATAAACTGTGTTTTATACACACACACACACACACACATGCACTACTGCAGCCCTCTGAGCAGCTCCGGTTTTGACGTTGGTGTTTTTACTGCTTGGAATTAGCAATTGGGGCCTACAATATATGGTCTGCTGCTGTTATGATAATGTTTTTGGTGAATTTATGAGAATGTTTTATGTGACATTACTCTTTCCATTCTACTTACATAAATTGCCTTACATATGGGAGATCTCGTCGCCGGGGCCACTCGAAACGTGGTTTAGGATCGTCCTCTTAGGCTGAAGCATCCGGAGGAGAGGAGATAAGAGGGCGGCGGAGAAAAGAGGGGGAGAGGTGAAGAGAGGGAAAAAGACAGGAGAGCAAATTAGACGGCGGAAAGGTTGAGAGAAGGAAGTGAAAACCCGACGCAGGAGGAGGCAAGAAGAGTCTTTATGTACGCGGCGAACGTTCTTCGGTGACTGTGGGAGCCAGTGACACATGAAATATGAGAGACAGCAGCACTCTCCACTATTTATAGCACTGCAGGAGAGAAAGAGAAAGATAGAGAAAGTGGCCACATCGCATACACACTCCGGGGCAGAGCTGGCATCATTTTTTCATTTCGCTAAAGAGGAATTGTGCCCGATTTTTAAAAATGCATATGTCAACGCAACGGCATCGGATGGGCCAGTCTGTATCCGTGCGACATGTCCCTTTCGGAAGTGGGAAATCGGCTAAATCAGGCTCGGCACCCATTGGCCGTCGGGTTTTTTTTCCCCTTTTCATCCGCACAGAAAGAAACAGAAAAGCGATCGGTCGTGGCTTTGTATTGTTGCCTTTTGTTTTTTCTCCTCAGATGAATCTGATCCATCTGTAGCTCCGTATTGTTTAGCTCAAACTGCTAAAAAATGTATCAGTGCTGCTGGGAACGCAGCGGCGCGTCCTGTTCGGCTGAAGATAACGGCGAAAGGGAGCCGAGGGAAGCCACGAGAAAGTGGCCACGCGGCTTAAAGAAGGAGTTCAGCTCCGTTATATGATGTTTAGGCGGCGCTTTGGCCTGTGAGGAAGAATCAGAGCCGTATAAGTCGTGATTCGGCCCCGAAAAATACTGTTCTGGCCTATTAATGAGGGTCATAAGGGCAGCCGTGACTATGAAGGAACGGATGGAATATTCAGGAAACACTCATTGACATCGTCCACTCCGTTGTGTTTAATGACGATGATTGAGCTTGATGTGACCCAGAATTGCACATAGTAACACGGCAGCTCTGTCAGGCCAAGCAGGCCGGTTATTTATATCCAGGAGGGCGGATGGAAATATCTGGAATTGGAGGAAGACTTTGATTTGAATCGCTTGATTTTTTTAATAAAAGCTCCATTAAGAAACCAGTATTCTTACACATCTCTCTAAAAAAAATAAATAAAAAAAGATTCACGGTGCGACACAAGTGCAAATTAATAAAAAAAAAAAAACGCTCTGAATGCTGAAGAGCTGATAACATGCTCGCAGTTTTTGAACAGGGCTGCTCTCCTTGAAAGTATCAGCGATTCTCACGGCGTCAAAACCCCGCGTCAGGCTGTTCATCGATGCCGTTTGATGCCGCGAATTCAAACTTTAGCCGCGGTCCAAAGCGAACGCCGAGGGTGGTCGTGCCTCTTTGATGCTGCCTCCCATAAGCGATTTCTGCAGTGATGTCATTTCTTGGGAGAAGAAGCCCTTTAAATTCAGTATATATGTACAGAGCATTACAGTAGCTAGCCGGTGTGCTAGTAGTAGTGCTCTGGGGTGCTAACGGTGATGCTGAGAATAGCAATGGGAAGCCTGTTGTACTGTAGACTTTTTTTCTCCTTCAATGAATGCTCCACTTAAGTTCTGTATGAATGCATTACTATCATCGTGCAACACAGTACAGACCTAATAGTGGACTAAGCTTAAGCTGGGGGACTTCACTCTGTAAAAAAAAAAAAAAAAAAATCTGGCTAGTTTTTTGGACAGCTGTGAAGCATGCTACTGTTAAAGATTTTATTTTAATTGAAATCTCAAGGTTTGAGGTTTTATGGGCGGCTGGAGGAGCCACGTGTGCAGCCATTAATTACCTCGCTGACGTTCGACCGCCTGTTTGTTTGCCTGGTTGTCAGCGAAATACCTCAAAAAGTTTTGGCCGGATTTTTGTCAAATTTTCAGCGAACGTTGGGAACGGTGCCGTGAAGAGACGATTACGTTTTGGTAACGATCTGGAAGAAACCCTGGTTTCTGGATCACTTTGAATTTGTTGTTGTTGGGCAACATTGCTGTAAATGGACCTTCAAACAGGCGCCACCGTTTGGTACCACCTGCTGGTGATATCTCGCACCCGCATAGCTTGTTTTTTTTTTTTTTTTTTTTTTTTTTTTTTGCACACTATACCAGACACTAAAAGAAGACTTTGACTACACCTAAAAGACTTTCCTTGCTCGGGGTAGGTATAATCTGTTGGGGCTGTAACTTGCATGCATATTTTCTTTGATATTTATTTTGAAAGTGAGCATTAACATTATGTAGGCCTGAAGTTGCAGATGATTTCTTGTCAGAACTTTTTTTCTGACTAATCTATAACCCCCAGACAACAGTGATGAATACTTTTCATTCTAGGATAGTGTGTGTGAGGCTCCATTATGTTTGGCGGATCTCTGTGCTCTCAGAGTGCTTTTCTAGTTGTGATTTACTCGTGCACAAAAGAAACTTCAGCAAAGGTTTTGCTTTGTGATCACCATGAACACGTCCCTTATTTTGCAATCTAAACAAAAACAATTTGACACTTTTTTACCCTTTTGTTTTGCAAATTTTCACATAAAAAGGCGACTAAAGAATTATGTCACTTTGAGGAATTGTTATTTTGGTCCCCCCTTTTTTTTGGCTGCATTTTCCGATTAAAATTAATTGCCGGCTTGATAGTTGCTGGATTTATTTATGCGCTGAGCTGGATGGCCTCAACAGAACAGTACATTATGCTGTTTTTGTCTACCATTAAGCAGACAGGGTAGGTAATTGTGGTGGAGAATTAAGTCCTTAATCATCTTTCTGTGACTTCGTACAGTCCGTGTTCTTCCAACTGATTTTGAGTCCTTTTTGAGACAGAAACTGTTCTCCATTTACTCAAGTCACATTCCATAATAATTTTCAATCCAGTGTGGCCCAGACTGCAATAATCTCAACAAGTACCGGTTCACATTTTATGGGTTCCCTTTCTAAAGACTTTGATTCCCTGACTTTAGTTTAAAATGTCCCTAATTATTGGTGGTTCAAGCTTCAGTGAATGAATTGTTTACAGTGACATTTGGTGCAGGGACTTCAGTGAAGTTTCACCTTCACCAGCGTGTTTCTACATCTGCTGAATGGATCGGTACAACATTAGGTACAGACCTTTGTGTTTCCCAGAGAATGAATTCTAATGATTTTTGTTTTGGATGGATTGCCATGAAATTCGGTACAGACATTCATATTCCTCGTGGGATAAACCTTTCTGGTTACCTGACTTTCATTCAGGACAAAATTTCAAATCATTTGCTAATAAATTGTGGTTAAAAAACATTTGGTTTATAACTAAACATGCCCAAAACTAATGATATGACATGACAAATGGATTTATTTGGCTAAATTCATGCATGGAACACTTTACTAAATGTTATAAATTACTAAAAAAACACAATCTCAGCAGCAGCTTCTTTATTCTCCATTGCACAGACATCATTCTTGTCTACGTGCAACACAAATCTACTATACCTTAAAAACATTTAAATTAAATTAAAAGTCTTCGCAGTCATTCTTCAATGTTTGTGGAAGACAGGAAAAAAAAAACTATTTTTAGAAATCACATTGAATTTTCTATATTTATTGGTATTTTTTATTTATTTATATATTAACAGTACATTCAACCAGATGTGTGAAAAACTATGCAAAAAGAAATAGACCCATTATCAGTTGTCTAACTAACTAAACTAACTAAACTAACTAAATAACTTTTACAACTTTTATAACAAGGCAGAATTGTGCCTTGACATTTTTGTCTTAGGAAAAATGAGGGTGATCTGGATATATTCAGATCACTATATATATATATATATATATATATATATATATATATATATATATATATATATATATATATACACACACACACACACACACACACACACACACACACACACACACACACCTCATTACTGATATTGTGACATATTTTCAGTGCTTTTCAGTAAAAAGCACCACTTATGGAATGTCATATCATGACATTATTATTTACTAAATCTAAGACAATAATTAGGCTCATTAAAGAATATTGATATATTGCTCAACCTTAGAAAATATATAGTGAGGATGTGTGTATATTCGAATGTTATATGGATAATTTATTATATATCTATATTTTAAAAGTGTCCTGTCATACACTGTTTTATTCATTTTTTTTTAAATTCTATTAAAATGTCTGAAACGCAGCAGTCTGACCATCGCAGTTCACTTTGAAGCTTTGTCATTGTGGGCGACATCGTCTGTCATGTGGCTTGAATTCCCTCGTGGGTGGAGGAGGGCAGCGTGCGTTTTAATTTGTCTTTGCACAGTGTTTATCGCCGCCGTTTGTAACCTCTATAATTACACCATGTGGCGAAGCCGCTCGCAAACGCCGCTCACCCAGAGGATCTGTGGAAAATATGTATAATTCATGATGTTGATCGTATTTTTAGCTGCTCTGGCTTGTTTGGAGATGTAGCGTTAAACAAGGGCTACTTTGTAATGAAGAGCAGGATCCACCACTCGAGTGAACAGTTTGTTTTCCTCCTCTTTTTAACTTTTGTTCGCCACCCGCATGGGAGGTTGCGCTCAAAGAGGCGGAGCTTTGGCTTTTATTTTTATCTTTAACTCTCCGGTTTCTGTATTTTCAAAAGGTAAAAAAAAAAAAACAGCAGTTATTGTAATTTTATATTCTTCTTGAACTGATATTTTTCTTTCAAATGTCAGACGTCTGCACTGAGCTTTATACTGGTTTCAAAGCACCGTCATTACACTACATGAAAAGTGATATTTCCTAAGCTCTGAATTGGCCATATTTCCCCATTCGTTAAAGTGGCATACTTTATATGGAAAACCTAGGCGTGTGTTCTTTCATTTTAAATTGGAAGTGACTGCCTACATGGTCTTTTTCATGAAAAGCGTACCTTTATGAGCTCCAATCGCACTCAGTGCAAAGTGATAGACTTTTCCGTTGCAGACTCGGTGCTTCTGAAATGTGGATACTGGGCCGATATGCGTGTGCGTGTTTCTGAATTTGATTAATCGAACACAGTTTGAATCTCTCTGCCTCCCTCCCTGGGTCCATGTGTTGCGTGTGTTCATCAATAGAAGCATATTAGCATTGCCCACACTCTCTCAATCTCATTGGCCTGAGGTTATCTACAGGCGCTTCCCCGTTGATGTTCCATCTCCAAGCCAGCAGGGGTCTCCCATGGCAACGCAAAACTCGCAGCCAATCACAGCAGAGCTCCCTGGCCACAGTCCATGACTAGTTTCTAGGTATAGCAGATGGCAGGGCCTGTGTGTTTTGTGGTGAACAATCCATCCAACTCCCTGTTTTTCACTCTACGGGTCATGAAACCATTATATACCACAGGAAGATGGAAGTTTAATGGCATTTTTTCTGCTATGATGTGGAATTCCACAGGGAATGTGTTTGGGACCATTGTCATATGTACTTTGATGACTTACCTCTTTTTACTTTAAACAGGTGTATGTCTGTATCTCTCAATTATTCCACGTTACAATTTTCAAATAATTGAATGGATTTAAACAATTCAGTACTTAATTGTAGAAAAACTGGTTTATCAAGCTAAAATCATGCACTTATGAAAAAAAACATAAATGGGGTTTCAATTCATAATAACCCTATAGAGCAGGTTATAGAAAAAAAAAAGCTCCTAGGTATGAACCCACGCGAGGTGTCACTCATGTCTATCTCCAAGCTCATAAAGCAGGTGGTAGATGTTTGCTTTCGGTTTTATCGCCCCGCGATACGGTCCAGTGCAGCATGTCTGGTCCAACTGTTCATTCAGACAGGAGGTCGAGGGAGCACAGGCCGGTCTGTCCGAGCTGAAGATGTCCTGGCTGCAGAGCCTTTTTATCCTCCCTCTGGGGATTCTGCGCTCTAAAACAGTCAAAGAAAAATAATTCACTATGGAAAAAGCAGGATACTGAACTGGATAAGAAATAGCAATTGGTAAGATATAGCCCCTACGGGGTTTATATTTCATTTATCCATTTATTTGAGAGGGGCATTGTGCATTAATGAACAAAGCATCCAAGATAAATACACTACAGTACAATAAATCACAATAAGTTAAAATAAATAAAACCAAATGCAAGCAGTGTTAAAAGTGCAGTGGGTATGTTGTGTTATGTTGAATTAGACATGGCTGCAAGATCAACTCTTCAGAAGCAAACTTTATATATATATATATATATATATATATATAATATATTATTTGCAGAAATAGATTTCTGCTAAATGAAAACCATAGCTTTTCCTTCTCCCGCTTTATACACTTTAAGTGACTTAAAGATATTAACGACCAAAGAACTAATTTTGTTATACCAGTCAAAAGTCAAACTAAATTTGACAAGCAGTAACAACTGAAATACTTCATTAAATTCTCATTACAATTGACAGTAAAGGTTTAGTTTATTATCCACAGTGATGAATACATTTTCATTCCTCGAAAAGTCAAAGTGCTCCTGCGAAGGAGCCACAACGTTGCAAATCATCCCAAAGGTTGTTGAATGGTGTCAACTTCTTCAGCAACTAGGAAACCATTACTTTAGTCGTGCGTCCAATTGGAAAAAAAAAAAACCGACCCTGCTGATGGAATTGCTCTTGCGAGCTCATTTCATTTGTGTCACTCAGTTCTGGATGATGTGCATTACCCTTAACTGTTTTGTAACGAGATTTGTCATTCAGCTAAATGGACATGGTCCAGTCAGGGAGTGATAATTAGATAAACCGTGGGAGGTTTCCTCCAATAGTGACAGTTATACAACCTTGTGTGACTCCAATGCCCATTATGTGTGATATATGACTGTTCTTGTGAAGCTTAGTAAGTAAAGATCTGTGGTGCAAAGCAAAGGTGCTTTAAAATGAGTTTACATGCCTCCTACACAATTTTGGACTTGAATCATAAAATCATCCAATATGCCAGTCTAAGTTTTCCACAGTGACCTTGGACAAAAAAAAGTTCTTTCATCCTGAGGACAAAACTGCGATGGACATTTGCAGCGGTACGGCAGCAGTCAGATCATGACTTCTGCGGGATTCTTCGCTTGAGAAGATCATGATCTAAATGTTTTGACCAGTTTCATGGCCTGGTCTAGTCTAACGATAATTCGAATGCTATAAAATGAAGGCCTCATTAACCCTGTGGAGTCCCTTGACGCGCTGGCGCGTCAATATCACGTGACAGGTTTCATCCGTCAGAAGACGCCGGAAGACGCAGCCTTGCAGAGTCTCCGTTTCAACTCTTGCTGAAAATGCAGACCTCAAACTTCACGTCGGTCCATAACTTGTGTTGATAGGCCAAGTAAAACCAGAGCTGTGATAAGTTATTTACGCCATACTTTCGTTCATATTTTTGTACATATTTTCTGCACCGATCCCTACGCGATCTGCCATGGCAACCCCCCATAACAACCCCGTTATACATATTTGTGGTTTTCACAGTAAAAAATACAACTGTTTTCTACTCGGATTTTGTTTTTTGTGTGATTTTAGGTCCACTGTGTTAATATAGTATGACAAAAATTACCATAAATCCACACATGTGAGGTTATGCTGAAAAAAAAAGGATACCAAGCAATGCCGGGAGCTTTTAATGTGAAATATAAGGGTAAAATCAAAAGTAGTCAAATGTGGCCAATTTGACCCTAGACTCCAAGTTTAAAGTGAGGAAATGCTTAACGCTGGATAATGTAACAAGAAAAACAACAACAAGAAAACGTTCATATGAGCGTCTCAAAGCCAGAGTAATGTTCACATATAAAAAGATGAAAAATACCATCTGCCTTTTACTTAATCTGTACCTTTTGAACATAAATCTGTAAATTTTCAATATTTAAATCTGGCTGAGCAATTGATCACTTAAACACTTATTGATTATTTGTTGTCCATGGTAATCAGCACAAGAGCTACAGTTTCATCTAAGGTTTTCCACTGAAAATGCCTCTGCTTTTTGTCTTTTTGTAGCTACTATACCTTAAAAATGCATAATTTTCTCAGCATTTTAAATCCTGTGTTGTTGAACTCTGTTCAGTCGGATTCTGGGTCGTAATATTTATTCTATGGGTAATATTTGTTTGGGCAGATCTGAACACAGACATGCTACTCGGCCTGGTCACGAAACTAATTCTCAAGCAGTTTTGGGCATGTGATCCAAATATGATTGCACTTCAGTCTGAGTCAACCACAGTACGTACTTGTAATTAGCCGTAGCCGGGAACATTTTTGCACTCTGAGATGCAGATGAGGAAAATCAAACAATCAAATCGCTAGAAGACAAAGACTGAATCAAGGTTTGACCTGGACTAGAAAATTAAGTGTTTAACAGTGTTTATGAATATTAGTATAGTAGTATTTAATTTCATGGTGTCTTTTTTCAACGTTTTATCATATCAAAGGTTAAAATAAGTTGTTTTGAGTTCGGATTAAATTTAAAAGAAGACAATTTTCCTTCCAAATCAAATCATTTGTCCTCCGGGTTCTTTATTATACTGTAAAACTTTGCTGTATTAAACACAGTAACGTAACTGTAAACGACTGTTGAATACTGAATACTTTACAGTAAAACACTGTACTTTACTGTAGTCAGAGTTACTCTATTATAATACAGTAAATCATTCAATACTGTAAATGCAACGAAAATCAGAGTATTTAAATGATTTTTATTGTACATTTAATCACCCAATACTGTTAATATGACTGAAATCACAGTATGTACTATTTTTTTGACAAATCACACTGACCGTTACTAGAGTCAACCATTCAGGTTACTGTGGTGCTAATTCAAACATCACCTTATACTTTGTTATATACATATATATAACTATGACAAAAGAGGCGCGGGGGGAGGGGGGGGGATTAACAGACGTACCCTTAAAACACAGTACCGCACACGGATCACTGACCACTGTTTCACAAGATGTTTTCTTATTGCATTTGAGTCAGTCCCCAATGGACCGTGAGGCTTCATTGGCTCTAATGACACAGTCACTATTACAGGGCAACATATGGTGTGTGTGTAGGCTGAGATGTCAGATTATTTACAGTTCTCAGCTGGTGATAATGACTGGCAAGTGTGTTTGCATGTAGAGAGGTTATCTGTGTGTGTGTGTGTGTGTGTGTGTGTGTGTGTGTAGTACATAGTGTACTCATAGTGTACTCTGCTGCATGTACACATGCATAGGTTGAATCATATATGACAATAATCAGCAACAGGTTTTATTAGAAGATGTTTAAATCATGTTGCCTGTTTTGTGGGTTTTGACTGAAATTGAGGTAGATAGATGTTAGTTGGATTCACAGGGTGTGTGTGTGTGTGTGTGTGTGTGTGTGTGTGTGTGTGTGTGTGTAGGCTGAGATATGAGATTATTTACAGTTCTCAGCTGGTGATAATGACTGGCAAGTGTGTTTGCATGTAGAGGTTATCTGTGCGTGCGTGTGTGTGTGTGTGTGTGTGTGTGTGTGTGTGTGTGTGTGTAGTACATAGTGTACTCTGCTGCATGTACACATGCATAGGTTGAATCATATATGACAATAATCAGCAATAGGTTTTATTAGAAGATGTTGAAATCAAGTTGCCTGTTTTGTGGGTTTTGTCTGTCAAATTAATGAGGTAGATAGATGTTAGTTGGATTCACATGGCCATTGTGCTTGTGTGTGTGTGTGTGTGTGTGTGTGTGTGTGTGTGTGTGTGTGTGTGTGTGTGTGTGTGTGTGTGTGTGTAGGCAGGTAGAGACAGAAAGAGAGCGCAGGCTTCACCAGCCTCTGGAGAGGCACGCACCCCAGCGCCTTCACTGGCATCGCTAATTAAAACAGCAGACTCAGATCACAGAGAAACACTGCTAATTGAATTCCACCGTTGGATGTTTATTTTAGACCGTGTGAAGTTTAAATTTAGAGCTAATAAACCAAGAGTCTTCAACCGCATCACTGTGGAATCATAAAACTGTGTAACAAGGTGCAGCTTCCCCGCACGTCGCAGTTACATTGCAGCCAAATCATTGTGTGAGTGGGTGTACGAAATGCACACAGCTTTAATGGCTTCCTATCAGGTAGGACGGTAAATCTACGACTCTTTTTTTCTCTCTCTCTCTCTCTGCACTGGTCTGTTTTGTGTTAGCGAGATCTGAAGGTGACGGGTTTGCTAAAATCGCAGCTGATCTGATTCTAAATGCACTGTTTCGATCTAAACTGAAAGCTGTGACATTGCCTCAGATATTCTAACATATTCCGGAGAACTTGGACCTCTCTCATTTTGATCTTCATACTATTGCTTGTGTCTTGATTTCTGAAGTCCCTCTAAAATGTGTCCTGCTTATTATTTCATCCGACAGAATGTGACATTAGAAGGCTGTTAACATGTGTCCCGGTGAGATGTTTTGTGACATCATAACTAGTTTGGAAGACAATTGAGGTGCAGTATGTGACATGTTTGAGGTCAAACTATGAAACTTCCTGAGAATCCTTTTTTTTTTAGTGTGAAGTCGGCGGCATCTTTACTTGTAGTCAAACTGGTACAGAAAGATATTATGTTGGATATTAATAGTTTTCTGGATTGAGAAGGAATACGCTAGATGTCATTTTATTTATTTTTTTTTGTTTAATACCCAAATCAGCATTTTTCTGTCTTAAAACATGTCTCGGGGGATCTTTTTCTAAAGCTCTCAGATTCACTCTTAATCCTGCTTGCACCTAGGTTAACCGGTTTCTTACCATTTTTAATGTCATTAGAAGTGAATAAGAACATTGATATTAGAAGATGCTGTAGCCACACGTACCACTGCATCTACGACAAAGGTACTAAAAGCCTAAAGCCCTGCTATCAATGTATATTTTCCCCAAAGCCCTCCATATTTTGGGGCAAAGAAACAACATATTGGTGATTATGCGACTGGAGTAATGGGATCATGCGGTTTGTCCTGAGGATGGCACCATGGAACCACCTCAGCAAAATGACATGGACCTGTTTTATCAATCTGCTTATCACATTATGAGCAAAGGTATCTATGTGCAATGCTTGTATATTGGCCAGTGGTCACAATAGGAAAGCTCATGAAGCCCCAAAATAGTTATAGTGTTATCAGGGCCATAGACAGGATTTTTCTAATCAAAATTCTATATATATAATATACAATATACTCACATACTGAGTCATAATTAAGCTATATTGCATATAATGTGTATATATATATATATATGACCTAATATGTCAATGCCATGTTTAGTCACATTATTTGCTACTTATATCCAAATATCCAAATCATAGGGTAATTTATATTGTGACTGAACATGACCTTAAAATCTTCATATTCATTGCATGTCCTTGACCTCTAGGTTACAGGTTAGCATCTCTAGCGGCTATCTGTTGCATGCATCTGGTGGCTACTTTACTATTTTTCCCCATTCTCTTAGAATATTACAATTTTCACCTCTCCTCCACTTTGCCTTTGTTGCTGAAAGAAATGCTAACTTTGATTGATGCAGCCTCTGATTCATTCAAATGCGTTCTATAAATAGACCCGCACTCTGCAGCAATGTGGCGACGGTGTTTATTTTCACTTTTTAATTAAACATGTGAGTATCTCTGTCGCATGAGGCTGCGTGGATTTCGGGATATTAGGTGGGCTTAATGTATTTGGGTTTTTTTTTTGGCATTCTGTTAACATTTGTACTTGTTGAAATGTAGCCTAAGGGAAAATATGAAATGAAACTTAAGGAAAAATAAATATAGAGATCATGACCTCCGTGTCCTCAAGGGTGGCTACGGCCCTGGGTGATATTAGGGATCATCTTCTGGGGACCATGAATATAGAAAATGAGGTTTTACTCCACATATGTTTCAGTCTGTGATGTCAGTATTTATGTCGCCATTTTCACTGTTTTTAACACGTGTAGGTTGGCAAGCTACACCTGGAAGATGTCCCAATTATTAATCCCATTCCCAAAGATCTGACTAGTTGACTGTTTGTTTGAGTCTTTAATGAGCACAGCACCACAATTGTTTGAATTGTTGAACAAACCTGACGTTGATGAGCAGTGATTCAGAGATCTGCAACCAGGCTAATCAATGCTAGCCTTCTCTTTGGTGCTGATCCCGGTGCCTGAGGAAAATGCCCCCGCTACTTTCACCGATCACAGATCTGTTCAAGCGTGGCCGCGATTCCGTGCGATGTTACGCTTTGAACTCTGTGGGGTTCACTTCTTCGCTGCGGTTTTACTGTAGATTCACTATAGTCCAGTTCTCTGTTGTTATGCGTTAATAACGCGGTCGTTATTAAGTCTAATCAGCAGCACACTCTGTTCTGCCCACAGCTTCTTTTGTTATCGCCAGTGAACTCTTTGTACTCTGAACTTGCGCGACTGATATATTGATTAATCAGCAGTACCTTGTATCACATGCAAACAAACAGTGAACATCATTAGCATGTGTGCTCAAAATAGATATAGGCCTCGCTGTTTGAAATGAAAATGCAATCAATTGAATTGTGATCCATATTCAGTGAGCCAGACATCCAAGCAATAAAACAAAAAAAAACATAGCAGCAGCAGCAGCTTTGTGAAGTGTTTTCCTTGGAGTGTATCTTTGAGCTTCAACGCTTTTAATTACACATTTTTATTAAATAATAGATATTTATTGTGGCCAGTCGCTCTTAATGGCTTGTCATCAAAGCTGCTGTCCTTAAGTGACATTCAGAGGAATGCACGCTATATCAGGACAATGGATTCGTGATTCTGTGTGTATTAGTGAAGGCGCTTAATATAAATGTCCATTAGCAGCTGGGCTTTTACCATGCACAGATTTGGTTGATGGGTGATTAACCCTTGAGGATGCTCATAAGGCCATCTGCCATTGTCTGGCTTTGATAGTTTTGTACTAAAAAAAGAAGTCTGTTGATTTCACTCAATCTAAAGACCTTACATATGGTCCATCAACACAGGTGATTAGTTATTTTTGGCTTATTAGGCATCTTGTCAGGATTGTGTTGAATGTATTGGCCGCATTTAACTGACATCTCCCTGACTTTTGTTTCATCTGCTCGGGTGAGCAAGTGCAATATTAGCATTCTTATTGGTACATTGAGACCAGTTACCTCATAATGTGCAATTAATTAGTTAATTAATCCAGCTATTCAACTTAATTAAACTTTGTAACTCCATATGATATGAAGCAGACCTGAAGCTTTTGGGGTCCGGGGTCTGGACCCCCAGACAGTTGCCCCATTTTCCCAGTTGACAGGGGTGGTCTTAAGAATCTGGGGGCCCATTTCAAGAGCGAATGTGCCCCCCTCTCCCCTGACTGTTATTCTAGCTATGTATCTATTTTAGCTATGGTATGAAATTATTAACTGTAATTATACAAATAATCACATTCAATGAAAAAATACATGTCAATCTACCAGGAAGAAGGTCAATTTTATAATCTCCATCTGCTTCTGAGTCAACATTCAGTCTGACAACAAAGCAGACACTTCACTGGATAACACTCAGCTTTCAAAATAAAAGGGAAAGAGAAAAAAAAATAGCACACTTAACCCTCACACACAGCACTATTATGAAACAAACAACAGTAGTCTATGTAACTTAGTATGAGAAAAAAATTGCAGGATCTTTTCTGTAGATAGGATCCCTCCTATAACAAAAATAAAAATGGATAATAAACTGCAAAACAAAAGTAAATACCAATATTTATTTAGGGTATAAAGTTTGTGAAAAGACACTGTGTTTAAAGGTTGGATTATAAAGGATGAAGAGCATGAAAGGCCATGTTGAAACGGCGCAAGTCCGACGATCTACAATTTACAGCAAGTTCCAAGGTTTTGTTGACAAAACTAATACCTGGTCTTTTGATCTAGTGTTAGTTTTAGATATTAATTGGTAGAGATAAAGAATGTCACACTTGGATAGAAATCATTTTTAACTTATCAGCTAAAAGGGAACCACTAACGTTATGCGCTTGATGGGAGTTGCTTGCGCCGACTGTCCCTTACTTCCTGTGTTCAGTGGTCAATACGGAACACAGATTGGCTGGATCAGACTTCAAATCTAGACGCCCCGCTTTTGATTTAGTTTGGCTAATTCACTCCGCTCTTTCAGAAATTACGGTTGAAAGGGAATCATGCACGCATCACAGAACGCCCGAGGGAAGCAACCCAAACAAAAACAAAAATTAAAGACATACTGTATCTCCGCTGTGCACCGTGGGTCTCGATAAATACACAACGGGACGGGGACAGCGCTAATTACATTGTTGATGCGAGTGTTAAAGTGTTAATTTGAACGGGGAGTCCTGGGCACAGGGTCTAGACAAAGGGACGGATAACTGGCGAAGCCAAAACAGAACACTGCAGCAAGTTTTAATGAGGTGACGGGGGACTGGCCGTCAAGCACATAACAAACACTCGCATCCCAGAAGGGACACATACACACACGCATGAACATGCTCCAGTGCTCTATGTACACTCGTGTACACACGAATACAGCCATGTATGCAAGTTGTAGCGGTACGACTTTATTTTTAGGATTTGAAATTCGCACTTGTTGGAAACCAGGGCACCGCCCCTTCAATTGAAGGAAAATAACTGGACCGAATTAAGAACTCATCGCCATTCCCATAACCAGAAGTTGGGTTTCTTTACGATACATCTGTCTCTACATCTGCTTTAAAGAACACACACGGATAACGTCTCCCTGGTAAATGAGGACACTTATTTATAGATAAATGTCAATCAATCCAATCGCGGTTCTGCCGAGGGAGTCGGATGCAGCCGGCAATACAGCTTCTGTTGACTCCTGGTGATTCCAAATGCAGATTTAAAGACGAAAACAGGAAAAGCACATGGATGGAACAGTGTGTGTGTGTGTGTGTGTGAGAGAGACAGAGAGAGGCAGAGAGAAGAGAATGAGACTGTCATTTGTTTAATTATATTCATTGCCTTGATGGGTTCATTTAAGTATCTTCACATCCTGCTGTTCATTTGGTTATCTTGTCAGGCATCAGTCTGTCAGGGGTTTGGGAGCAGCAGGGCTCGGGTCTGGCCAACATCAGTTCTGTCCCTACTGTGAAAGTTCAGCCCCGCAGACTGGAGTGCCTGCCAAAACACTCACAA
The DNA here is from genome assembly GCA_030544235.1 of Lepturacanthus savala. NCBI lineage: Eukaryota > Metazoa > Chordata > Actinopteri > Scombriformes > Trichiuridae > Lepturacanthus > Lepturacanthus savala. The sequence continues at coordinate 17,912,605 of CM060461.1, forward strand.
CCAGGTCCACCGGTCGTCCGGTGGAATTCAAATGTCCAAAGTTGTCCTCTCTCGCTACAAACACGTTTAGCAGATTTGCTGCTGATCTGTGACGTGATCCGTCTTCACTGGAGCGCGACTATCTCAGACCTGACTAATGAGCCCAAAAAACGGTCAAAAGATTAAGCTCTGATACTCCCCGTGTCGGCCATGTCGATCATAAGCGTAACACGGTGAGCTGCTGCGTTTACGGCGTTAGAGCGATAACACAAGAGATTAACACGGGTCGAAAATACTCCTGCATTACGGCTCTGAAATACAGACTAAAAAAAAAAAAATCCAAGATTATACTGTGTGAAATAAAGCCTTTAGGCCTAATCCATATTCAGAGTCTTGTCTCTAGCTGGGCTCTATAACCTAGTTCTGACGGCTGTTATTGGGGAAAGCAGCTTTGTACTGGTCAGTTGTGTGATGAGGGCTTGGACACGGTCTGTTGGGTTGACCTATATTTGGCTGACTGCCCCGCGCAGTCAAAATCTGAGCTTCTCTCTTGTTTTGCCCTATAGGCAAATTTGGCCGCCTCCTCTGCTCTCTGATCCACTTCTCTGATCGTGCTCAAGCTCCGAATGTACAGTCACGTGGAATGTTTCGCACATACGACTCCTTTCAGACAAAGTAAAGGGAGGATTCAGGGACTGTATGGAATCAGAACTTCATCATATCAGTGTAGAGCGATTTATAATGTATTGCAATCTTATATGTACATACTGTCAACTCGAATCGTGCACAACAAGACTCATCAGCCATGCTAGCAGCTCCGTGAGGCTGAACATGAGCTAAATGCTATGAGCGCGCTGACATGTTGCTGTTTAGCCGTGGTAGTGTTTACCATCCATGTTGGATGCATTTGCATGCTAGAAGCCGCTATTTAGCATGAAGCATAAAGTGCATCTGGGGCTGAGTGTGATTATTTTTGCATGTGTTTGGTAAGAAACTGAGGGTTTTGAACAAATTAACAGTCTGAATTAATGCCAAAGGTAATTTATTGTCAATTTTTTTTTTAAGGGTACAGGAATGTCTCTAGCAGTGGTGTACACAGGGGTGGGGGGCAGTCGCCTCCTTGTGGCCCAAAAAATGTGCCCTCTAAAATGTGTGTTAAAGTGCCCTATTGGGAGCGTAAAAGCGTGTCAAAGTGCCCTCTTAGGAGCCAAAATATGTGCAAAAGTGCCCTCTTGAGGGCTTAAAGGCATACCTAACCACTCTTGACAGCTAAAAAGCGTGCTAAAGTGCCCTCTTGAAACCTAAAAAGCATATTAAAGTGGGTTCTTGGGAGCCAAAATGTGTGCTAAAGTGCCCTCTTGAGTGCTTAAAGGCATACCTAACCACTCTTGACAGCTAAAAAGCGTGCTAAAGTGCCCTCTTGAAATCTAAAAAGCATATTAAAGTAGGTTCTTGGGAGCCAAAATGTGCTAAAGTGCCCTCTTGAGAGCTAAAAGCATCCTTAAGTGCCTTCTTGGGATCTGAAAAGCAAGATAAAGTGCCCTCCCGAAAGCTAACAAGCATTATATTGCCCTCTTGAGAGCTAAAACATGTATTAAAGTGGCCATTTGTATAATATTGTGTATGAATCATGTCTTAAGTGCCCTCTTCAGTGGCAAGGATGCGCTATATGTGCCTTTTTTTCCCCTTTTCGCCCCTGCCTTTCAAAATGTAATTTATCCAACAGTTGATGAGATATTTCACTAAAGCACTCATCACCCTCACTGTGGTGCTAGAGTTGCTGCGTTGCCTGGTCACTAAAATTTCAAACCGTTCCGTATTTCAAATCAAAGTGGTGGACACACTGCCAGCGCGGCTAGAAAAAAACTAACTTGTAACTATCTTACTAGAGCTTCAAGAAGGCTGTGTCGACCTTCCATCCGCATGAAACTCATGGTTTTTCAGTCCCCAAAAACGCAGCCTTCGGAGAACTTTTATCTAACGTTACCTGCCCAGAGCTTATTTCCACTGAAGTCTAATCTCAGTCTGCAGGTTGTTTTTTTTTTCTCCCCCCCCCTGCTCGACAACAGCGCTGCTTGCCAGAAATGTTTGTCTAGTGAAAACAGCAATCTACAGCCGGACCTGACAGAAATACACGAGGAGAAAAGCGGCAATGATGCTCCGCTATGTAAACACGACTTCGCAATCAAGACTAAATAAACACAGGATATAGGTTAATGAATGAACGGATTCGACAGTAGCAATAATTTAATACATTGTGCTGCAAACGCGGTAATGTGAGGGACAATGACAGGTCATAGCTCGGCCTGTACAAATGTCACACTGCGCCCATAGTCCACAGAAGGGAGCTGGTGGTAAAACATGACAATCTACATATGTAAATGTCAGTGTTTTTAAAAGACTTTTTGTTCAGGGCAACGCTGCTGTTGTCCCACTTTTTATATAACAGTTATGTAGCTGATCTCCTTTGGTTCAACCCTGCATTGACGTTTTGTATCGATGTGACTTGGGAGAGTCACAAACTCATCAGATTTAATTGACAGCGGCCTGGGATCATGAGTAACACTCACCGACTGTCATCAGATTTCATATTGCTCGATTAATTCAATTTAGGGAGTTGAATGGAAGCCCCGGAATGGATGAGGAAAACACAAAGGCAGACTCACAGCGAACTTTGGCAGGAAATGTTAACTGTGAAGCCGTGAAAAGGTTTTTTTCAAAGCAAAACTCAGAAACCTTTAAGGGAAGTAAGAATGCAATAAACATTGCATAGTTTCTTCCCTTAAAGGATTTTAACAAACAAAAGTTTCCCTTCCAGACATGTTTTAAGATGTATACAACTGCTTGAGCATGGAATAATAACCTTTACACAAAAGAAGTTCATTTCTTTTGTTAACTTCTAATTTAAAAAAAAAAATACTACTATAATCTACTTCAATGTAAAATCCAGAGTAACCTATGACACATGTTGTAATTGCCAGATACAACCACAGAGGTCGCTATTTAGCTAAAAGTTTCATGTTGCACCTTTTAAAAATTAAAGGTCCCATATCATGGAAATAGACACTTTCATGCTTTTTTTTTAAATTCTAGGTAAGGTTATATAAAAACTGTTCCAATGCTTCAAACACTCAGAAAAAGCAGAGAAATGCAAACAGCCCAGAGAACAGAACAAAACCAACCTGTGCTTTTCGGAGCTCCGGAGTGCTACTTGAGTTAGCACTTTAAAGCTACACTAAAGTTGAATTTTTGCCCTCGAAATTGCAAATATATCACGTTGAGGGTCTTAAAACTAACTCTAAATGCACCTGATCTTAAAGGTGCATGATGTGGCACCTTTAGGATCAGGTATGTTTAGAGTTAGCTTTTGCACAACAGCCACCCCATCCTACAAAAGAGTAAAAGATCAGAGCGTGAAAGAGCGATCCGGTACTGTATTTTAGTAGAGGAAGAGAGGGATGCAGACAGATTAGGACAGAGCGGAGAGTGACGCCATTGCTCGTGATATGACAACAGAAAGAGGGGAGGGGGGAGGGGGGAAGCTGGCACGGAGGAAGGAAGTCTAAGTGTGCAGCAAGGTAGATAAGAGAGGAAAGGGAGGTGAGAGGGGATGCCGACACACGATAATGCCGCGCAGCCGTGAGCGCGCAGCCGGAGAGAGTTAAAAACCCGGTGAAAAAAAAAAAAAAGGGAAAGAGAAAAGAGAGGATGGCGTGAAGAATGTGAAGCATGTAGTGGTGTCACGAGGCCAGATAAGCAGCGGAGTGTTTATGAGGCGCGGTGCATACTCGGTGTGTGTGTGTGTGTGTGTGTGTGTGTGTGTGTGTGTGTGTGAGGGTGGGGGCTCAGGTGCACCACAGCGTTGCAGGTTTGAGCCCAACCCGCAAACCTTCCAGGTCATCCTCCTTCTGTCACCCTCCGCTGGATGCTGCCTAATAAAGCAGAAATGTGCTGAAAAGAAGACGCTGAAAATAGGTCAGGTGAAGAGAAGCGGGCAGAGGGAGGCGAAGGAGGGAAGGAGGGAAAAGAGGGAGGGATTCAGCGGGAAGGGAAAGTGGAGGACGAGCGGGTGTAGCGTTAAAAAGTAGCGAGGTGGCGGGGGAGGGGGGGCGATGAAAGATTTAAGTTTTAAAACGGCGGCGAAGGGGGGAATGTTTTAGATAGAGAGAGGAAGGGGAGCTCTGTCCAAAATGGAAGACGAGTAGAGCCAGGTCAGCAGCCATATTAGCAGCCTTCAGTGACCGGAGATTGTTGCCTAGCAGCATGCAAGAATAGGCCTCCTCTCTTATCTCCCAAACACCCTCCTCCTCCTCCTCCTGCATCGCTCCCTCTCCGTCACTCTCACTCCTTTTCCATCCTCACCCCTCCGCCGTGCTCCCAGGTTCCACCGCTCCACCTCAGCGCTACAGCAGAGGCTGGTGCTGCCTCATGACGACATTTGTGTGTGTGTGTGTGTGTGTGTCAGATTCCTCATGGCGGGCCTTTTATCGGTGTCTAAAGCTGGCTGATGCAGCCGTTACAGCAGCTCTGTGCTGCATCAGGATTACATGGCACATGTGAAGCCCGTGTCCTCCTACGCTTGGTCAAATACAGGCTGACGCATGCACGCACCGTGTGTGTGAGTGTGTGTGTGTGTGTGTGTGTGCCGGTTGCTCAGACGCTAGCTAGCTACTCTGATACTCCCTTTCTACCAGTAGGTGATTATTCAATGGCCTAAAATTGTATGATACCTGCTTTACTGCTTAACCCATTGAAGCCTAAGAGTCGCTAAGTCTATTACTGTAATTTTATACTTTAACCCATTTAAACCCAGATGTTTTTCAAAGATTTCACGCGTATAATTATATCAGTTGAGTCATAAACAATCATGTAATGTATCTATTTTTTTTGGATTTTGTACTATTTTCTTTGCAGAAAATGGCATTTTAATGGCGATTATAGTTGCTGTTTCCACAAATATGCCCATCAACAAAAATCTTAGGTACAAAATTCTTTTTTGGGGGGTATTATTCTAGAGACTTGAATGATTACATAGATATATACATGTCAGGGTTGAAAATCATAATAATCTAAAGCAGGAAGCAGGAAGTTGATGACGTCATATGACAACAAGCACTGGGAAACTTTAATTGTTTGCTTAAAACCTTGTGTCTAAGTTGTCTATTGTTATGTCATTAGAAAAAACAGCTCTATGAGTAACATTTCCCAAGATTGTTTTTTATTTTAAGCATAAAATGACAGTCATAGACTTTAAGGCTCATAGGCTTCAATGGGTTAATATGCTACTAATGCGCCAATACCAGCACTAAAGCTCGGACTTCAAATGCTACTAGGGTGACAGTGGTTGTAGGTGTAACATCATTAACTATGAGCTTTTTTTCTTTGCAAGGTTTTCACATTATTATTATTATTATTATTATAGCTTCCCATAAGATTAAAAATGTCATATTTCTTTCTGTGAAATAAACCAAAACACATGCACACACGCAATAATTACCCAGCTGTCGATTTTTGTCTAAGTTGTACAATAGTTTTGTTTATTGCAGCCTAATGCAGATATGGTCACAGCGTGGCAGAACGTGTAGTGATTTGTAGAGGTTATAAACAAAATATGCGTATGTCATGAGCGGAAAATATTTCCTACCTAATACCCGTGGAGAATTTCCATTGGACGTGTGTCATGGGAACCCTTAAAGGGGGGGTGGTTGTGAGCTTGTTTCTAGAATATTTTCTTATTGCCAATAATTGTGTATCCGCATGCTGTTTTTTTTCTGTGAACCCCCGTTGATCGAAAACGGTCGAAAACCGTTGATCCGATGCCGGTGAAAGCCTCCGGCCCATCCCGCCGACTCCGCCCCGCCGCCGTGAAATGCGATTTTGACGTCGTGTCGGAATTAGTGCCGAGCGAACGCATCATTTACTCATGACTAACACGTGTGATAATAGTAAAGAAGAGTTGCGTGTTCCCTCTGTTTTCCAGGAGGTATGCCAGTGCCTGAGGCGGCGTCTGACACTGCCAGCGCTGCAGCCATGTTGAGCCCGGTCCTCAACGCCTCCAACGGAGACGGCTCCGAGTCTGAGACAACCTCCGCCATCCTCGCCTCCGTCAAGGAACAGGTTAGAACTCCCGCCTGTCCGTCTCTGTCCTTGTGTCTGTGCGTGTGTGTGCGTGCGTTTGCGTGTGTGAGTCTCGTTGCCGTTAATGAGACCAGCACCAGAAAAGTAGCGAGGATTTTTCAAGGTGAGACGAGGCAACAGTGAACGGTAAACAGCCACTGATGGAATACCCATCTGAGCTAGCATGTCACCAGGTTTTGATCCGTTGGCAGCGACCCGCACTGTCATTTTGAAAATGCTCCAATGTGGTGGGATGCATTTTTAAAAAAATTTTTAACCTCAGTAAAGCTAACATTAGGCTTCAGAGCTAAATTTTGTGTTTGTTGTTCATTATGTATTTAAGAAGGTTGAAATATTCATCAATCTGCCAGAATGTGTCCTATTATGTGCGTCTTTTAACTCCTCTCACTTCTGGCTACAGCATCACATGCATAACGTGCCAGTAGAGTTATTGTTCTGTCCTCAGGTCATAAGTGTGTATATATATATATATAAAAGAAAAGAAGGGAAATACTTATAAATATATGTGTAAATTGTCTTTTTCTACATGTTTGATTCTTCATTTATAATTCCGTTTATTGTAAGGTAAAAGATGTGCTTTTATTTTGACACAACTTCCTGTTTACATCTGAGCTATCCCGTGAGCTTCCGCTTTATGACGATCTTCCCAGAGCGTAAGATGCACGCAACGTCTAAGTTGCTTACTGTAATGTTCATGATATTTCACTCCCGAAGTCTTGTTTTTCCCACAAAAATATGTAAGTGTCCGTGTTGATGCGTATTTGTACTTGTATAGAGTTAAGCTTTATGAGCATAGTTGGTAACGTTAACACTCGAGCATGTGTATTAGTATCCACATTACGTTGCTAACGTTCATTTCTTGTTAATGAGCTAAGTTATTCTCTGTTAGCTTGCTAGTTAATTAGTAATAAGATAACATGATGTTGCTGTAGACTGTAATGTTAGGCGCTAATGTTTGGTTGTATTCTGCTTATTTCAGTTTTACTCGATTTACACCTGCTACACTGGAAATTAAAGGAGCAAGGCGCTCGCTTCCTGGCTCGTAGAAAAGGAGTTTAGCTTGCTGTGGAGTCTGTGTTCACGCACCTAGCTTACACACAGATAGGAACAGTACAGTTATTGATTATTGCTTTTGGTTCATTGTGCCCATGAAATGTCAGAAAAATTTGTCAAATCTTTAAGGTTTTGACATTTAAAAAAACAAAAAGACTAAAATGACTATTGGATAAATCAAAACAGGTACTGATTAGTCAAATTTCTGGCCCATAATCGCTTCGTGTTAAGTCACCGGGCTTTTAAAGCGTGAGCCCGACGCCGTTCTTCTCCCAGGTTGACGCGATAGACTGAAGGGTAATAAACCGTTTTCCCGTTTGCTCGGTGGACTTCAGGCGAGACTAAAACAGCCGGTCCACACAGGATGCGTGTACCTCAGCGGTGCGTGTGCGCCGCTCAACTGCTGCGTCTGGCACTCCTGCGGCGTCTTCACAGGCCGAGTTTCTGCTGCCAGAGCTTTCTGCATGGAGTTTGCCTTTGGTAGTGGCCTTCACAATAAAAGCCTTGTTAAGAAATGAATGAATCTTTTTCTTATTAAAAAGAAACGCTAGTTTTTTTTTTTTATTATTTTGAAACCGTTCAAAATACTGTGCTTTTCTATTGTCTGTGACTCATGTCTCATGTCTTTACAGATGCAGACGTTATCCAAACTGAAATGACTTTTTCTGGTTAATGTTCTGACTCACCAGATCATTTTCAGTGTGTTTTATAGGCAAGACTCCTATTCTTTAAATGCTCTGTTTTTATATGGGCGCCAAAATGAAAATCAACAGGAAATTATAATTAAGGCCTCATGCAACGACATTTTCCTTTTCTTACCTTGACCCTTCTGCTGTCCTCAGGTTTAGGAAGGATTTACCTGCAAATTAATAATTATTCATAACATTAGTCTTGAATAATAATCCTTTTAACCGGTACTACTACTGATAATGCAGATTGACCATCAACTAAACTTCATTTGTAACAATGAGTGTATCAGTCTCATATCATTTTCTTCCATAAGTAACTAAACTACAGATTGAATCGTTGTTGCTGCTTTATTAAGTTACAGATGCACATATTGCACTCATTAGTTATGCAGGTGATTAAATCTCGTTGTTGTGGTTGACATCTCAGATCTTTATAGGATTTGCATGATGTCAGCTGACCCTCATTAAGCACCATGAAACCAAATTCTTTGACGGATAAAAACATTTCTTTTAATGGACGACAACTTGCGACATGCTTCGGAGCATTACTTTTAGAGAAAGTGTCAGTTTTGGACCCGCCGCTGGTTGCGCCACCTTAAAAACCGAAGGGATCACCCGGTAAGTCGTCGACTTCCATTCCCTCTCACGGGGACGGGCACCAATGAGCGTTCGGGGGAAATCATCGCGGCTCGATCCGCAGCCGGAACACGACGCGGCCGTGTCAGCTGGAATCGAGGCGTAACAGATCAGATATGAAGTTGGTGTGAGATCCCATTATGTTCATAAACGGTAACGGTGGCGGATAGTGTTACAGTGTGTGTTTTTCTAGTGTGGGAAACTTTGAATAGCGCGGCATGTAAAAATACAGTAGAAAAAAATGTGCTCGGAAATGGAACACGCAGAAGCTAAAGATAGCCGTTGAAATGCTGACAGGTGGAGAAAAAAAAAAGGATTGTACATTGTTTTAGACCGAAAGTTACTACAATGCTCTGGAAGTCCACTCCTGGAGTCTAAGTAGGACACACACAGGTCACACACACACATGATCTAGGGCATGGTAATGGCCTTCTGATGAGAATGTGTGAAAAGAAAAAAGGAATGGAAGGAAGCGAGGATGAACAGATAGAATCCGCCGGTCACTCCCTCTGTCCTTTCATGCTCCGGCACTGCCGTGAACTTATTATTATTTCTCAAGCCAGTGATTTGTCATGTCCTCTCATAGTCTCAACCCCTCATCGCTTGGGCCGCTGCCAGTGTTTGTTGTAAAGTGTGTGCTTTAAAAGAACCAGGGGTGCGCCTTTGTGCGGCACACACACACACACAGAAACACACACACCCACACACAACTTCCTGTTCATTTTGCTTCATACAGACCAGGTCAGGCATGAGAGACGGAGAAAAGGCTTCACGCTAAACACGCAGGCAGGGACGCGGGCCGCCAATCAGACGCTTTCGTCTCCGCCGAATCACACTAGGAGATCCCCGCCGCTGTTTTTTCCTCCATTTCCTTCTACCCGCATGAGATTGATTAACCATTCAACGTGGTATTTATCACATCTGTCAGCTTTTGTCCTCGTATCGTTCCTCATCTTCCCTGTCAACATCATCCGCCGTTGGGCGAGCACAGCGTGAGGTGGCAGAAAAAAAAAAAAAAAAACTTTCATTCCAACACGCCTATTTGAGAAATCTGACATTTTGTCTTGTTGAGTGACAGATAAAGTGAACGCGACGCACGGTATTGATTGGCTGTCTTCTGCCCGCAGCCCGGTAACGTTTGACAATCCAGTCAGTTGGGAAAAATCAAGACGTGATCAATGTATCTTAAAAAGCAAACATATCTACAGTGATTCAAAACAAATCCCTGCTTTTACATCTGGAATATTAACCCGAGAAGGTTCATGCTTGTGAAAACAGCAAATAAACATCAAGAGAAAATATAAATTCACCAGGAGTGTTTATCTCTCCCTCTCTGATGATTCAATATTCATCTATTAGGACAGACCACAATACTAAGCCTGTTCGATTAAAGGTCCCATAGCCTAAAAAGTGTTTCTGGGTGTTATGGTCTATGGATAATAATGAAATATTTTGAGGCTATTTAAACAACACATTTCAATAATCTACAATATTTTGAAATCTCTTCTAAATCATTTCTTTTAATGCATAAAATGACACCAGTGTGATAATTAGATGTTCTTTATTATTGGAATTTGTTTATCTAAAAAGGGAGCAAATATATAATAAATATATAAAAATGTGTGATGTGGAGTTTTTTTTTCCTGTTTTAGCTCATCTCACTTTCCCAAACTATTGGTTTTTTTTAACTATTCTGTTTCTCTATTTCAATTTATTTACTATTATATTAATAGCCTAACTAAGTTTTTGGGAAAACTTAGTTAGGCTATATATATATATATATATATATATATATATAATAGTATAGTAATATAACACTTTACCATTTCCATACAAGTTATTATTTATTTATCATGGCAAAGTGGCTAGTGGTAGTGGTAGCATAAGGCAAGTGATGAAAATGGTACAGTAGTGGTAATAAAAGCCAGGCAATCGCCATGGTAACGAAGGCAAAATGATCAGTTTTTATGTATTTATTTTTAAATACTTATTGGTAAGTGTTTGGGCAAAAAGAACATTTTATTTTGAGTCGATAAACTACTGACATTTCCCCCGAATTCCAAATAAAAAATGACAAAAAGATGTTCTCCGACCTCAAACAATGCAAAGAAACAGGATCAAACGTTTACACTTAAGAAGAGTTCAGAAATCAATGTTTAGAGCAATAACCCTTATTTTTAATCACAGCTTTTATGCGTCTTGGCATGCTCTCCACGAGTCTTTACCATTGTTCTTGGGTGACTTTATTCCACTCCCGGTACCTCTTTAAGCAGAATGTGTTGGAATTCAACGGACGCTGGAATGGAATGGATGGAATACACGTAGAGACGATGATTTCAGGAAATAAAAATGCAGTGGTCTCTTATTATTTTTTCCCAGAGCTGTACATAACGACTTACGAACAATTCACCGCACAAACAGCCTCTCAAAACCTATTGTGTCGGTAAGTTGGCCACTGTCAGGAATATGTATAACTGTGTGGAGTCCCGTTCCCCCGGGGAATTAAACGGGTTTCACCTTTGACCTGGAGGAGCTGGCTCGGGTTCCATTGGATTAACATGAGCCAACCGGAACACTTTACATATCATTTCTGCTCAGTGAGACAAAATGCAAGACACCAAAGAGCGGCAATGCAGGAACTATTATTGTTCAAACATTATGTTTAACCTCGCTGTTTCCCTCAGCGACCTCCTGCTGAAATATGAATATTTCCTGACACACAGCAGCTGGTGCCAGACCTCTGAATATGTTTAAAACAAAACTGCTTTTTATCAAGCTCTGTCCAGTCAGGTGGGACGTGCAGCCGGTTGTATTAATTGGAATGTTTTAAATTCTAAATCGAGTCAATAATCTGGTCAAGGGAGGATTTCTTTTTTTTTTTTTTCTTTCCAGGACACTAATTTAATCACTGACAATAGCCTACCTACAACAGCAGTACTTTTTTTAAAACACATACAACCTTCTTCTTGCTGATTGCAGTTCCCAACAACTATCTCCTAATGTCTGCCTGTGTTTTTCACTCCGCTGCCTTCCAGACACGAGTAAAATGTGTCTTAAACAGCGAAGCATCAGAACATATGTCACGACACATGCGAATCAGACGAACTGCTGCTGGGCTCGTTTACATACGGAGTCTTATTTAATAGCCGGCTAAATTGAAACATTACTGTGATGCAAAACTTTGTGCAAGAGATGGTGATTTTTTGCAGCGAGTTAATTAAACGTCCTGCGGCGACTTTTATCGTTTGATAGAAGAGACTGAAAAAACATTAAAAAAAAAGGGATAAAAAAATCACAAAAGGCGCCCATGTGCCTTCTTTTCCTGTTTATTACAGCGCATAAGTGCATCACATACTACTTCAACCTTCATATCACGATGGCAACGTGGCGTCTTGCTGTGCTTTACAAGCAGCAACAATGGTCCAAATATGTTGAGAAGTTGAGTGGGAGAAAAAAAAAAAGCAGCCTGAAACACACACACACACACACACACACACAAGAGAGAACGACTTTCAAACAGATATCAAATCAGATTTTTTTAGGAAGAGTTTGGTGTTTCTGCAGCCTTTTAGTCACAGGATAATTGACGTGAATCCTGGTGCGTTCAGGTGCATCAGGAAAAAACGGCTTCTCTCAGACTGAAGTAACCGAAGCCGTTGCTTTATTTTCTCTGTAAGCCGAATTAAACTTAAACTTGGCGGCCACGTCGTTAAACGCCGTTCACATGGTACAGCCGTCGTCCTTTTTTAATTGCAGATTTGGTTAGCGTGCAGCTAGCCCGCTCCATGTTTAACGCACTCTTCTTTCAAAGCACAACTACTTAAAAAAATTCTCTATTTTTGATTGGTGTTATGACATATGAGATAATAATTATGACGTTAATTGTTCTGACTTTTGGTTGATTCAACAGGTTCTTTTTGTTGTTTTTTAACAGCAGTTCTGTACTATCTAATATATGCCCTGGGCCTTTCCTCGCCCTCTTAACGCCACCATCTCCATTTATTTATTAAGGATTAATTAAGATTTGCTTAGCGCCAGCTGACTCATTAAATCACCAAATATCTTCAAAAGTTCACAACAACAGAGTTGGATATTCCTAAGAAGTGGTTTCAAAGTGGATCAAATATTTATTTAGTTTCACTCCTTTTTCAGGAGGGCATGCGGAGAAAGGAAACAGACTATTTAAGGGACGGGGAGGGAGGGAAGCAGAGTGCGCTTTGTCTTCTTGCTCCTCTGTCTCTCTCTCTTGCTCTCTGGCAAAGTGTTGGCATTCGAGAAAGCCGTTTGCTTTCAGCCGAAAGAAGAGTGTCGCCAGTGTCGCTGTGTATGTTTTTTTGTGTAAATATTCTGCCTGTCCTGTGGTGGTGGAACGAATCACCAGACCCCACTCGATCCGCGGGGTCCCCTCTCCGCCCTCGTGAAAAGGCAAAAGACCCGGCTCTTTCACCAACACCTCTGCACTTCGCTGCACTTGACTGAATGGACTGAATTAATTATTAATAATACAAAAAAATGCACTATGCACCCTATACGTCGCCTGTTGGCACCTATAGGCTGTGGAGTCACATTGTTCTCTCCCCCAACTCTTGTGTCAACCCTGGGATATATGTCACTTTGGATGAAAGCGCCCGCTGAATGGAATTAATGTGTGTTTTTGTCTGTTTGGTTGAAGGTTGCGTGTTCACGCTGATAGACGGTTTGGAGGAAAGGCTTCAAGAACTGTCAGTTAATGGGCACGCGTGCGTTTGAGTGAGCATATTTTGTATTTAGTCAGCTTTTTGGTGCTGTCTGCGGCTTGAAATTGGGATGTAGGGACAGAGGAGGCAGAGCAGTGCATTATGGGAGAAAAAAAAACCAGAATGGCCAAGGGGCTCTTACATTTGGCAGCTCAATCTCATTGTCGACTCTATCTCTTCTACCTGTCACTGGGAGAAATTGGTAACTAGGGACTGACAGGCTAGTGGGACAGAGGTTGCGTGTGTGTGGAGAGAGAGAGAGAGAGCTAAGCAGAGGGTTGATACTAAAATAGAATCGATGGCAAACTTGATGAGCGTAAGTCTAGCGGAAGACGTTGATTATTTTATCAACATCTTCGGCTGTGGCTCAGGAGGTAGAGCGGGTGCGCCACTAATCGCAAGGTTGGCGGGTTCCTTTCCTCGGCTCTTCCTGTCCACGTGTCTAAGTGTCCTTGAGCAAGACACTGAACCCCAAGTTGCTCCGGATTGACAGAACCAGCGCCTTGCACGGCAGCTCCGCCCCAATCAGTGTGCGCGTGCGAACGAGTAGGTGAATAAGAGGCAGAAATTGTAAAGTGCGTTGGAAAAAAACACTACATAAGAGAAGATCCTTCTATCGGTTCTATTTTGCTTGCAGTTTCTTTGCCCCATCTAATTCTACCACAGATACAGGACAATCAAATTCAAAAGTACCCCAATGCATCATTAACATAATATTTTCAGATTTCTTCCTCAAAGGCATTACTATTTTATATAACTAGGTCTCAAGATGGCTTGACTTGAAATAAATAAAAAGAAATTGGGGGGGAGGAAAAAGAGTAGTAGGAAAAGGCTACCTATCCCAAAAGAAGAGGACCATCCAAAGACTGATCATATTCCTTTCGCTGTAGACCTCGGTCATTGTCCGAAAACCACTGAAATCACATTTACTGAGATGACAAAGAGATTATGGTCATGGTGTACAAACGGCACCAAAGAGCAGTGACGGCGATCACATTTTCATTCTCTGGAGAGCAGCTCCTTGTATATCGGACGCCATACAGTGGATCTGTTTACAGAGCTTTTCCAGCTTGTTGAGCTCCATACGGCGACCCCTCATCTTCGTGCTGACGTTCTTTTCAGAAACAGATACACGGTGGGAACTACTCTCCTGAGACTGCAAACGTGATCACTCGTTACTGATTTGGGGGCCTTTGCCTCCGCACATGAGATTTGACGACAATCTCCAGCTTTTTCCTTTGAGTCATGAATATTATGTTTGGACCTTGCACCCTAGGCCATCTCTCGTATGCCTAACCTTACAAGCCACTATCGCATTTCTCTTTATTTGCCATAATTATGTTTATCCTTTCATTTTGTATGCTTTCCTTTTTTACTTATTTTTTTTTGTATATCTTTCTTTAGTCTCTTTTTTTTTTTCTTCACTGGCTCTTGTGAAGGCCACAGTGGTCAAGGCTTATATTTCTTCATTATTAAGCGTATCTTTAAAGCCTTTTCATATCCGAGTCAAAATATCAGGCGTTTCGTGAATTACAAAAATCAACAACGTTCTGAAGCATTGATAAAAGTCCGACAAAATGCTCAACAACCGTCAATGTTTTTTGACAGAAAAAACTGTCCTGCTGGATGGACTCGGGCCGATCCGAAAGCGGATCAGTCACAGGTGGGACCAGCTCTGCAGCCGGCCAATCATACAGGAGGATGAGCTCAGTGCAAAAAACTGTAAAAAAAGAAAGAAAAAAAACAGCTGAGAGTGTTTGTAAGGTAGACGAGTGTCGACCACGAGGTTTAAAATGCTCTGTAGAGCAAGAATTCATCTCTTTTAACACGAGGTGTGAGCAGTAGTCGGGTCCTCATCACATTGTCTGGAGTGAAAGAGAAGGTGCATGCTAATAACTGTCCTTGATCAAAGCAAAGCTTCTGCAGTAGACTGACTGCTTTGATGTCACCGAGAAAGATTCAGGCATGAATAATTTCCCATTTTAAATCTTGACTTGTTTTGTTGATCGGGCCCTCGCGAGGTGCTACGTTATATTAGGGTTAAAGCATTTTCGAAATAAACCGTCGCGCAAACCTAACACGAAACAGATTTTGGCGAACGCCGCGTCCCGACAGAAGCGTGTTGTCAGAGAGAGGCAGCCGCATCGCGCTTGTTGTATTCGCTTTTTCTGTACAGTGTTGAATCCTGCGCTACTCCGTCGCCTCTGCTTGATGCAAAATTCAGTACACGCAGGGATTGCCTTGACACAATTCAGCTCCCAATGCAACCAAAAAAAAAAAGGAAAAAAGAAAAAGGCAAAGCAAAAAGACTTTAGGGCATTTGGACCGTTTTTTTTTTTTTTTTAGTAGATGCAGCCTTTTTTTAAACAAGTCTACAAGTTTTCACAAGTCTACAAGGACACAAGCACTGCAGAGGAGAAAACAAATTATGCTATGATCTTGTCCAGGTCTATTAAATTTGGTACTTTATTTTGTTCTTGAATGCATCATCCGGTTTTCCACACAGAATGCTTGTGTTTTATTGGGCAGAACCGCTTATTTCTTCTTTTCCGAAGAGCACCTGCAGATACAATGTTAGTTTTTTTTTTTTTTTTTGGCGGCACTCAGCAATCCTCCTGGCAACAGGCAATAAACTGAGACAAAAATAACAAGGCCACAAGGTGTTTCAATGTAGTTAAAGCAACAATGTCAAGAAAACTCTGGAGAACTCTTACCTTTAGACGTTCATCTTGTGTGTCGCGGCCTTGAGCCTCTAACATCCTCCAGGTTTCCATTTTGCCCTGAGGGTTTTTTTTTTTTTTTCAATAAATAACGCTTTTCAGCACAATAAGCTCGACAAAGACGCTGGGCTCAGAATACTTTACAGCGGCTCATAATTCAACACCTCGTCCCGGTGCTGGAAAACCAGTTTGAGGGGTAGGGGAGGTGGATACACACACTGGTGAGAGGAGGAATTAAACCCCCGGAGTTATCGGAAAACAAGACAAATCCGTCTGGTTTTGGGATGAACATTTAAAGTCGCTTTGGTATCCGGAGAGTGCTAAATCTGCTGCTCACTGCTCTTCAATCCTTTTCTTTCCATTTATCTCACACACGCACATATGCATGCATATGTATTTTATTAGTGCTGTCTAAGTAATTAGTCTTGTGATTAATTAATCTAATTGATTAAAATGAATCACATCTATCTGTATTTCGGTAGACAAGTGAATCAATAGACATTATAAAGTTTAAAAGCTATATGATTTGTCGGTTACTGTTCGTGTTGGGCCCCTCCTCCGGTGACCAGGCGGCGGCGGCGGCGGACTAGAACGGCGCCATAAAACAGAGAATTAAATTGATTAATTAATTCTGCCACGGCGGCTGTGTTGTGGGCCACAGATCACTCTGGTCAAACTAGCATCATAGAACGCGATAAATCTGTGTTAATTCATCCCCTCCCCCCTGTAATCCATTAAATTAAAATGTTATTTTTGACAGACTTAATAAATGTATAATATCGCTTCTATCGGTCTGTCACACTCCACTGTCATCCAACATCTAAATGCCAGGTGGACACCACGGGGCACAATTAGACCACTTTACACAAGCGAAATAGAAGGAAACAGCCGATACACACACACACACACACACACACACACACACACACAGACAAAGTAACTTAACTTTGCTCCCTGCACAGCCTACCACTGTCCTAGAGTCATTTATTTAATTGCTTTAATGGGGTTTGCAGGGGCCAGCCTGTTCCTGTGAGCCAGTATTCTCTATCCATCTTCCTTCTGTCTCCATTAATAGGCTCAGACCGAGGCTGAATCTTTAGTAATGCAATCAGTTGACAAGCACTTGAGCCGCTCTTTACAGTAAGACATGGTTAATTGTTTTTCTTTTCACTTAACTGCTTATCAAGCAATGATTATCCACACATAGGCCGATGCACTCAGCCGGTCTGTTTCTTTCACTGATATGATGGATGCGATGTCAGAGATGACCGGTACTCTACATTATAGTGGAGTATAGTCAGCTCTTAAAGGACCATATTGATGCTTTTGCAGTAACATCGGTAAAATTCCATCAGTATCGCACATGAAGGTCAAAGTGCTCGTCATGGGTTGTTCTGATGTAGACAATTCTTCTTAACTTCAATGTCTTCTTGTGTTCTTGTATAAAAAGCGGCTCAAGAGTAATAATGTTTTCAACTCGTTCTTAAAAGAAAAGCCTTTTATTTCAATATGCTGTTTTAAAATCTGTGCCCACCAATTTTATGCAAGAGCAACACTTAATTGCTACAGTATATCTAAGCCGCATTACTACACAAAAAAAATAATGTCCTTGCACTAAACTGTGAACGAAACATTCTGTTCCTTAACCTGCAAGCTACAGTTACCGGCAGAGGTCCGTTTACAGTGTTTTACACTGTCCCACAGATCAGCTGATGCAGCCAGTTAGTGTGTGTGTGTGTGTGTATGTGTGTGTATGTGTGTGTGTGTGTGTGTGTCCACCTAACTGCTCCTCGGGGGTGATTTCAGATGGACACTAAAATGCCCCAAATCGCGTGGCGATTCACTTCAGTCAACCAATACTGCTCCCAGGGGAGATTGCTGCTTACTTTTTAATGCTTTTTAAGCTACTTTTTTTAATTTGCCAGAATGTCTCATAATAACAAACGCCGGTTCAGTAGGTTTGAGCACACACACTAGCCACTAACTCTAGATTACACAACGCAAGCAAGTTTTAAGAGTCTGATCTTGATTTTTCCTACCTTAATACAAATGAGTGGAAATCAGCGGCTGTTTTGAACTGTAGGAAAATAGATATGCTCAAAAGTATGTGTTGGAAATCAATCATTTGAGGTTAAAGGGTATTTTTGACATGAATCTGTGTAGAATCCCTATCATCAATGTCGTACACTCACACTGACTTACCCCCGACAGTGTCCTGTGAGCCGAGTTCTGGTCCGGAACCGGACCAGCACTTGTGACGACTGCAGCAACAGAGATGTGCCTGAATCTCCTCACGGATTTTATCGCTTTTCTGTGATGGACTTAGCTCTGGTCGTCTTGGGGCAGCGCGCAGAGATACGAAGGGAGAGAAAGTAGGGCCAAGTGATTATGAGCTGGGACTTTTTCATGGATATTGGTTTTATTTTAGTGTCACCCAGGAAACCTGCCGGACTACTTTCGTTTTGACATGAACCGGACCAGAACTCGGCTCACAGGACACTGTCGGGGGTAAGTCAGTGCGAGTGTAGGACACTGATGATAGGGATGCTACACGGATTCACGTCAAAAACACCGAACTATCCCTTTAAGGAAAGCTGCTATGCTCTATTAGTTCTTTGAACTAGTTTTATTGAGTACTTTCTCATTCAAGATATTGGAAAGGTGTGTCCAAACTTCTAACTGGTGCTGTATAAGTAAGCAGGCTACCCCGGTTCATGTTGGATGGTCCAACATACACCTACCCATTGGCTAACCCGCTGTTGTGATATTTTGTCAGAGAATCCACTAAATGTTCATCAATTCATCTTTTTCATGCTGTTTTGCAAACAGAATGTAAAATTTGTCATAAGTCCTAACTCAGTTTCCATGGTAGGCCCTGACTAATACCTTGAACATAAAGTTCTCATGCAGTCTTAACGTTCCTCACCGCTCCAGTAAATAGGGCAGACCTTAGATATTGGCTTGGCAACGGGAAATATCCTTGTCCGCTCCTTCACATTTTATGTTCATGAAGAGGACTAATTCTGGTTCAAGGTGAGGTAAGCGAGTGTTATGGCTCCATCACGGTAACTCAGTTCAAGTACCGTACGTTCGACAGCTGTGCTCTTTAATGTTGCCATGGTTACACGTGGTTGCGTAGCAGATGAATTTAAAACAGCTGATTAAACTTGAGCACATGTGTGCCTTAAACAGTTTTGATGCACACCTGCCCGCCAAGCAGAAAGGAATATTCAGACCGTGGCATAAACATTGATATTAGACTATGACGGAAATCTGACATCCGCATTCCATTATATACAGAATTAGCCTTCTGAAATCCAAATGGCCCGAAAGCTGGACATAGAGATGCTGCGAATTCACACCCTCTGCTATGTGTTGTCGAGTGGATTTATTGAAATTGAATTTAGAGAAAATTATCTCTGCGATTAAACCTGTGGTCATTCAGCCGTGCAGCCAAACAGCCGTGTAACATGAGCCAATTGAATTTTAGCCATATTTGAATAAAGAAATGACTGGAAGCCGGGTCCGGAGCTTTGCATGTGCAGCATCTGTTTGCTGTGAAGTCATGATTGGTTTAGTCAGAGTGAATCCATCCACGGAGAGTCAGATAAAAGGAAACAAAGACAATGAGACACAGACTGCAGATTGAGGAGGCGGAAGCTGAAGAAATCTTCTCAGGACGAGACATGGGTTCAAATCTCCTGTCAGACTGCATCTGGGTAAGAAATATTTGTGCATGCCTGTATTTACTTAGAACGGCAATAGTACACATAAATGCAGTTACACATGTAAGGTACCATTTTAAAAGATACATACGCATTTGAGTGAGTATGAATCATTTCATAAGCTTGTATGATGTGCTGATTAAACATAATTCATGTCTTCTTGGAGGCTAGTTAACAAATTTCTGGCAACATGCTAGATAGCCTGCTACGCTCCATAGATATAAACACGTAGATGCCGCATCCAGGTTTGTCTGCAGTGTTGAGTAGTTTTGACGTTTGCACTATGTCTGGCTGACACTTAAAATGGCCGACTTTTGTGCCACTTTGGATGTCCCAAATGAAACACCACAACTAATCAATAAGCACAGCAAAGACATCAAGTCTTTTTATGCAAGTCCAAGTCAGCAGCTTTGGTCATCTATTCAAATATTCAGTTACGAAGCATCCTTAACCTTGGTACCACAGACTTTGCAGTCAGTGCTTCTTTTGTTGGTGGCATCTTCTTGTTTGAGGTTTTTATACCAAAAGGTAATTACAAAGGCTACGGCAGCAGCTGCAGGTGTGTTTATCGCCATAGTGTCATCTGAGGTCCTAGCGTGTGAGGCCACGAGCCGTAAAGATTAGAGAGCCATACGTAATGTGGTTGCCATGTCACAAAAATGAAGTAATGAGACTTTACCCTATATTATTACTCTAAATAAAGAATGGGGGGGTGGAGAATGATTTTCAAAAAATCCCAAAACACCAGTCCAAGTCAATTCTGTGTGTCCGACTTGGGACATCAGTCCAAGTTACAACCTCGAATCCTCATCTGTTTCCTAGATATTATTATTTTTTAATATAAACTTATTTAGACCCTGTGAACCAGTACAATCACACAGATTGTGACGGCTTTAATCATTGATAGACCAACCACCTCGATGTAGTAGGCGGGACTTCCCCTGACACAAGATGGCTGCCTTGATTATGTGTTGGACAACAGCTGCATATATATCTATGGGTGAAACCTCTGCACTCTCCAGCCACTATTGCACACCGACATGCTAACTGACAACTAACAAGTAGCTGACTGGGGGGAAACCACTTTTTAGACAACAAAGCATCCCGTCGTTTGTGGAGCAGTTTATACTCTGGAAGATAAGTGTTAGCTAAGAGGATTTTTGGGCTCTTCAGCTCTCCATTCACTCAAATGTTAGCAGTGTTTGCTACTGCTTAATGTTTCGGTGTCAAAGCTCACAAAGATTTTACCTCTACAGGATTTGGCAGTGATTTATACTGTGGTTACATGGTGGTCTGACTGAGTTTTAACAGCATGAAGCAAAATACATCGGGACTGTTCTAATTTGTGTTTCTTACTGCAGTAGAAGAAGAATTAAACTCCAAAAGCTCCAAAAATCTTGATGTGCCTCAGCTGTGTGTAGGTTATATGTGTGTGTGCGCACATGCTTTGTGTTTGCCTGCTTGAACTTACAACTAATGCGCTTTATTCACCCCAATCACTCCCCACACCCCGTTTCAGCCCATAGAATGTCACTGAGGCAGAACATACTGTGTGTGCGTGTCTACGTGCATGTGTGTGTGCGTGTATGTGGGAGGGGGGGGGGGGCCTGCAAGTGTGTGTTGGAACGCATTTGCGTATCAGTGTGTACTTATGAGTCCGCTTTGAGTGTGTGTGCGCCTCCCCTTCATCTCGCTCCCTTTCCATCTTCTGTCTCTCTTGCCTCCCGAGCCCCCACCACCACCACCACCACCACCGCCGCACTTGTTTTTCAGTGATGGTGGTTGGGGAAGGGGAGGAGCTGGTTAGGGGAAGGGGCTGGGAGGTGGATATGGGAGGGGGGGGTGCAGATGGTCTAGTCAGGGAGAAAGAGAGAGAGAGAGAGAGAGAGGTGGAGTGAGTGGCGAGCGGCGGGCTTTTTGGCAGGGTCAGCCAGTGGGAGGGCCCATTGTGATGCAACGTTGCATAAATAATGCCACGGGGCTTCTAAATGCTCCGTTGCCATGGGGACCTTTGTGCCTCAGTGAACACTGTGTGTGCGTGTGTGTGTTCCTCAGCCCCCCCCCCCCCGAGGCGCGAGAGAGAAAGAGACATAGACATAGACAGAGAGAGAGAGAGAGAGGGGCTGACTAGCAGTCAGCTCAAGTGACACTTGTAGTCTCTCTCTTCATGTCTTTCTTTTTGTCTCCTCTCTCTCTATCTCTCTATCTCTCTCTGTCTCTCCTGCAGAGGAGGGAGAGGGAGTGTTGTTGTCACTTTTGGTCCAGAGGGGAGCAAAGAAAAGTGGGATATTCTGTGTGTTTTTGTGTCTCTCTGTGAAGTATGGTCCATGTGAAGGTATGTCTGCCGCTGCTGCTTCTTTCCTTCTCTTTGTCTTTCCCCCCCCCCCCCCCGTCCCTCAGCCTTCATATCCCCTTGCCTCCTTTTTTGTCTTTTCTTTTCTTTTTTTTCTTTTTTTGTCATTTTTACAATTTGTACCGGTATTTTTCAGACCACATTCCATCGTAGTCCTCGTCGCTTCGCCCATCTGCCGCTGCCGCAGTAACAGGTGTCTCTCTGTCAGCCCTGAATTGGAGGGAGCAGAGATCGGACCCTCGGGAGGGGGGAGGGGGAGGAGGGATAGGGAGCCGTCGCTTTTGTTTGGATGTTTGCTAAAAAAAAAAAAAAAAGCCTTAATTCTCACGGCTTTGCCATCCAGCTAGTTAGTCATCTCAGCCCGGTCTCATGCTCCCCACTGTTGGAGCGCCAAACCAGGCAGGCAAACAAACAAACAAAAAAAAAAGAAAGAAAAGAAGCATTTCATCTTTTCCTTCATCTGCTGTGGAGAAGTAGGTTGTTTTTCCTGAGGTTTTTCATCAGCTGATGAGTGCGTTTTGGGTTGGTTCGACTGTAAAAATGTCTGACAATGCAAGAAAACAGGGGGAAGCGGCGGGCTGCAGATGGAGCTTCTTAACTCCTGTATGATGGGATTTCTTCCAGCTTTCTAGTGTATTTGGAACAAGTGGCTGATTTGTGTCTGTGTGATCACGTTTTGCCTTTACAGTAAGTAACCAGATCGCCGCTCGCAATCCGTGTGGCTCTGTCGGATGCTACAAACATCATTGCTTTAAAAGGTGTTAGTAGGTTTATTACAGGGGATTTATTAGAGCAGATATTTCTTATCGGCTCAGTAGGTTTGACCGACTGGGAAAGAGTCCTGCATGTTGTTTCCACCGTCGAACACTATTCACACTCAAGAGACTTCACAGCAGCACGTGTGTGTGTGTGTGTGTCTCACTCTCTCTCTGTGCAAGAGCATGTTAACATTTATCAAGAAACTGCTCTGCACTCACAATATTTTCCACTCTGCAGCTGCTCACAGAAGTTTGTGTTTTATAGCTATAGCGTGCATGACCCACAAGTCACTGTCAGGAAACAATGGGGGAAACTTTAAGTAACCCTGCTATTGTTTGTAGGTCTGTATGCACTCAGTATCACAGCGGCAAGTCTTACTTTATGTTCTGGAAGCTGCGTGTTCTCACACATGTCTGTAAACCCTGCACAGCCTGCAGAATACGTCCATGCAGGGTGCATGCGTATATTGCACGTGCCTGTAAATGAGTGTGTGTGTGTATGCCCATTGTCTGCAAGGATGGAGCGTAATTACAGTGCAATTTTATTTTTTTTATTACTTTAATGGTGCATTATAATCAAATTGTATCATTATGGTGGGAAGCCTGGAGTCGCCTCAGGCATCATCAGCGTTTCAGCCTGGCACGCTGCTCCCCGTCGCTATTCTCAGAAAACGCACAGAAAAGGCGCTGTCCACGAAATCATTGTTCTTTTCCTTTGCTCAGAACGGCGGTTTCCCGTGATTTATTGCTTGCGATTCAAACGTTGGAACTATTACAAAGTTGTTTCTTTGACCGTGTCTGTGCAAACAGAGCAGTCTGACTTTTTAATGGCACGTATGTAAGTCGGCTTGGAAACTCCACAGCGGTTGAGTGTTTGATAGGCAACAGCATTTTTTTCCCCCCCTCATAAAAATGGCAGATAAGTAAAAAAGAAAAAAAAATAGTATAATATGTAACACATGCGGTGTGTGTTTGCTTCGCTTACACATGTCTGTGAAGGGTGTCAGCCTTTAACCATTACACCGGATGAAACAATATAAAAAGTCCATTATTGTAAACTTTGAAAGCTTTTAGATGAGCTCAGAACGTCTCGTCTGTACTAAAACGCTGCCTGGGGGAACATTGATTATTATATCACTCATTCTGACATGATTTATTGTAATTCTGTCACTTTTATTATCTGGAGACCCTCCAGAAACCTGTCAGAAAGTATTTCTGAGCGCTTCATCATCACTTGTAAACCCAACGCTCCAGTTTATATGTGCAGCATGTTCTCCTCGTGATTTGAAATGATCCGCAAGCCAATTTGGATTAATTTGGGTTTTTGCATAAATTGGTAAAATTGGTGATGTTTAATCAGCTATAATGATCGCAGCAGCAGACAGAATACTATAATCAGCTGTGGGTTTGTTTGTGCACCAGCTAATTAGTGGTTATTCGTCACTCGTTGAGCTGCATGAATTTTGCATAAAGACATTGTTCACAGGAATAGTTTTGTCCCTTTGTAGTGCGTGCACGTCGTTAGGAGTTAAGAGCTTTTAACCTCAATGTCAGTGTCCTAACTGCCAACTATTTAAATAATTAATTAAAGGACAGGTTCATCACATCTGTCCTAAAACAATAGTCGGGAGCCAAACTGAATATCGAAACAGACTTTTCCTACACTAATCATTCCTTCTGGTCATTAAGAGATCCCTTCACAATACACTTAACAAATATGAGACTTCAGCCAGACTAGATTAGTCAAATCAAGTGCATTCCTTCCTACTTCCACCACAGCTGAATAGGGAAACACTGTCTAAGGAATAACAAAGAAGGGATTTTAAATTAAAAATACTTCATTAGAATAACTCATTTTTTTATGTTAGAAATAATGTGTGCCTATTCTTTAATTAATGAAATGCATAAATAAAATGGAGTATTAGCTCAGAGGGCACCAGTGGGCAACAACGGGTTTAATGAAGTCAAACTCAAAAACAATTAATCTTTAGTTTAATCATTTCAAGAGTCCTTGTACAATCAGGCTCAGTGTAATTGGTATTAAGCCTTTGCATACGTTAAAATCTGCAATATTTTATACGTAATTTGATAGGACAAAACTGAGAGTTTTAGTTGGCTCCGTGCAAGGAGTGAACATCCAGAAGCGTAGGCGCTACACTGCAACCTCAGTTAGGATCTTGCAGTGAAGTGGTGGAATTTAACTTTCCTTTTCTCTTCCTTCCTTCTGATCGTGCAGGATGGTTTATAGATATCGGGCGAGCACGAGCTAATGCTTTCATCTTTATATAAAAATACACAATTTAAATCCCCCCAAAATCCTACTGTATCCACCACATGAGTCACACAGGGCCTTCGTTTGGCGTCATGGTTTTACAACATATCAGACTCTTCCCAGTGAATGTCTAATGGTGCGAATCAGCGATATCTGGACTGTTTTCCCACCACACATCGCAGAGTCCATTTGGCACCGGTTCTAAACGCTTCAGACAAACGGAGCCAAAATAACGTTTCGGGATGACGGTAAACGTGACGGCATATGAATACAGATTGTTTTGACATGTTCTATCCATCTCTCTTTTCCCTCTCTCCAGGAGTTGCAGTTTGAACGTCTGACCAGGGAGCTGGAAGCCGAACGACAGATTGTTGCCAGTCAGCTGGAGAGATGCAAGCTTGGCTCTGAGACTGGAAGCATGACTAGCATCAGGTGTGTGCTTCAGTGTGCGCGCGTGTGAGTGTGTGTGTGTGTGTTTGTCTCACACCTGTCAGATCCTCTTCTGTGCACTCTACCTGCATGTGTCAGCTGGGCTCCTGCAGGTGACTGGCTTTACAGCTGGTCAGATTAAAGGCACACCGCTTGATTTATGGCCAAAATTCATCTGTGTGATTAAAATCACGGATGCAAAACGCTGTGGTTTTGCTTTGAAATGTAGAAAGAGAGAGCGAGAAAGCAACGTTTCATCTGTTCCAGCGGATTTTATCTCCTATACCCACACACTTGCTGCAGTAGTTGCTTAGTGGAGCTGCAACATGTATTTATACTATTTTAGCATACATTTCCACAGTAAACACATTGCATAAGGCAGAAAAATAGCTCATATTTTCCTTTTACCAGCTTTAGTAGTTATTTTTGTATAGTATAGTTATATTGTATATATAACTATACCATATATAGTTATATATAGGCTATCTAACTATATATCAGTCACATTTATATATGTTTATATCTCGTTTTTCAAATATGACATGTGTAGCATTTCTTTATTAAGGAATGTTTACTGCAGTAATTTGTATTAAGGCCTACCTCTCTGCAGTGGAATCATATTCATAATTTTTGTGCATTCATAGTAATACATGATTAACATGATAGTTGATATGTTGATAAGTCAGTTGCAATCAGTGACCTCACCACTAGGTGTCGCCAAAAACTACACACTGTACCTTTAAATGTCTGAATAAGTTGTGGAGGCAACAAACAGGCTGCAAACACATTGTCACCTTATCAAGTTGTTATGTTAGTAGTTGCCTAGCTACGCATTTGAAGACATACAATCAGTTTATCAGGGATTTATTCTCAGGAACAGGTGACTGCTATAGTTAGATACAAGGTAAATGGCAG
The DNA here is from genome assembly GCA_030544235.1 of Lepturacanthus savala. NCBI lineage: Eukaryota > Metazoa > Chordata > Actinopteri > Scombriformes > Trichiuridae > Lepturacanthus > Lepturacanthus savala. The sequence continues at coordinate 17,939,008 of CM060461.1, forward strand.
CAGTGAGACTGAATGCAGACAGCAAATGTACTGGTTTTAACAATAAATAAATCATTTGCTGAAATACACTATAATTATTGTGTAGAGCTCAGGGGAACTGCATGATAATTCTCCGTGGGTTTGTCACTATACGCATCCTCTTTTCATTAAATGTTGACAATGCAGCTTTAATAGACTGTAGGCCCGCTAATGACTAATTCTACATGCGAGGCAACCATGGTCAGAACTTAGTAACATTATTGATGGTCCTAGACTAACTTGAAAAGATGCTGCTATTTGTATTCATTTAGAACCCTTTACTGTGATCACTAGAATCTAGCTACCTAAAAAAAAGTTTAACTTTAGCATTCACTTTGGCTGACCTTGCCTTTATTATTCCATTTCGTGTTCTTCAAAATGAGCCAAAATGACTTGCAGAACAGCGAGGTTAAGAGGACGCAAAGCAATTTGGCTCATTTTGGTAATGTGGTCTTTATTTGTAAGAAATCCAAGTAACACATGTGGAGCTTTTCAGAGATGGGCCCCGCGGTAGGATATTGATCCATCGAAAACTCTGTAGCGGAGAAAAGTTTAATGAAGGGCCCGAGTTGGCGTTTTCAAGCTCTTACCTGCACATTAACACCTTAAAGCTCAGCCGTGCAACAGTGTTGAAACCGCAGAGAGCAGAATGATGCCATCGTCGTGTCACCGCTGCCAAAATGACTCCGCAGCCTGATCAAAGCCGCCGCCTTCGGTACTTTAAATGAATTTTGGCTCAGGTCTGATAGCACGAAACAAAATACTCCGCTTTGCAGACATACCCTGCCGTTTAGTGTCTGTTAGAGAAAGAAAACGCTTTTTTTTCCCCCCCACAACAAATCAAACAACGCGCAGCTGTCGCTGCAGTCCACTGTGGCGTTTTTTTTTTACTTTCTTTTTTTTTTGCGGTGAAGGGAAGTAAACTGTGCACAGTGTGAAGAGGCTGTCATATTATCTGCTGCTGATTGAGTTTGGACCCAAGCCTCGTCTCTGCTCCCAGCCCAAAGAACATATTCCACACACTCCTTACTAGCCTCAATGTGAAAACAGCCCTCCTGACATGATGATGGTAATGCACTTAGCCTGCCTCTCAGGACAATGTAACACGATTAAAGCCTCTGTCTCTATTTCTCTCTCCCTCTCTCTCTCCCCCTCACACATGCGCGCGCACGCTCGCCCTTACACACAGTAGACGCACACAATCCATCATCTTTTCTCCTCTTTGATTTCGTTAAGCGAGCGGGGATTCCATCCGTCTCAAACTAATTACTCATCTGCCGTCATTGTGATTCTCATTTCAATTTGCGGGGTGGACCAACAAAGAGCAGGAAGACGGCCTGAAAACCGATTCATTCACGAGTCTAATTAACCGGCGCACGCATTTAGCTCGTCAACGCCCGTCGCAGGGCCGGCGCGGAGAGGGCCCCCGCGTTTGAAACGGCGGGTGACATGGGAGACGGGAGAGGTGTGGAGTCCAAAAAAAAAAAAAAAAAAAGAAAACACTCCCATCACCCAGCTGCACACCGATGGGATAAAGGCTGCCATCCTGCTAACTTGATTAGAGGCGTTTATTATTTAGCGAGGAGCCGGGGCGTCTCGTGGATTACACCGCTTTTTATAGGCCATCCACTTTGTTTGACTTGTAGGTAATTACCAAATGGACAAATGGTTTGGCAAAAACACACAAGTCCACCAAGGCAATATGCTGGAGGTTTGTATAGTGCCTAAAGCATGTAGGATTTATTGTTCAATTATCTCTGAAACATTACTATTGTTGCCGTTCTGAATAGTTTTATTCATCACCGCTTGTCTCGGCGAACAGAAGGGGCAGCGTTTAATCGGCAGCTACAATACATGTACAGGAATTCATCTTGGTAGCATTCTGGCGAGGCATATTGACACGGCGCAGCAATTAAACCAGAATGTTAATAAGTTTCAGTAGCTCTTTGGAAGTGAAATAAACACAGCTTCGTAGTTTTCACTTCATTCCTTCTGTCATTTCGATTGATAATGAACTCCTCACCTTTTTTTTTCTTTTCAGGTGTTGTGTTGTTTAGCTAGGTTAGCATGATATCTATTGTATTTTTTTTTTTTACAGTAGACAGTTTTCTGCTTAGAATGTTTTTTTTTAATAGATGATTAGTTATTTTGCTCATTCCGTTGTAAATCCATGCCGCCTCACTGCAATCTACAACACTTTAGCTGTTAGCTCCATGTTAGCATTGTTACAGCAAGTTGCCATTTTTCAAGGCTACTTTGAATCACTTTGATCATGTGTCATGTGAGCTAGCTCACATGACAAGCGAAGAAATAAAGAAATAGAAAAGCAAAGAAATAAATTAAATTAACTTCCTAGTGTTTTCATTTAAGGTGGAAGATAATCTTGTGTTAAGATGTTTTGTGTTCGACAAAAACGATCAGCTGTCAGCAGAATATGTCTTTGCTTAAGCTTTGCTTAAGCTTGTCAGCTTACAGGTTAAGATTTGCTTCTGTACCTTGTAATTATATAATAAAATAATATAATGAATCGGGTCTAGCTAGAGTAGGAATCTGCATTCCTGCTTCCTTCCACATGCAGCCTTACTGTTATTCCCAAAGGAGCAGCTCTAGTTTCTACTCTCTGGCAAACCACAGGTTCATAGACTGGAGCAAAGAAGATATAATATAACCAGTGGTGTCATCACTTGGGGCAATACAATGGCTGCATGGGGTTTTCAGAAAACCTATCTGATAGCTATGTTACAAAGAAGGTAGCAAAACAATGTAATATGGGAGTGATTCATTGTGTTCAGGGTGTACTGGCATGTGCTTATCCTCTATGAGCTACAATGGAAAACTGAAAAATGAGAGTAGAAGAGAAACTAAAAAGATGCTATAGCCACATGAGCAGCTCTCTAGGGCTGTTTTTGGATAAATTAGCTGAAATAATCAGAAGATCAAAGTTTTTACATGTCATCCTTTACGAACTAATAATCTGTACCAAATGTCATGGTAATCTATGTAATAGTGGTTGAAAGAGACTAAAATATTCAATCTCAAAAGTCACCAAAATCATTAGATTTTGTCATCTAGGGGAAAATATCTAGGGAAATATGCACAAAATTTGGTGCTAATCAAGCAGCGCGGATAACTGATTCATACTAAATGAAACCCGCTAGTGGCACTAGAGGAAATGTCAGAGGCTCACCAAAGCCATTAGAATTTATGATGAATGGTTCTCGGCCTGTGGTTGGCCTCAGATCATCCATTACTGGACCATAAGGAAACGGTATTATTTGGTAAAACCATCTTATTACCTATATATACTATAACATGGCAACCTAATTGTATCCAAGTTACCAGGACACTCAAAGTATTACAGCCAGTAGGACCAATGGTCCCAAAATAATCATGTGGCTGTGAAGTGGTGGACACTACCCTCCAGTGTCTGAAACCAAGTGTCCTTGGAATCTTGCACCGATGTTGCAGATGGTTTTCAGCTATAAGTCCTTAGCTGCCTCTTTGTCTTTAATATTTGGATTTCTCAACTCAATTAAGAGCGAGCAATGGGCTGATGTAATGTAAATCTGTCTCCAGATAGTCAGGTTAAAAGTTGAATTATGAATGAGCTGCCATGCTGGCGGTGGGGGTGCCGGCAGTCCTGGAATCTGCCCCTGTTGTGCTGTGGAGGATAAAGACTTTTCAGAGGTGCTAATGAGTTCTTCAGCTCTGCCTTTGTTTCCAGTCTTAATCAGACACCACAGGTCACAGTGTGTGCCACGGCATACGCTGCTGCTTTATCACTTCAAAAAGCACAAATCCACCATGTGTGTGTGTGTGTTGCTCCAGCAGTCAAACTGTGTGACATATGTTGCCAGTTAAAGACGCATTCCATCTCATATGTTTGGTGGGCAAGTGATACTTTGATAGTTCTTCTGACCTTGGAGGGATTAAGAGGTGGAAACGAGCAGAGGAAGCGGTGAATTATCGTGATTACTGTTGTGTTGTACGTGTTTGTATCAGCCATCGAAACCCTAATTAACCTTCCCTTACAACGAGCTGAGTAGTAGATAGTTAAGTAGCTGTGCTCAATATTTCACTGACAGCGTAACAGGCACAAGTGTTTCACATATTCAAATACGTGTCACCAGTCAGAAAATTAAGTAGGTAAAAATGTCTAATTTTTGAGCTAACTGGGTTTTTTGTTTTTCCTTGACATCTATCACTATCATAATGAAATTATTAAGTAAACAGATTTTGCTCCCCCCCCCCTCCTGCTTCCCTCCCTTCCACTTCTCTATTCTGCAGTGTTATTAATCATCTCTGTGGTCTTTTCACATTTTTACGGCTTAATTTCTCTCCCCGTCTTTATCTGACCCCCCGCCTCAAGTTGCCAACTCCGCTGACAGGGTTGGGATGCCGGAGCAACTAACCCCCGGAGCACTTTCTTTTTTGGCTTGGTTCTACAAATCAAAACATCAATCAGAACAAGGCCTCGCTGAGAGCATAGATGGTGCATATTTAAAACCAACCCTGGAGCGATTGGATTGAAGGGAGAATGAGATTGACTCGGCCCTGCCCCGAAACGGACGTTAAGAGAAAGTTGTGACTCGATTTTGATCCAGACTGGGGGGATAACTGGGGAGATAATAACAGGAAATTTCTTTGCTGGCGGTAGGTCCCTCAGCCTTCTGTTTGCCTGAAAGTAGCTCCCTTATCCAATCATCTGAGTGGACCTCTGACAGTGTGTCCACACACAGTAGATACACACATCCGAGTTCTGGTGGCATTTTAGCGCCCACTCCACCGTGCTGGCTGAGAAATCGCCCCCCTCCCCAGGCCGGTTATTCTTCTGCCTCTTTTGGCTGTGCATATTCGCGACATTTGTCCGGTAATCGGTTGCACGGCCGCATGCTTGTGTGGCTCCTGAGATGCGTGTGTGTGTGCACGCGCGTGTATGTATCTGCTTATAAGCATTGGCTGTAACCATAACACCCAGCGAGACCCACCGCCGCTTGTCTGGCGATGAAAACGCGACCCGTCTAGCGAGCCCAGCAAGGGCCCATTACCCAGAAGCTGTCATGGCCGCAAGGCTGCCAGTTTAGACTTGCAGCGCTGTGGTTCGGCTTCTCCTCTGCACACGAACACACACACACACACTAACAGAGATGTTTGCAGCAGGCTCTAGCTGCACTGAGAGCTTACCTCTATTACAGTGAAAAACTCTTTTGAAAGGAAAGTCTCTAATAGTCCTTCGAAGGACAAAACGTTTCCCCAATGAGGTAATGTGAAGAATGTAATATACCTCTATGCAACACGCATTTGCAACTGTCAGTAAACATTAAGAACCAATACCATACCTGTCAGACTAAAAAAAGTTCTTATTTACAATTTAAGTATCAGTTATGGAAGCATTTTGCTCACAGTTTCACTGCGGAGTCCATAGATCTCAGCAATGAGGCTGAGTAAAATATTATAACGTATAGGAATGAGAAACAAAACCACTTCAAAATAACACCTACAAATATGTGCTGCCTCGTCTTACATAGACTGATGCCCACTTATCAGATTAAGCCGGAGAATATACACTGTAGAATACTGGAGGATATAAGCTCTCTTCTTTCTTTGCTACACTAAACCTAAACTTCTACTCTATAGTTTAACCAATGATAAGTAGCTCCAATATCATAATGATCAATAGTGTGTAGACTAAAGGTTAGAGAAGCAAATGTGACCAGATCCCTGAACCTGCAGGATAAATCTAGTTCTTTTTTTCTCCTTCCTCAATACCAGCACTGAAGTGCCCTTGAGCAAAGCTTTTAACCTGGCTGGTGGTTTTAACTGGGTGAATGGGATCAGAGCGTGCCTGTAAAAGAGAGGCTTCCTCTCAGTGAACTGTCTACACTGAACTAAAGATTAAAAAAAAAAAAACGAAATGACTAAAATTATGTGTGATTGTGTAGACAGACAACAGATGGAAAATTGTCATTGCCTTTAAGTCATCATCATAGATTACAAAATCCCTCCTAATTAACCAAAACATTATTTGTTTTTCCTCAAAGAAGGATTTTGTGATTGGACACACCTTTGGGCAAAAATGACTTGGTTGGGGTAAATTAGGGAAAGATGAGTTATAACGATAACTATACTATAAATAACCTTCCTCAACATGGTTGAAATAATAACTAGAAAAGTACTCGATGCACGCCATTTGAAAATCCATTTACCAGACAATAGAAACCAGGATTTCTTCAGGATCATCACCAATCATGTCTTCATGGTACCATACCCAACGTTTGCTGATAGTTTGATGTAAATCCGCCTGGAACCTTTCGAGTTATCTCGCTAACAATCAGACGGATGCCAGCGAAAACATGACCTCCTCGGCATGGAGATAATTACTTGGTTAATGTTGGGGAACCCTGGTCATTGATTAAAAGAAAAAAACAAACTGCGACCGGCAGCAGGACTGATTTAACAATGGTGGCCAGCGTCAAAGTGCGATGTCCCATGCATCAACCCCAACCTCCTGTCGTGATACCTCTATAACGATATCACGGCACCTTCCACCTTCACTCCTGACAGACAAGACAATCATCCTACTGCTTCTGCCTCTCTTCATTTCAAACAAATGCCCTTTTTGGTGCCTGATGACGTTGCTTTTACTCATCAATCTCAACGAGATTGATAACTAAGTAGGTAAATAATGTTATGGACAAATTCATTGCCTTGATGTTTTCATCCAGCAGTAGAGTTAATGTCTTCTTCAGAGAAATGACTTCCCTTTAGGCCGAATTAAGCTGCTAAGCTATGTAAAGAACCGTATAGGAGACAGACTAAGTGAAAAAGAGAGTTTTGTGCAGTAGCTTTTCCATGAAGGATAACCAAAACTTCTCAGTTTATTGAGTGGCTGCAAGTTAATCACAGATTTCTGAGTTACTGTGAAAACCAAGAAGATACTAGCTCATGTATTAGAACAGAACATCTGCTTTATATTCTTTTTTTTTGTGATTCACAATTTGTTAGTTTAGAAAAGACACAACACAACAAACATAAAAACGGGAATAGAATTCTATGAATTCTATATATATATAAAACAGAATGTTACAGAGTAGTAACTGTGGCATTACTAAATAAAAAAAAAGAGTCAGCTATTCCCAGGTAGATATCAAATAAGAAAAACAGACAGTAAAACAAAAACATATATTGTGACGATCTCTGCATGCATTAATCTGTTTAACTGTAATATTCAGTTTCAGGTCCCAGCTGGTTTAACAGCGCAATAAACCTACACACACATTGTTTATTATCACTCTTTATACTTCATGACTTTTCTTAAAATTTGTGTGAACTAATGTTAACACTGCTAGAAAGCAGGTTTCAGAGATCCAAGCCATAAACTGTTAAATGCAATATATTTTTATATGCTCTGTAACTATTATGGATGGCAAACTATATCAATTCAACACTTTATACGCTCTACATATTGAATTGTAATTTTTCATTCTGTCCTGAAACAATAGCCAGGTCCCCATATGAGCATTTAAACCAGTTTTTGCTTCTTGTAATCGTTCTTTATGTTCGCACTGGCCATTAAAAGATAATACTGGGCATCGTCAGTGGTTATCATCCTTACAGATTATGGGTTAAAAGGGGCCTGCTGGTTGGTTCAGAAGTTCATGATGTAAATATAAGATCAAGTCTTATATAAGAGGCTTGGGTAGACCAATGCTTGGGATCATTCTTTGCTTTCTGTTTAACCAGATGCTTTTACCTTAATGTTTGGGGCATTTTTTGAGGAGATTTTTACTGTTACAGTGGGAATTTATACTTTAAAACGGAGCCATTTTTATTGTAAAGTGGTGAGAATTACACTGTAAAGGAGGCACATTTTTACTGTAATGTCCTTAACTCACACTGTACAACCTTGCTGTTATTTACTGTGTTAAATACAATGACATTAATGTAGGTGAATATTACAGTAGATTGCTGTAAATTTGACAATAAATCGCAGTAGTCAAAGTATTACTATAGAAAATCAGTAGTCAACGAGTTGTTTTTTTATTATACAGTTAATTACTCAATACTACTGAAATACCAGTATTTAATTGTTTTTACTTCACAGTTAATATTAATATTGAAAATAAAACTGAAGTCACAGAATTTAAACAATATGTAGAGTACTTCTACTGTAAAATAATTACAGTAACTTTATACAGACATTTATATTGTAAAGTAGAGACATTTTTACCCAAATGTCAGGGCATTTTCATTGTCAAATAAAACATTTTTTTACTGTAATACATTTCACTGCTATTCAACCGGATGATTTACTGAATTTTAATCCATGGTTGCCATGTTTAACCGTGCTTGAAGTTCTCGGTTTAATGATCTTTTCCAAACCATAACCAACAGTTTTTTTATTGCATGAACTCAACCAGACCTTAACCACAATGTTGTCACACCATAAACCACCATTATATTATGACAGCATAGTAGGGAGCATACAGTCCTATTCCTGCACCTATTAGCTGGTGTAGCAGGCCCCTCCTACCCCATATCATTGAGGCTGATAACACCACTTAAAAGGCATTTGAAACCGGTGTGCTGTTTGGGGACAAAATCCAGTCCTCATTTTTTATAAGTAAAAATGTTGACCTTTTATTTAAGTCCAAGAGTGAGCTCTTCAATCGTATTTCCGCTTCACCGTCATGACTTTGAAAAATGTACGTTAGATTGAAACCTGGAAACGTCTCAGACATTTGTCTGTATTTTACAGTGATGCATGCATTCTCACGTTAAGATCAAACTGACTGCAATTTTCTTGGGTGGGCATTTCAGACTCCTCTCTCTATCATGCCCATAAAATGCGTCATCTGGAACCACATTACACGCTCCCCTCTAAATGCCAGTACTCTGAATGGCTATGCCGTCGTCGTGCCTGAATGAAATGCAGATAGACTTTTAGTTAAAGGCCACTACCTCTCAGCCAATGTCCCTGAATGTTGAATGCAGCTCGGCTGAACCGTCTGGTTCTTTGAAATGATGGAAAGTCTCGCAAGGTTTTGATTAAATACAAAAAAAGAGGGGGAAAAAAAATAAAAGAAAATCTGGCTCTCGGCCAAATTAATCCTATTGTAGCTTATGTGTCAATGATTGATCTGTGATCTTTTTCTTTATTTATTTCTCATCTTTTCATCATTTCTTTTGGTGTTCAATTGTCTTCATCAGCTCGGAAATAGCCGCCGATAGTCGATGATGATGATGTAGGTGTTGAGGATGTTAATTTTTAAGCCTTCATTGATCCAGAGGAGACGGACTGCTGGCGGTGGCAGACTCAGCTTTGCGTTTGTTTTGTTTTTTTTGCTATCGATCCGGGAGGGAGAGGAAGTAGAAAGGACGGTGCAAGTTTCATTTTAAACAGTAGCATTCGGTGTGATCCATACCCAACTCCGCCTATCGATCCGGCCGAGTGGCTGTATGTCGGGGAGGAGGGAGAAAAGCAGCTCGGCATCTGGTGTGGTCTCCCTGTTGATCAGCTGATAGGACCGAGGGCGAGGCAGCTTTCGGGAAATGGAACGCGGGAGACGTTTGGAAGTGTAGGTGAGAGGAATCTGCTTCAGCACTTCCAGGTTTCTAAACATATTGCTATTACTCACATGTGTCTGATGCCAGCTTTTATCTAGCACTCGACTCAATGCAATTTCACACACTGTGAGTTCAGCTGCGGGAGTGAAAATAGGTAATTATTTTGTTTCATCTGTAATGGAGAACACTTCTGTTGCTCCTGTTCTTTGGTGTTATTGACAAATCAGAACGGGCATTTTAAGTTTAGCTGCAGACGCGGCAGCGTGGTCAAATCTGAGACCGCTGACCGTAGGGGCCACCGTGTAGCAGTTAGTAAGTAGTGGCTTCATATAATAAAATAATACAGCGTAATGTCTTATTGTATAGCTGTTGCATTTCTGTCTTGTAGAGAAGCTCTCCGCAGCAGTAGTTTCAAACGCAGCTGATGTTCGTCTGACCTGATTTTTGTCATGTTTTTTTTTTTTTAACTACTCAGATGTCAGTTACTTAGCAGCTAACTATTGCAGAAGTGGTGTTTTCACTCAGATGGACTTCATATGAATAAAAAAACACATAGGTAAGCGCCGGTTTCCGGTTTCCTGACGCAGGAGATAAGACAGTAAGATGGTTTGCCAGATGGTTTGTTATACACAACCATCTGGAAAGTCTTCCTTGAAAACTGGAAAAGGGCAGGCACTTAAAGGAAAAGATGGAAAAAAAATCCGTTTGACCGCCTATCACGTCTATCACGGGCCAAGCGAGATGTAATCACGTGACCTCGCAAGACGCCGACTGATCCGAACCACCGTGAACCACGACGGACAACGTGAAGCTTGGCTGCGGTGGATTCTCTCGTCATCGCTCATTCTCACGGGAATCCAACTTCCTCGCGAGGTAGAGGGTGCACAGCCGGCTATAGACGACACTGTGGAAAGCATCGTTAGCTTCTCAACGGATGAGACGGAGGCCCCTTTCTCCGTCTAATACAACAAGCATCCCCCCTCCCCGCTGGCCCACACCCACAATGCACTGGGACACACTGCAGAGAGAGAGAGAGAGAGAGAGGGGATAATAATTTGTGGGATTATTTAAATGTGATAAATGTTTATGGTTGAAAACCAGGACAGCAGCTGCTAATAGCTATGCTAGTACAACTGTGCCGTGTTCCCAAAGTAAACCATACAACAAGATTTACAGCTAGAGCAAAACCGTTTTTTGTGGACATTTTTTCTTCTTGGTATTTTTCATGGATGTATCCCAATCAATCATCAATCTTCACAGGGGAGTTTATCAGTTCCTTCAATTTTTTACACAATGCATATGTTTCAAAAGAAGTATAGACAACATAAGATTTTTAGCATCACATCTGTCACTTTCCAGTTTCTTAGTTACAGTTCTATCATTGTATGAACTGCATTCAATTTCTTTTGACTTCTATTATCATTTTAAATAAATAATCATGAAAATGACACAGGCTACTGTATATGAGCTTTCTGCCATTTATCACTTTAAATGAGGCCTCATTTTCAGCTACAGTATGGTGTCCCCCCCCCTGTCGGTATCCATGTTTCCAGTCATTTTGATGCCAAAAAAAAAAAATCCCTCCGAAGCTGTCACAACGTGAGGTTTGCGGAAGGTCTGGCTTATTGAAATAGGAAATGAGAAGGGAACGTCTGCGAGGAGAAGAGGACAGAGGAGGAAACGGGGAGGTGACATGGATGCATTGGCAATAGAGGGGTTGGAGGCATTGAGGGAATAACAAGATGAGCCAGGCGTCTAGAAAGGGGGAGGGAGGGGTTCTATTCTCATGTTAAGCCCTTTTAACCCGCCGCCTTGCAAACAAATAAGGCTAATATCCTCAACCATCACAGACAGGCTCTGTCTGTCACATTCAGATGTGTGTGTGTGTGTGTGTGCACACGTGCATGTATGCGTGTGCACTCCCAGTGTTGGTACAGTCATCTGCGACTATTATTGATCTGCACACACAACAGAGTCAGGACTGTCACAGCTAAACTCTGATGTGAGCCTTCTTAGTCCACAATCACACACACGGACATGCACTCTTAAATACACACATACAGTATATATTCATGCTCTGAACACACAAGCTTAAATACAATATCTGAGTAGAAAAAATGCAAAGCAGAACTGCTGTAGTAAAATTTTTTGCCATTTTTCTTTTATTAATATATGAAAAAAATGGCAACACCAACATTAATGAGAAATTCCTTCCTGCCGTAAAAAGTCTTTTGTCCTAAACAAGCATTCTTGTCGCCATGGTGAATCAAAGATCTAATCATGACTGATTCAAGTCATTGACATGTCAATTTGTTAAGTAATACCATGTCACCATTCCATCTTATCAATGCAAATAGAAGATTTCTATGTAAATGTGAAGCACCCATTCTATTCCTAAAAAAAAAAATGTCCGATTGTGGCAGCAGAGAATATTTCTCTGAGTCTCTTTCATTGTGTCAGTGTATTATTTGGAGTATAAAGGTGCAGCTCCACACTCACCTGATAAATAAAACACCTGTAATCTGTACTTATTTTACATTTAATCAAACGCATTTTGTGATAAACCCCTCCCTCTAGCTGGCTCGCCGACAGCCTGGATGTTTTTGAAGCAAACTTCTGAGAACAACTCTGGTTCTACGGCACAAACCGCGAGTCTCTCCGCCAAATTCAAACTGTCTCACTTTTGGACAATGGGGAGAGAGAGAATGAGAAAATCATACGCCACGAGATGGACTGTTGATAGCGAAACCTAATTAACTCTGTTCCTCAAATTTGCAATCACGGCGGTTTTCAAAGCCGAGCACGCCTGGGAGTCAGCTGCGGCGGCACAATGGGACCGAGGATAGATAGTCGGATATTTTGGCGACAAACGGATGTTTTCCTTAATTTAGCCCTGGAAGTCTGCCATCCAGCAAAATGGCTCGGCGAGACCTGATCGATGCTGATAAGGAGACATGAACAGAAGCAAACGTGTGCGTGCAACAGGCCAAGTCCAAAGCCGGCAATTGATTTGACATTACATCAGCCGGTTAGACTTGTCAATCTCGGGAGAGAGAGAGAGAAAAAACACTAATAAGCACACACTGCATGTATACTAATAATACAGTGTTTTGGCACCAAGACTATGTCACATAACGGTTTTTCAGGGGAGCAGCCACAGCAGGAGGGACCTGAATTCCTAGCAGAAATACAGTTTAGTGCCTTGGGAAGCATTTCCCTTTCTTAAAGTAGCCTCTTTTTTTGGTCTTAAGCCCAGCAGATAAGAGAGTGTGTCAGAATTTGTTTCATGAGTGATTTGTAACAGAATTGAAATACTCAGCCCAATATATAAGACAAAACCTCAATTCCTGCAGAAAGAAAAGCGCTGCTGTCTTTCTAATAAAGGGCCTCTGAGCAGCTATCCCAAAGGGAGTTTTTTGTCTATTGACAGACTCGCTTATTTATAGCCCTTGACAGGCTCAATATTTCGGCCCTTGATAACTGGGAGAGGAAGGGAGAAGATGCGGAGAGCGTTGCCCTACCCGAAGTCGGCACACATCAGCTTTTTGTTTGTACGGTGCTAGCCCGGGGAAAAAAAAAAAAACAAAAAAAAAGATGAGTGAACATGCGCCTGTGAAGTCCCGAAGCGCTGCGCCCTGAAACTCTTTGTACACACGCAAAAGGCTCATTTTTCAATGTCTGCGCGGCGCCGTGTGAGGGAGAAAGGATCGTTTCTGACACAATTTGTCAAGAAACATTCTCCTCGTACGTCTCATCACGAGAAATGCTGCGTGTGGTTTATTTGTCTGAAACGCGTCTACAGATACCTCCGGAGATGATATCCGTCTCCGGGGCGATTCGCGGAATGGTTCTGGAAGGACCGGCTGATCTCACACAGAGAACCAACATGTCCTCCTCCTCTCCTCTCATTTAACTTCTGGCCCCGAGTCAAAATGGCCGCCGCCCACGCTGGCAGACTAGGAAGTAAATCTGACCAATTTAGTGGGTCACAGGAGACTTCTGCTTCTCTCTCTCTCTCTCTGTCTCTCTCTCTCTCTCTCCCTCCCCCTCCTCTGCCACCTCTCCCTGTCTCTCGCTCTCGCCAACCGTTTGTTTGGAGCATGTGGACCGGGGTAACGAAGATGGTGAGCTGCGCCTCATCCTGCTGCGCTTTAATCACTCGCTTCAAAGGGTCTTGTGTTTCTCCCCCTCTCCCGATGGCCGAGGGGAGGAAAACGAGGCGCTACTCGGATCCCGCCTGGATTCCTGTACTGTACATCAGGCCCAGACGAGACTGATATCTCCCGTCACCTTCCCTGTCCCCGCTCCAGTTTGGCAGCTCACACTGAGCTTTTTTTTTATTAAAAAAGGAGCCGAATTTCGCGAAAAAAATATTATCGGCGGCCGCCAGGCACGGAGCTCTGCATTCGGTTAGTGTGTTCCTTTTGGTGATTGCAATCTGCCGCGGCACTGCCGGCAACCGGCATTATTTCATTTGCATTTGCAAATTCACAAGGTTGGATTGTTGTGGCGAGGTCCTCCCGCTCCCCTTTTTACCCCAGTGAGACTGCACGTTCTGTAAAAGATCATCATTGTGCACAAGAAATCTGACTTTGGTGCTTACACACGGAAGCGTCAAATTCAGACACTGACGGGCAGAATAACTCTCACCCCATATGTGTTCCCATCTTGTCTTTAGGGTTGAATTTCACCAGGACGTTCTCCGCTCTGCACTCAAAGGAATGAAAAAAAATGACCACAGGGAATGCTGTATAGGCAATTTATTGTCAAAAAGTTTATTTTTTCTTTCCCCAAATTACCCAAATAAGTGCTGTCATTATTCAAGTCACCTTTACCTTATCTGCTGGCTCTATTGTTCAGGTGGGCCTGGTTAAAAGGAAAGGATTGTTGATTGGAGACAGAACACTGCTGTGGTGTGAGTCATAGACATTTTATAACCAACTATCCACCCTCAGCCACCTCCCCAAAGGCCCCGCGGTGCTTTAACATCATCCCCCTGCATCAGCAGTTCTTGCCATTATTCACTTGGCCACAGGAGTACCCCTGTCAGGAAAAAAACGTGAACATAAGTGTTGTAACCAATTGACCAATGCTGTTGTTTTTCTGGCGAGGACAGTCCCAAGAGGAAGCCCAAATCACTCCGCGGTCAAATCCAATTACAAAGCCTCTTGTAGCGAAACCTTCCCTTCGCTTTCCCGCCCCCAGGGTGAGTTCAGAGGGGTTTTTTTCGGGATTCAGAGACACTCCGGCAAGACGGATGCCTGTTGATACAAAGGCTTGAGCGTCTCATTCAAAGACCCTTCTTGTTTCTGCATCCCGCCGCGCAGCACGCACTCCGTGGCCCCTCTTCCGGCAGCGGTGTGCAACAGTCTCCCGAGGCTGTTGACATTTTCAACCCGCCGCTTTCTCTCGTCTCTTGGGATATGAGATACAGCTGAACGAGATAGTACCTGGACAAAGCGGGAGCAGTTACCTTTTGTTCCAGCATAATGTGTGATTAGGTAAAACTCAAGTGACCGGGCGAGATAAAGCGCGCGGTTACAAAGCACGCCCGGGTCCTCCATCTTCCAGCTCAGACTGTAATTAAAGGTCCACAATAGCCGTCCGGGGATCTGCCTGGGCTTTTCCCTTGGCTTTGGACGATAGGCTGTCTGTCTGGTCCCTAATGCAGCAGGAAATTCACGCTGTCGTCACATATCAATAATCATCTGTATTCTCCTAAAACTGTTTCAAGTTGCCTTGGTACTCTCACTGATATGGAGCTAGCCAGTAATCAAGCTTCCAGGAGTAAAACTGTTGCTCAAAGATCACCTTTAATATCACTCCTGGGCTCCGTTATATCTCCGAGCGCATCTTAAATCACTGGATTGCAAGACTGATTGTAAGCTTGTCTGCGGTAATGGATTTCTGTGCTGTAATAGGTTCCTGCTGCATTATTTCACCCATGTTTTATTAGCTTCACCACTGAGGCTACCAACAACCATCCTTTGATCTCTTCAGCAATCTTTACCACGCAGTAAAGGTAGCTGCACAACACAGCAAACCAATGTAGATGTTGCACTGACTCAATACGAACCAATGACAACTATGGAAGAAATACATCAAAGTAGGGTTGCATATTTCATGCATTTTCCTTAGTTGTTGGGTAGTTGAGCACATTAACAATCAATTTAGCGATTTTTGGTTAGCATTTATTTTCATGTGCACTCCAGAAAATTATATTTATTATATTATACTATGGTTAATTAACATCTCTACGTCAAACGGCAACAGGGACAAATTACGTGTCCTCCACCCGATTTGTCATTTAGATCCTGCATTGTTTTTGGCTTGGTTTCTTTGGTAACCACTGACTAAAGGCACCTAAAGTGTTTTAGAGGGTTGGGTTGTTCATCAGCTTGACAAAATCTGAAAGAATGGGCCACATCAACCAGTAAACATCCAATCATTTGAGATTTTCTGCGGAAGATAAAACCTCACTATCACTGTAGACCGTTTGAAGTGGACTAATAGCGACTGTATGACTTATTGTTTATGTGGCTTACAGCCGAGCCACGCAGCGGAGTTCCTGCGCCCGCCGGGCTCGGCCGGTGAATTATGGGTCTCTTTGAAGTCATTTCAGCTTGCGGTGCTGCCTGTCTTGTGTTGCGTTATAGACAGTGTATCTGGAGCTTTTGACAGCCAGGATTCTATCCCGCTCATTGTACAGGAGCAAAAGTTGTGATATTTACACGTTGCTCTCTGTGCTTTTATTCACAGTGCTGTCTACCTGAACAGAGTGTTCATTACATCACCTCCTGTCCGAGTTAAGGTCATTTTTGGGATCATATCTTCTTCACTTTCATCTGTCTGCACTTGCAGAAGCAGACAGGGCAGTGATCATATTCTGGTTTCTCCTGAACCGGATCTTGACTTATCTGTGGTATTGTAAATGTAAGATGGCATATAGCATATATCTGTGGACCCTTCAACTCACAAAAACTGGACCACAGACCCAATAAGATGTTTGCTTTTGTGACCAAAATTATGGAGGACTGAAACTGGCCATTATCAAAAATAAATAAATGACTTAGTACATGAATGAATATGCCTATTTCCATGTCTCCTAAAGGGGCGAAAATATGCATTTGCTTCTTAAAATAAGAAAAGTTGAATAGAGAAAGACAGTGTGTATATTGAAGAGATATAAACAGGAAACAGGGCTATGAACATTTAAAGGAACCCCCATAAGGATCCCTGGGGGGCCCCAGATCCTGCTCTGAGACCCACTGGCCTATAGTACATAAGTTAAATTCCTAAACTGATCACATTTTGTCTGATGTTCACCATTAAATGAATTAGTTAATATTAGGAGTGAAACACTTGGAGTGAGCATATATATATATATATATATATATATATATATACACACACACAAGAAAACACTTCTAAGTTCCTAATTGTCATGGATGACAAATTAACGGCAAGACAATCAACAAAATAGAAAGTCATAGCATCTGATGTAATGAAGCATCTGCCTTTGTAGTATTTCTCCAATTATTTATTTAGGTTTATCCTTTTTCCGTTTGTAGCCTGCAGCACCACGATCTATCTCATTTGGCATTACAGTTTAATATTGGCATGTTGTTCGAGTATGCGTGAAACAAAGTCGAGCAGCAGTGATTGATGGCAAAAGAAATGAAGGGTATGAATATCAATAAGGCATTTGGGAATAACAAAGCCAGGCTACACTTTCCTTTTAATGGTGATGGGTAAAACTATTGGGCATACACTTTCATGCTAATTTAAAGTTTCTTAAGATGACAAGAGCTTTTTGTCATGCAATAATCAGGAGTTGTGATGAGTTTGTGGATCAAAATATGTAAAAAAAAAAAAAAAAAAAAAGCTGGATCCTCTCACCTAAAAGGTAACTACGATATTGCACCCATGATTAAAGTCCATATGAAATGTATGCTTATAAAATATGATCTATATCTGCGAAAGGCATACACTCTGCATTTATTATAAAAGCCTTTGGGTTCCTGTTGTTTTTTTTTTTTCTTTTTGCAAAATCTGCAGAGTGGTCCTACGTAAATTAACAACCACAGTGCGGCTTTTCGCTTCTGAATCTAAATTAGCGTTGACATAAGCAATGGCGGCATCATTGTTTGATCATTTCCAAGAGCTGAAAAAAAAGCCTTTGCTTTCCTTTCTCTGGTCTTTTCCCTTTATGGGTGGCTCTATTATCTAACAGCTCTGTCTACAGGAGGACCGGCCATTGTGGTCAGCACAGATAACAGATAATAAGCAGAGCATGGAAATAGATGGATTATATGGACTGGGTTCAGAATGTGTTTATTGGGTGGATGAAATGACAGGATTTTCATTGCTATCTCTGGCATTCGCTCTTTTAAGCTCCCCTCATTGGATTTAGCAGGGCTCTTTCTCTCTCTCTGTCTGTCATATCCTGATTCTCTCTCTCTCTTCTTTGTATTGTATTCCCACTTCCACTTTCTACCTCTCTTTGTACCTCTTGTGTTCTCTCTTTATCTCCCTCTCTCTCTCCCTGTTTATGGATCATATTCCCTCTGTCCCTCTGTCTAACTTTTTTTTTTTATGCTTTCTTTTTTCAAGTCGAGCGAGATGTGATGATGAGAGTAGCGGTTTGATTTGCACCGATTTTCCTCTAGGAATAGCACTAAATAGCCCATATGCACTCTTTAGAGCAGTTGAGACTATCGGGTCAGAATGTGCAACGGGAGCTGATCATTATTTGAAATTACAGAGCATTATCCGACTGAAAATAACAGCTTTACTAAGTGCTACTTTTACTTAAAATAGTCATAACCAAGCTCAAGTATCGCAATAAAGAGCTTTTACCTAACTTGCTATTTACTGGTTGTGAATTATAGCTGTAAATGTACCCTCATCGCGAGCTCTTCCCTGTAAAGATTTGTATTATGGCCCCAAAAAATGGCAGCGGTTAATGTGCAACAATATGTCATATAGTGTAATGGCCCAATTTTTTGGTAAGTATCGTTAGATTTTAATTTTAGACATCTGTGCTTTGTGGAGCTCCAGGGACATGTGCTGTCCTGCAAAGAGTGCTGCTATTTTAACTACAGTATAAGCTTCTGCTGATCATCTCTTTTTGAGCAATTCATTGATTAAATAGGAGAGCACAGTTAGCAAAATACACATATTAAAAATGTTTGTTTCTTCTGCTTCTTATTCAGCGGTTGTTTTCTCGACCGTCAGCCACAGTAGATGTAAAGTATATTTACACTAAACCAGTTTAAAGATTTCCCACATACAGCAACATTGACAAATCTATCATCTTTGTTATGTTTGGATGAGCAAAGTACATAAGTGTTGACCGCAGATTTTGAAACATGAAGTGGCAGATGCTTCAATTTCCATTTTGTCTCTCCCGATCACTTGTATTTTAATAGAGTTGAGCACATTTCTATTTAAATTTTGGGGGAAACAAAAACATTGACAAAGGTCAATAGGCTTGAGTTTGACACGTAATAAAAAGCAGGAGAGAATGAATATTATACATTCAATACAATTCAATATAATAAAATACAATAATACATTCAGGCTGTTTCCATATCTGAAGCACTCTCGTGGCCTCTAGATAACAGGGTGCACACATGGCCATTGTGCCACCTTTTCCATACACAACCACGTGCACATGGCATGACATCATTAGCGGTGATGAAGTGCTCTGCCATAGCGCGACCTGCAGCGGGCGACTTGATCACGCTGTCAATTAGTTCTCTCTCGGTCCACTAATTATACTGTCACGCCGCATCGATGCGCCGTGGAGGTTCGATGGGGGGAAAAAAACACACACACTAACTCTGTGCTTCCAGGGCCAAGAGGTCAATGAGTTGTTTCAGATACTGAGGTCTAATTAGATGTACCTGGTGGCCCGGTGGCCTGGTTGAGGGGTTGGGGGGCAGCTTGTGTGGGCAGAGAGGAGGTAGAGAGGAAGGGGAGGGTGATAGTGCAGTCAGGTCATATATGTGCGTGTGTGTGTGTCTGAAAAGCTGGTAGCAGAGTGCGACTCGTGAGGCATTCACGGTCCTCAGAGGATCGGTCATAAAGAATTCGGTGAAACTATCTGGGAAGTCTTCCTGGGGAAATGGCTGGAAACGTATCAAATAGTCAAGAATGAAGACATCAGCCTCGGATGTACTTTCTGTGAAGTGCTAATTAGCAAACATTAGCACTAAGATGATTAACGTTGTGAACATTATACCTGTTGCACCTCAGCATGTTAACATTGTCACTGTGAGCCTGGTGAGTTTCGCGCTCAGCTCGAAGTGACTGTAGACTCCCAGTCTGGTTGCTTGATAAACGCAACTGATATTAATCGAATATCAGGATCAGTGGAGATGAATTCTCTGTCACTGGACCTGAGTGATTAGTCGTCTAGTTAAGGCTTCCCTTCTTTAGAGGTGAATGCCAGAGACAAAAGGAGAAATCACAGCCTGGCTGACTCACGATCCAGTTTAATTGTGCTGGATTAAGGATTGTTCTCCTCCAGTTTAGCCTATTCTGCTCTATTCTGTCGCATCCTAATCCAATTTCTGTTGTTGTCTTCTGTCGTCATCTTTTCTCCTTCTCTTTTCTTCCCATCTCTCTACTCTCGTCTGGTCATGGTCTGTCTGCTCTGGTGTTTCGATCCTCCCAATACAAGAACAGAGTCCCATATATCTCCCACCTAAAAAAGCTCTAAAGCTCTCCGGGCTGTTTTATATTCCAGCCGCCGCTGATGTAACCGCTTGACGATAACACCACTTGGCTCCTTTCCTCACAGTTTGCGGTGAGGTTCCTCTGTGAGCACTCGGGTTGATTTTAGTCTTACCTACATCGCATCCAGGGTATTGGTAAATAACACACATCCGCTCCTACTTAGGGTTTTTTTGTTTTCAAGAGAAGCGAGGCAACATTTTGACACCGCTGATGCGGGG
The DNA here is from genome assembly GCA_030544235.1 of Lepturacanthus savala. Lineage (NCBI taxonomy): Eukaryota > Metazoa > Chordata > Actinopteri > Scombriformes > Trichiuridae > Lepturacanthus > Lepturacanthus savala. The sequence continues at coordinate 17,959,554 of CM060461.1, forward strand.
AAAGAAGATGCTGGCCCACACATTCAATCTACCCGCGAGTCAGATGAGTGATAGTAATCCTCATCATAGTGCTCCATCCAAGGTGTTTGTCTGACATAAACACAATCCATCCTCCAAGACACCAGGGTTCAGAGCATGTGTGCGTATCCCTTCGTTGTGTAGTTTATGTGCCATTTAATGTGTGTGTGTGTGTGTGTGTGTGTGCGTGTGTGTGTGCACGCTTGTCTGGGGGGCGTTTGTTTGATATAATAAAGCCTGATGAATGAGGAACCTGATTTGCTGACAGAGGGTCCTATTAACATGTACTGCTTGGCTCCCCCTCACACACACACACACACACACACACACACACACACGCACACATAAAACGTAAGTAATCAATGGGCTGATTTAATAGCATCTGTTCAGTGTCTTCGGGGAGTGAAAATCATTCATTGTTGGGTTTATCTATGGAGGCTTTAGGCTACACAGAGGATGTCTCACCTGAATGCTTAATATCTACAATATTTCTAAACATGAAGCATTTTATTTTATCCTGAAGAGGATTGCTACCTGAAAATCACTTTTCTATTTGAAAAAACACTGTGATGATACATTTATGTCATAGCCGCATTCTTTCAGCAGAGCTTAAAGGAATAGTTTCACATTTTGGGAAACGGCTATTTGAGAGGGATACCGCTCTCATGTGCACTAAATAACAAGCTAATAGCAGAAGGCAATTAGTTTAGCCTAGCATAAAGAGTGGGAGCTAGTAGCTAGTCTGGCTCTTTCCAAAGTATTAAAAATTCACTTTTACATTTCTGTTTGTGTACATCTTGTGTCTATAAAAGCAGCGTCTGTGTGTCTGTGGCTCATCTTTCAGATATAGCTTGCGCATGGCTTGATGGTGTCCATCTTTTGTTCTTTAAAGTTAAAGAATAAGTTAAAGAGCGCTCTTTAAGTTGAGAGTGTGCGTAGAGCGACCGCCCCGTATCCCGTCACCATGCTGTGCTGTGCCATCAGATAAAGCCAAAAAACATATATATTAAAACTTAAAATCCCATAGATTGGCATATCACAGCCCTGTCATGCAGCAGCACTTTAGTTACAGTGTAAAGAACCGTATCATGTCACACCTCCTCATGTTGCTTCCCAGCGCTTTAGTTACAATCCAAAGCTCCATTGTCCTGTTTCTTCCTACACCGATCATGCAACCAACGTAACAAAAGTACTGTAACGACACACGCTAACACGTTAGCCTGTCTAGCTGCTACTTTATTAGTAAGAGCGTTAGCAAGAGATTCATCATAAGTTGAGTTTTACTTGGCCTATCAACACAATTTCAAAACTGATATATGTATTGAGATGTGTACTTATAAATTGTAGCTTTTTCTTAGAATACCTGTATTCTCTCCTTATCTGAATGTATGTCCATGTCTTTCCCAATGTACAATTTGTCTTCAGACTCCATTTCCCTGAATGTCAACTATTCCTTTATAAAAGAAAAAGCATTATTATGTGCTTTATGCTTTGGGCGATAACGCCTTTATTCTGGCAGGAAAAAAAAAACAACACACATTTCCAATCCGCTGGATTGGAGCGTGTTTATCTCGTTTGAAGAGCTCCATCACTCCAACATCATTTATTTTCTGGTAGCGTAGTTCTTGGGCTCGATGGTCTCCGTGCATGATGAACCCTCGAGTGGCAGCGTCTTGTTAAGTGGGCGGTCATCCGACGTGCTGAGGCGGACACGGGTATGGGATCCGTTCAATTGCAGCACTCTATCCACTTGAGGCTGTTTGATTCAAATGGCCCCCAAAAGTGGACGCGTCACTTCCCAGGAAATCTCAAATCAAGTGCTCCGCACTCATCAGAGCGGCGCTGAACGCGACTTGGTGCTTTCATCCAAAGTGCATGATACTGTGTCCGAGGCCTGGGAGTGTGGAAGTCATTTCAGCGCACTGACCTGTAGGCTACTTGTTGACTTGGTTGGCAGCTAATTATCTGCGCTGCACTGCGCCCGCAGTCATCATCTGACATAATAGAGCTTGTAGCAGGGCGATGCTATGCTAGCTTGTTTGGAATGATCTGCGGTATTGAATTTCCTGCGAGTAGCCTCGGCCAGTCGAGCCAAACAAAGATAAAAATGCAACCTAAAAGATGGATAGCACATTTCAAGCGGGGTATGGAGAATGGTCTTTGTTTACTGTTCCAGAGCGGCGCTGAACAAAACTGTTCACGGCCAATCTATATGTAGTTTAAGGAGAATCGGAAGCAAAGGTTATCCGTCCAGCCAAGGTAAACGCTGTTAATTGTTAGTGAGGATTTTCCCCCTGCAGTTAAGGTTCTGTGACAACTGTTCGATACTGTTTTTCTACGCGCTGCAATAGATCCACACCCATTATGATTACACTGCTGCAGGACAAAACATGAAGCTAAAATCATCCTTTGTCCCTGTTTTCATCCATCCGTCTCTAAAACATCACATGAGCTTAATTGCAGGAACAAATAATTGCTTCAAACAAACAAAAAAAAAAAACAATTGATCCCTTACTAGTAGAAACTGCTTTAAACTGAAGGGGTCATCTACTTCTATCAAATTATGTTTGTGGGTATGCAATATTTTTCTTTTTACTTTATGATCCGGTTTATTCATATTTCCAGAGATGAGACTCTTTTCCAGCCCAATTTATGCTGACATTTTCTCTTTTTAAGCAGCCTCTCCGCTGCTCTTTTAGAACATGCTTTTTTTTTTTAAAACTCAAAATCCCTTTGTGCTGCTTGAAATCTTTTCTGTGACAGGGTAACGATAATGCTGTTGCTGGAAGAGATCCTTGTTCCTCCAAAAAGAAACAGCAGAGACAGCCTTGGTTTTAGCCTGACAACACGTATCTATTAGTGTTTCATTAGTTCAGATGTTACCTAAGGTCCTAGAGAATTTTCCCAAACCACAGGACCCTACAGTTTCTCATCCTTCAGCTGCACCATGATATGAAACTCAAGACTGGCAAGCTGTGGCCCAAACAAACAAAACATTTTTTTTTTTTGCCTCTGTCTAACCATGTTTGCTTTCTCTTGTTTGTCTCTTGCAGCTCTGCAGATGAGAAATTTCGCTGGAACAACCAAGGTAATAATTCTTTTTTAATGCTCTTATACATTTCATTTAGTCATCTGGTCTCTGCTATTATTTGCATTCCAGACAACATTTCTACTGGTAGCATGTGATTTGGTCATGCCCTTTTTTCCCCCTCTTTCTTCTTCACTGGCTCAACCGCCTCTCCCTGTATGCACTTTCATAATCAGTTGATCCTCTCATTGGCTCTCTCTCTTCACCAGTTTCCTCCTCCTTATTTTTTAAAGTAATCATCTAAGGCCACCAAAACAGCCTAATGATAATCATGCTCTTGCACGAATGGCACCACATGAAATTTGAACATGCACATTCTCAAAATTATGACATATGTGCGTCTGGAGCCCTGCAGTACTTTGCTGACTGTGCTTATTTCATTAGTAGCCATTGTAAAATCCCCCCTTTACAATATTGATTCAATCTGAGGCGGTTGCCGCAGTTAAAACGGCCAATCAAAGTCACTCTCTGCACAGAAAAAGGCTTATTGAGACTCTAATCTCTTTTCTCTTAAACTACCCGACCATGCATTCTGACAGGTGAGTAAAGGTCAAAAAAACATTTGCAAATAATTCTCAGCGTTTAGTTTAACCTGTTTGGATAGCCAGACGGGAAGCGTTTTTTCCACAAAGGACAGCGAGAATCAATGAGTGTGAGCGTTTAGAACATTTGAAAGTCAAATTAAGACACCTCTCAGGGCTTGACAAGTGCTGTGACAGCGTTTTAGTTGAGAAAAACAACGACCATTCATGACACTTAGGTCTCTCTCCCCCTCTCCGTCTGTGTCAGTCTTGCAGTATGCAGTGTCAAGAGTAGATTGATTATCTGAGTGCAAGGTTGGTGACCTCTGCCAACAAAGAGTTGACTCACACGAGGAAACCCAAAGGTTGCCGGTCAAAACGTTTCATACCCAAGGCTTTTAAAGGACCAGTGTTTGAGATTCAATCGATCGATCAATCTTTATCTGTCACATAATCACTCGCAGTAAAAATGTGTTCCTGTCACTTCCTTCTATTGTGAGATAAAAATAGTAATAGGGCAAAGGAATGAATAGTAATAGGTAACATTTTTTATTGTTTATTATTGCAATAAATAGGAAGTTAGAAAAGGCAGAAGGTCCCTACCTGATGTATCCTGTACCTTCTTCCTGACTGCAGCAGAGAAAAGAGGTGGTTGGAATGCCTATTGATTCTCTTTGCCTTATACCTATAGCCTAGCATCACCTATTGTGTATTCTGGTTCTAGCCCTTGTACCCCTCCCTTCTCCTCTTCTATGTGTAAAGGAGAACCTACAGTGGCCACGAAACTTGTGAAAAACGCAAAAGGCAATCTCTAGACGCTGTGTTTAGTTTGTAGACTTCTGTAGAAACATGTGGGGCAACACGAAAGAGGACATGGTCCTTTATTTTCATGGGATTATAAAATAATTAAAACATACTTATGAATATTATAGTCCATTCTGCTGGCTGATGGTAAATGTTATGCGTACACTGGTCCTTTAGAGTGTCTGCTGTGGTCGTTATCCATCTGCTGCACTGAAGCTCACCCACTCAGCCTCAGAAAGACTAAATTTAATACTCCTCTCATGAAAAGGAAAACCCTCCCTCGCCCCAATCAGACCTTTTGATCTAGGAATCAATCATATACCTTTAAAAACCCATCACGTCTGGATCAAACAGGTTTAAAAATTAGTTTTGCCTCGCGTGTGAGGCTGACAGTAAATCCACTGTAATGAAGCTGACGGCACTGGAAATGCTTCACCAATAGCATCGTCAGTCTGCAATTGCGTCAATTGAAGTCAATAAAATTGGACTCCTAAATCCACTCACTAAGGCCTCAACTATGTATAACCATTCTCTCTCGCTCACGCTCTCTCGATAAGAGATTAATGTTGCTCCTAAGACTCATTTGTAAGGTTTTATCCCCTTTGGCAGTCCTCTCCAAATTGAAGACGCTGGGCATGTTATCAGCCTTTCTCTGACAGACAAACGACCGGATATTTAACTACAAGGCGGCGCCCCATAGACCTCAATCCTGCAAGATTTGTTGCTAGATTATCAGTTAGCTTTTTACCCTTGACCCAGGTTTTACCCTTACATACTACTCTGTGAGGGTGGCCACTTTTTTAGTTGCTAATCGGCGACTGAATACAATATCTTAAAATACCAGATCCAATTGAACAATTTCAGGGTAAAAAAGAGCAAACAATAGAAACAAAAACATGTTTATGTGCTAGTATGTGGCCATGGCTGCAGCCTCCATGAGCCTCGAAAGTACCAGGTTCACTCTGTCATTTGTTTGGGAATGTGTGCCACTAAACCACAATATAAAAGAAGTGATGATGGCCCCAAGGCAGTCGCTGTTACCACATCTGAAGGCCTTACCTTGTAGAGGGCACAGTGTAAAAATACCTTTGGAAACTTTGTCTTTACTCGCTTATGGTATCGTCATTAAAGGTCCCATATCATGCACATTCCTGTGTTGTATTTAAAGATTTAATATGCCTAATATGATATATTTGTGGTTAAAGTACATAAAGCTAACCCAATGTAGTTTTACAGTGCTTTCTGAAGCCCATTGATGTTCATGAGCCTCTCTTCTGATTGGCTGATTGTTTTCTGAGTGACAGAGGGTTGACTGATATTCCCTGTAGCCAGATTAACCATGCTAGCTTCCCGTTAGCCTGACCTGATCCGAGCATACTGCAAAATGGTGAATACCAGTGGGGTATAAATACCAATCATACATAAATACCAGTGGGGTATAAATGGGGTATAAATACCAATCATATCAGGCTCAGTGCTTGATGAGTGAAGCTAACATGGCTATCCTGGCTAGCTTTCATTTGGAAGACATGAATGTACAAAAGGCATGACTTAAGCTATGGAAAACTGAAAAAGGGGGCAGTACTGGGAGCCTCTAGAGGCAGAGGGAGCAACAGGTCTAGTACTATTGTGTGCATATCACCTCTAGACTTTATTCAGCCTGAAGAAAGTCATGGAAGTGGCTATTTGCATGATATTGTACCTCTGAGTCTGAACTAGCATACAATGTCAATTCAAATCAATTTTCGATTTCAAAATTTCAATTTCAAAATAAGATCGGGAACCTTGAAATTCAATTTGTATGCTAGTGGTTTCTAAAGCAACAAACAAAACCAAATATATGTTCTGTACATATATACATACATTCATATACATATGAATGAAAAGAAAGATTTCCAGGCATATCAGAAGCTATTGTACTACTATTGTACAATAGTACATGGGTCCCTGGGTTGTTTCATTCTTTTTCCACATCAAATTATTCAAGATTTTCCACAAGGGTTCCAATCATGCTTTGGCTTTCGGACAATTCCTTTGACCTCAAAAACAGCAGCAGATCTTCACACTTGTTATTGAGCTTCTGCCAGCTTTCTTCCACCTGAGAAATGTTGCCAAATTACGGTATTTTTAACACAGCGGGATGCTGAGAAACTAATTCACGCTTTTATTACCGGTAGGTTAAACTACTGCAATGTACGTTTTACTGCTCTCCCCCCCAAAAAAAGTCTATAAAATATTGGAACTCATACAGAATTCAGCTGTTAGACTTTTAAATAAGACTAAATAGACTATCGTTCCTGTTTTAGCCGAACTGCACTCGCTCCCTGTTTCTTTTATAATTGTTTTTAAGGCTCTTTTAATTAACTACAATATTCTAAACGGTATAGCACCTTTGCTGAACTTTTTAATACCCCATCAACCACCAAAAGCCCTGAGATCCTCTGAAGCTGCTCTTTTAACCATGCACAGACTTCTCCACAAGAAAAGTGATTAGGCTTTTATATAAAATGCATCACAATCGTAGAATACCCTGACTTGCATATCTAACAGAGAAGTTCTGTGGAGATTGGAGTTGTTGATTTCCATAAAATGCGGTAATTAGTTTTATTCCTGCTGTTGTATCTACTTGTGCTTGTTTGTTTGTTATTGCTTTAAATGTTTCACCTATTAATCACTTTGAGATACATATTATGTAAAGGTGCTATACAAATACATTTTTTAAAATTATTATTATTATACAGAAATGAAATGTATTTTTGTTTCCTTATTAAGTGAGCACTTCAAGGACTTTGCAACCACAGTGGCTTAAAAGCTGAGCTGGGAAGTACAATGTTACTATGGATACAGTTAGGAAAGTACGTGTGTTTCATCCAATTAGCACAAATTAATTTGACATATTGCAAACCTGGGGCTAGGTAGTATTCTCACATAGCTCCGGGCATCATATAATTAAGCTGCCATGTCTGCTGTGTGCGCGTTGCACATGTTGGTGCTTGAAGGAGAACGGGTACATTGGATAGACCACAGGAGGAATGAAGGGTCAGTGGTGGACCATAGCTGTGAGTTACTACTGACATTAGTATATAGGAGCCGGCTGGAAGTAGCAGAAGCAGGACCTGCCTCTTTCTCTCCGCTGATAACCATTTATTTCCCATACTGTGTGTTTGTAGACGGACAGAAGGACATCGAGGAGGAGCTGACGACAGGCCTGGAATTGGTGGACTCCTGTATCAGATCGCTGCAGGAATCGGGCATCTTGGACTCGCAGGACACCGCTACAGGAGATAGTAAGGCTTATGATGATTAATATTGCTATTATTATGATTTCTGAGCCCTATCCTGGCATTAAAAAGAGTATGCAAGAAGACAGTTGGGTGTTTCTTTTCAGCCTTCCTTTAATTTAATCAAGTTTGGAGATCTCTTTTTTTGGGGGGAATTAAACAACATATTTGAATCTTTTATCTGATTTCACCATTTCTCTTAAAGTGCTACTTTCCAATATGAACTGATTTGAAGTGCGAATGTTAATCCCTAAGGACTATGTCACCTGTCAATCATCTTGTCCGGGATGATGACTGATCTGTTGTTGCATATTTTCTATTGATAACCTTTCGTGGTCTGAGGGTTTTCTTTGTCTGTTGGTTCGCTACCACTCACATGACATTAATCATTCTGGCCGTCGTTGCAGTGAAATATTTATTAGTGCAGCTTTGAAAAAAGGCTAGACAGAAAAAGGGTGTGACACTCGGGTAAATGTTCACGTTTTAAATCCAGAGTTGTTTTCCAAGAGCACACATTGAGATCCTGAACAGCTTCCTTTGCCTCGCTGCTCTCCTCTCGCTGCTCCGGGATGACACCCATGTCTTTTCCACTGTCCACCCCATGGGAGCGAGGTAGCTGTCAGGAGACATGCGGAGCCGTGCCAGTAGTTTGATATGCTAATCCATCCTCACTGAGGTGTCAGCTGGCCTGCTGTTCACGGTGCAGAGGGGAAACACACTCACACACACACACAGGACAGCATACAGCACGGACACAGGAAGGTATAAATATCCACACATAGACAAACCTGCATATATAGGCCTCATCACACGCTGAGGCATAGAGAAGCATATAGGACGGCATGCAAAGTCTGTATATACAGTATGTACGTGCGCAGAAACACACAGAGCATGTGCGTGTAAAACTAGGAATGGTAACTTTGTTTGATATATTTGATGTTTAAAATTACAGTTATGTAACCAACCCCCTGACTAGCCTACAAAACCACCAAAAAAACAGGACAAACAAACAAGAGACAGACGGAAGAAGAGACAGCGTTGCGAGCGAGAAACAGTGTGGGTGAAAAAGGGAGAAAAAAAAAGCAGTGGTAAGAGAGAGAATGGAATTATTGTCCAATTAAAGAGCAGCATCGCTAACTAGAAATACAGGCCTGTCGAGCCTTATGATTTTCTCCATATTTTAACTGTAGGAGTTTGAGGGAGTGTATGGAAGGTGACGTATTCTTTACAAAACCAAATAAAACAAAGGAGGAAGTTAAAACGTGTTAAAGTTAAACATACGGTTTGATACATATTCCTATCATACTTATAGGGCTGAAAGGTCTGATAGGACTAGCCTAAGCAGCTCTACAAGAACAATGTAATATGTTTTCTATGTGGATCATTATTTAATAAGGGTGGTGAGTTTTTGCCAGCTAGAAACAAGCTATTATATTGATTGCAACAGTATAAAAAATAAGCTATACTGCTACAGACAGTATTATAAACCAGGCTATGTCGTTAGCCTAAATTAGCTCTCTAACTGCGGCTGATACAAACTGCTAGCGGCAGTTGAGCAGGCAACATCGGTCGGTCGATGGATAGAAAGGGCAAGCGTGATTTTTGGTCCCAGAATCCCTGATAGGCCTACGTCGGAGTGGTAAATCTGCCACCATCTGCCAGTGACCACTCAACATCGGCGTTTGTTTCACTGTGTTAAAAAAAAAAAAAAAATCAAAAAAGAATCCAGCAGTCTGTTCAAATTTTCCATCTGGCACGCGAGCATGTGGACGTTATTTAACACCCAGGAAAATGGCCACACACACGGATGGGGGCATTTTATTACACACATGTGACAGGATACATACTAATACACCTGCGAAACACACGCACAGTGGCAGCAGCAGCAGAATTCGCTGCTTTGCTCAAGCTGCTGAGCAGATTAGTGCGACACAGCAGCAAAGTACACTGTGTCTTCGTGGCTTCATGCTGCTTCATGCCAGCGATGCCCGCCAGTGTGCATGTTAATCTGTGTGTGTGTGTGACTCTGATGTACGTGGCTATTTGGGACTGTGCACGCAGCTGTGCATATTTGTGTGTGTGTGTGTTCCAGACTGCACATGCCTCCGATGGGTATCTAAAAATAGAAAACTGATGAAATATTAAAATGTGTCAATAGAGAACGCTGGTCACGATGCGGAAGAAAAGCCACTCAACTTTTTGGTGTTGTGCTGTGACAGAAAAAGAGATGAATGAATGAGCCTGCTACAGTACAGTGTGCGTGTGTGTGTGTGTGTGTGTGTGTGTGTGTGTGTGTGTGTGTGTGTGTGTGTGTGTGTGTGTACGTGTGTACGTGTGTGTATGTGTACTGCATGCAGGTATATGAAGATGTGGTGTGTGTGTATCCATGCATGATATCTCAGGGAAGAAGTGAGGTCAAGCATGTGTGTGCAACTGTGTATTGAACTCTTAAAAGTATTAAAATTCATTTTATGGCACCCTATTACTTTACTTCAAATACACTAATACACTTCACACACACACACACACACACACGCACACACACACACGCTTTTCCTCACTCAGTTCAGATGGAGTCAGTGGAGCCTTCAGTGTTTGCCATTTGAGTTATAACGTATTTATAAGGCCCTTCACTTCCATAAAGGCTCCTCCACCCATATGAAACACACCTAAAGTGGCAAAAAAAAAAAAAAAAAGCATGTGGAAAACATCCCCTGGCTTCCAACGCAAACAAATTTAAATGTGTGTGTGTGTGTGTGAATCCATCTGAAACAGGCCTGTATATGTCTATCTTTACTCACCAAGGAGGAGCCTGTCTTGTACATATAGGCCTTGACCTAGTAAACTCTCCCAGCACCCCTTAGCTTAATATCACATATTAAATAATGCAGCTCCGCCGCCTAAGGAGCCATTCGCTGTACGTTAATGTGACTTTTCACTTTGGCCCAGCTTTATTTCGCAACGCGCTTATCCAGACTGACTCCATTTGCCATTAGCTGCTGACTTTATCTGTCCCATGCAGCGGCTATTGACCTGCTGGCACACTATGATTCCCCTTTCTCTCTTGTTTAATACTCACAAACAGGCAGAGTTTCTATCTCGTCAGGCTGTTGGCAAAAAAAAAAAAAAAAAAAAAGATCATAGAGATTAAAGGGACAGGCACTGTTGATGGAGAACAGCTCCAGAACTCCTTTGCAAGTTGTATCTTGAACACCAGGAATTTATAGGTCTATTGAGAGATATATAAAACTGAAGATATTGTCCAATGGCATGAGATGTGGCAGTTGTAAAAGTGGCTGGGGTACGGTGCGGTCTGTGCACTGTTGCTGAATTCATGCATTACTGCACCAAAATGCCAGCGGGGGGACAACATTTTGGGTAAAAAAAAAAAAAAAAAAAAAAGTTTTATGTCTGTAATTAAAGCTGTTAATGAGGCACATCATTGCTATCATCACCGAAACTGCATTAATCAAGGGTGCATCAAAAATTTAACAGGACTTTAATAAGAGGGATGAAGGAGGTTTGGCTCCCGCACAAGCAGCTCCTGATTCAATTAATTCAACCTTAAACTTTATGGTCCGTCCAGGCAAATGCAGAGTTTACATTCTACGGAACGTTCTGTTAATGTTTGTGTTTACTGTCGCCTGTTTATTTTGTTTCATATTTGCGTTCTGGTCTTCACATATACAGTAGCCTCTTTGTGCCCTTGATACATGCTCACAGCATGTGCTGGTTTGCACGTTTACGCTATAAATTAAGCGATCCATGTGCAAATCACAAGACTGCAAATGCTTCAGAAACAGGAGGAGAATATCCGTGAAATTAAGCAATTAAGTGTTTTATTTCACTATGCTGTGTGTGTGTGTGTGCGTGTGTGTGCGTGTGTCCGCATCATCAAAGGCTGCAGACCTACTGCTAATCAGTTAGTGTCAGCCATAGATTATTTGTTTCAGTTTTCTTACCACAAAGTGAGACATGAACATTTGTAGAGTTTGATGGCAGACTGACATAATGTACCCAGAGAAAATAAATGACATCCATTCTCACAAATTGACTGCTGGCACGAAAGTTAATGAGGTAGCACTGAGGCATGATCCCAAGATATTTGATTAGAAAAGAGTCAATTTGATGTTACAGAGAGTCTGGTTCGAATAGAAATTTCCTACCGGCTGCTAAACCGACCGACTCGGTTTGCCGATCAGCTGATCGTTCGGTGGTAGCTTGGTCAGATGGACCTCGCAATACTGTCGCAATTATTTGTGGGTGATAATGTACGAGTAGACAGACAAACTGAAAGAACAATCAGAGAGCTGGAATGAGCGACAAGGTCGGTCGAGAGGACTCATTGGACTCCGTTCTGAGTTAAAGGGCCCTATGATGAAACAGCGAACAGGGTTTTGCAGACTGAGCGTGTGAGGAGGTAGACCGTGTTGCTGCCACAGGTCTAACTATGTGCTTTTGCACCATGTGACAAATAGGGCCCCTTTAAATAAGCTTTTCATGCTTTCACCGATACGGTTAATCCGACAGGTATGTGCGCCGTAACTTGTGCGTGATACTTTGAAGGATAAACTGAAGAGAAGCATAGCATGTCGTTAAAATATCTCACTTTTGTCCTGAATGGTTACGGCGCGTCAGCTGCACCTTTTACAAAGAATGTCAAACACAGCCGATATGACCGCCGGCCTTCCCAGCCAGGCTCAACAGGCTTTGTAAAAGGGGCATGCGATTCAACAGATAACATTGAATTGTAGATGATGGCTTATTCACTTTCTTTTTTTTTTACCTTTAATTGAATAACTCTCATAATTCTCAGTCATAAATTCCTGACTGAAACATATGGCGGGCTACAGAATAGGACCCTGACCACTCGTAGCTTGCCATCTTTCACATCTCTCTCTCTCTAGTTGAATGGAAAATAGCCACCAGAGACTTTCACCTTCCACCAGGTTTACACTTGTGAGCAGAAGTGTGTGCTTCTGTGGGTCAATACATCGTAAAAGTTGGCTGCAGAGCTCAAAAAGAGTCTCAGTCTCAAAGCTAAGCTGAGCTAATCGACTCCCAATTCGAGTTTTGTGTCTAATTGACACCTTAACTCTCAGCAAGAAAGCGGGCGAATAGGCGGAATTTCCCAAAAGCTCTAACTATTTCTGTAACCGCGCTACACTTCGGACTGCTGCCGTTGAATTATAGAGAGAGACGTGTAAAGGAGAAAGAACGACAGGTAGGAGACAGCAATAAAGGAAGTGACAGAGGCAGAAAAAGAGTGAAAAGAAGCGAGACAGGGAAAGAGTGTGTTTTAAATGGGGCTCAGGAGCGGAGTGAGATTTAATGGTCAGAGAGCATGAGGGGAAAAGAGTGGGGAGAAGCTGGAATAACATAGTGGGTAAAAAGCAAATGGTTGTCTTGAAAAAGACGACAAGGAATTTTCTTCTATTCTATTTTAGTGTTCAATCTTCTGTCATGTTCTTCCCCCCCCCCCCCCCCCCCACTTCTGTTCTTCATCTCAAGGCCTGTTGTGCGTCTTCAGTACACAGGTCTTTTGTTCCTCCTTTCCCTTTTGTACTTGCTTTTTAAATTCTTGTCTTTTTTTTCCCTTTTCTCCATCAGGACAAGGACTTCTCTCTCAAAGCGCTTTGCAGCTCAACAACCAGGATGCCTATGCGGCTGCCGGTTACCATAGTAACCAAGGGCTGGCGCTCGGCGAATCGGTCACGGGCCGCAGCGGCCATGTTGGAGGGGCTGTTCACAGCTACAACCAGGTATGAAAATTCATCCGATGGCTTCTTGCTTCTCCATTTGACCTTTTCCTGACTCCCCTCCTTAATTTCTCTCCCCGCCTCCCCGCCTCCCGTTTCATCACCCGTCCTCTCTCCTGTCCTGTCCTGTGTTTGCCTAATTTCACCTCCAACCCTCTCCTCCATTCTCCTTCCCAATCTGTCTTCATTCTCATCACCCTTCATCCCTTTAACCCCCCTCCTTGCCTGTCGTCGGACGTGTCCTTTCTCTTTCCCTTAACCGATGTTTCTCCACACCTCTCTAGGTGACATCCAGTCGTGCGGCTGCACAGTTAGTGGGGACAGACTCTCCTTCTCAGTCCCAGAGAGACTCATTTGCTCAGCAGGCCCACGGCAGCGCCTTCCACATGCCCACTGATGGCGGATCTGCACCCGTCGGACCATCCATGTATTACTCCTGTGCCACTTTGCCTGCACAGGTACAAATCCCTGAATAGATTAAGCCAAAGCCTCCGATTGCCATCTGGCGGACGTGTCCCCCGGCCCTCTCGGCACACTGTCAGTGGATTCTTAAACACTGCTTGAGCGCCTTGCGTTGTTGTCCCAGCTGTAGTTTGCTTACATTTACAGCAGATTCAAAGGATTTCAATGGCGACCAATTTATTCAGCGCAAACATATAAAAAAAAAAAGGAAAATCTCTGAAATTTTCAGAAAGCCGCCGGTCGACTTGCATTGGTGACCAAGAAAATGGAGGAAAAACTAGTTACGGCCATGTCTATCCTGAGCGTATTGATACATCGGACAGAAAGGATTATTACAAAGACAATTCGAAGAAATTGTGTTGCCATAAGAACAAAACCGACTCAGTTTTTTCTTCCCCCTTTCACCGATCATTAGTCTTTTTTTCTTTTTTTTTTTGCTTCTTTGGCCACCCTGTGATTAATTCATTTTTCCAGGCTTAGAGTTCAGGATTCTAGGAGCACCTTGTTAATCACATCTTTGAATTAATTCAAGCAGATTTACTGGCGCCGTTCCAGCGCGTCAGAAGTTGGCAGCATCCTCACTCCGGCACGTCTTTACGAGCCTCATCCAAATTAATGGAGTGTTTAAAAATTGTACGTTAGGCTCTGCGACTGCAAGGCCTTGCACATATTTCCCCCAAAAAAATATATCTTTATATGTCTGAGGGAACATTGGGTGGCCCGTTGCTTGCAAGTTCATTTGGTCATAAAAGCTCACAGACGTCCCTTCATGTTTGTTTCTGGTTAGTCTTCATCACGATGTTACCGCATATTAGAGTCTCTGCTCTCTCTGTTTTTTCAGCTCCCGGGGGCAGAAAGTTGTTCATGTCTGAAAATAATGACACGAATAAGAAGCGTAGATGAATATTTAAAGTGAACGACGTTTCCCTTCCCTTTAATGGAGTATAACTCTTTTCTTCCAGCGTGTCAGTTCCCCTCTGCAGGCGGTGGGATCCCCCACCAAGCTGCAGCGCCTGGGATCAACCTCCTCCGACATGCCCAGCTACGCCACGCTACAGAGAGTGTCCTCACCCAAACAGTCGCCCAGCCGACTCGCCAAGTCCTACAGGTTGGTTCGATTTGAGTTGGTCCAATTGATTTCATATGACCTAATTCTGGAGAGCACGTCAAGTAAGCGTTTTACAGGGGATAATATCTGTAGGAGGTTGATTAATACCAGTGATTTAACAGTTACTTCACCTGGTACTGAGTTTTTTGGCTTTAAAGAAGCACTTTGTAGACTGGGCTGTGCCTCACGACAAAGCTCCCTGCTCGCTTTAGCCATGCTAGATTCCAGTGCTTACACTTGAAAGGTGGCGTACTTATTTATTATGCCTCAGCCCCCCCCTCAATAGGAAGAAAATGATGAAACTCCTCTGCTGCTTTAGTTTCACCCCGGTGGACAATTTAAGGCACCGAGCCTAATGGTGATAGAACTTGGGAAGGATCGGTGCTCCTGACCGATATATCTTCACCTCTAATAAATGTCTTGAAGCACTTTTTTTTTCAATGACAAACCCCTAATTAAGCAGCAGATGGTTGGTGGCACAGTCATCGTAAACTGATGCTGTACTGCTAGATATCAAAATTCCTAAATTCCCAGGGATACGTAGTATATCAGACTAAATTTTCTGTTTTTATTCATGTTAATCATCATCGTCATCATCATCTAGGTGTTTGAAATATTTCTCTTTTATGGAATGGTACAGCCACGGAATCTTCAATTACCTGACGGTTCCTTATCTTAAAATAACCTAATCCTAAACCAAAGGTTGATATGAGACTGAATGGGATGAATAGATCCTATACCTAAACTTAAATCTAACCTTAAACCTAACTTTGAGACCATCAAAAAGGAGAATGCATTTATGGATGGAGACACAACCCCTTTTTCAGTTTTATTTTTCGAAAATGCCATCCCCAAGTTGCAAGTAGCACCTCCTTCAAAACCAAAAACAAAGATTTGGATGTTCTCGTCATGGGAAATTCCCATTGGGTCGCCCGGCTCTCCATCAAACCAAAGGTGGCCAAACTTTTGTAGCCAGTCCTCATTGGCTTTTAATTCCTTGGATTTCAATTTCTTGTCTTCAACAACCCCATACAAACCAGTCAGTCAGTCATTTTCTATACCTGCTTATTCCTCATTAGGGTCGCAGGGGTCTGCTGGAGCCTATCCCAGCACGTTACGGCAAGAGGCAGGGATACACCCCAGATGGTCGCCAGCCAATTGTGGGGCACACATACTATTCACACCTACGGGCAATTTAGAGTCTCCAATTAACCTCAGCATGTTTTTTGGACTGTGGGAGGAAGCCAGAGTACCCGGAAAACCCACACAGACACGGGGAGAACATGCAAACTCCACACAGAAAGGTCCCAGACCCAGGACCAAGGAGGTCTTGAACCTGCGACCTTCTTGCAGTGAGGCAACAGCGCTAACCCCTGCGCCACCATGTCGCCCCCATACAAACCAACAGCAGTTTTTTTTAGACCTAAAGAGTTTGTCAAAAACAGAGGAACCAGCGAAGTATTCTGTATGCACCGAGAAAAAAAACTATAGACAGTTAACATCGTCACATGTAAGACATGTGGGCCCAATACACAGGAGAAACTGGAAACTCGAAACAAATCCATTCATCACAAGACAAATATAACGTAAGAAACCGAAACACACAGCTAGTTTGACACTTCCTCAGTTTTACAGTCACTAGAGGCAAGTGGCCTAGAGCAGGACATAAATTGGACTGTTACACAGCGACAGTAGACAGACCAATACTGGATCTGGAAACTAAACACCATGATTTCAGCTGGTTTGAATAGTGGATAAATGTGGTGAGCGTATTCTGAATGGTGTCCCAACCGACACAGGATCGGACATTAAAACACAAGAGGTGATCTGCCCTTCTACCTGCCATCAGCACATCCCTAAAACATGAAGCCTAACAGCACTTGAGAGAGTCAGTCCCTCTGGCCCGTCTAATTTACATGGACATTGAGCAAACCGGGCAAAAGCTAAAAGTAGCAGTAGCAGTAACCAGCAGGACTCTCAAAAAGTGATTTAACCTCGAAATATTTCACAGAGGCTCCAGGTTTATGGTTTGAATGCCACAAAAAAGCTTTTTCATACAGTTTTTGCCTTATTTAGAGTTGATCACAAGAAAATGTATGAATACCAGGCGTTATACCAGAATATGCAGGTCACAAGTCATAGCGTATTCTGACATTTCCGTTGACTCTTTTTACAGCACCTCATCGCCCATCAACATGGTAGCATCGGGCGGTGCTGGATCCTCCTCCCCTCTCCCCATGTCCGCCTCCCCGGGGGGGAACCACACCTCGTCGCCGGTCCACCAGCTCAACACGGTGGTGGGCAGCTATGCCACCCTGTCGCCCAAGCGCATGATGCATCACATCGGAGCAGACAGCTACAAGATTTCCCACGAGCTGTACGCTAACGCAACCCTGCAAAGGCCCGGTAGCCTGGCAAGAGGTCAAGAAACCTTTATCCTTGCTGTCGAACATTACAATTTTTTCCGTCAAAGTTTTTAGCTTCGACTAAAGCTGACCTGTCACACAATAGAGTTTTGGAGATATTACTTAATTCCTGCAATTTTCCTAATTCTGTATTTCGTTGATATTTTCAACAGCACGATTTACTTTATCCTCCATTTCTGTGTAATTTGAACCTCTTACCTTTACCAATTCTGTTACAACATTTAGTCCACGAGATTATGAATTGTGAGTTTTTTCTTCAGGGCCTAATGTGGCGTTTCTGAGGCAGTTCCGTTATATTAGTTCATGATAGTTAAGGTCACATGAACCCACTTTCCATTCGCTTGTAATTGGTATTCATCAGCGTGTTCGCAAGGACACAAAAGGAAACACATTTTACCAAATATTTGATTAAATTTGCTTGAGCTTTTATTTAAAATATATTAGATTTTAAATGAATTCACAAATGAGATTCATTGCCTCTACAGAGGATTTTTTTTTCTTTTAAATCCCAGTTGAAAAAGGGCCAGAGTTGAGCTTTGTTTTGGGCTTTTGAAAAGAGGATATCTCATTTTTTTCTGACTATTGCCCAGGAGATCGATAGAAAGATAATAACCACAGTTTAATTTAGAGATGAACTATACCTTACAGCTTCTCGTTATATGGCCCTTTTGTGTTCATCTCAAGTGAGCAAGAAAGTGGTGGCGGCAGTGTCTTATTCAGATCCTTTACTTAGGTAAAAGTGCCAATATATTAATGTAAAAAATGAGGTAGAATAAGTAAATGGTCTGGACTCACAATCCTCCTAAGTACAGAAATATTATCAGCGAGATTTACTCGATATATGAAATGGTAAAGAACTCGTTCCTCTGCTCAACGCCCAGCTATTGTAGGTTAGATTTGACCCAATTTAGAAAAGTTATCTTATATCCAATGTTAACCTTTAACTGAAGGGTCCAGCCCCACCATTCAAAAGATAAATACCATGAGGTGATTAATTGGGTAGAGAAAAAGTTCTGCTATGCAAATCACAAATAACTTTTGACTTCAGTTTTGGACTTTTGCTTTTTTCTTTTTTTTTTTGCACCTTGAACGGCTATTTAAATGCAAGTCTATATCGATTTTTTGGTGCAGGAACAACTCAAAGACATCTGAAAAGTGACGAGTGACGGCATCTTGACTTATTATACTTATATGTAACCACCGGTTTAGTCCTCAACAATGAATTGTATTTTACAGAATTTTAATCTAGAAAAATAGCTCATAACCATGCGTAGGTGCTGTGGAATAACAAGTTCAATATTTCATTAAATGGAAATACAGTACATTTGGAAGAGGTTTTCCTCTTCACGCTCAAGTTAAAAATGAGTTTCTTGGTTCTGTTTTAATACTATAACATATTCAGAAGGTAAAATTGATTTAAAGGTATAGTCCGCAATTTTGTAATTCACAAATATCTCCTAACTCCTTGCTCTGTGTTCTGTGCGCGCACTGAAAACAAGTCCTGTGTTCAAAATCAACCGGTCTTCCACCGGAATCGTCTTCTCTACCTGTAGCTGCTTTTCATGTTCCTTTCATTTTGTAATCAGCTGTTTGTTACCTGCCTCCCGTGTGTAAATGAAACCTCTGTTTTCCTGCGTTCTCCAGGCTCCAGAGGTTCCTACAGCAGCCAGCACAGTCACCTGGGATCTGAGCTGCGGCCTCTGCAGTCACCTGAACACCACATCGACCCCATCTACGAAGACAGAGTCTATACCAAACCAAACCTTAGAGGACAAGGTAAGCAGAGATGACGGTGTCTGGGGGGGGGCGGGTTGAGAAAAATAGAGAACACGAATCAATAAACATGAATGGGAGAAGAAAAGAGAGGAAACTGTGAGTAAACCGAGAGAGAAAACAAACCTCCAATAGCCATGCAACATTTCCATGGCATTATAGCAGCTTTGCAGCAGTTTTAGACTAATAATGATGTCTATGTTGATGCTAGACGAGACACAGTGAACAACAAAGGCTTCATGTGAGGTTCTGCGGAGCTTAGAGAGTTAACTAGCAGCGAGGCGAAGCCGTGCAAACAAGCACTTAGAAGAAGAGGAGACGCTTTTCTAACAACGCACCTTTTTTTTTTTATAAATTCTCCCTCTGACAGCTCATTGCGGCCGCTCCGTGTTGCATTAATCCCGTTGGTAGAAAATTCAAACTGACCTGCTCGCGCAGAAAACTGCTGTTGTTTAGTTGTTTTAGTGGAATGACTGTTGTCAGCGCTATTCTCAGCACGCGCCATGAATCCCTTAGTAAATGCATTCCAGTGCGGGACTCCGCCACTAACGAAGAAAACCGACTTATAGAGAGGGAGATTATACAATGTAAACTCACTGGATGGCTATTGCTGGAATGGCATTGACTATAAATAGCATCTCAGTGATTTTAGCTTTCGTAAAACCGTTGGTTTTATTTGGAGTAGATTAAGACGCTAATGTGGGAAAAAAAATGCTCAAAATAGTCTATAACTATGAATAGCACCAGCGTGATGTAAATCAGCCACTGAAGCATCTAAATTTAATAGAAGACGTCACATGACGGCCCCAATAAAGATCAGAGAAACACTGTAGGACAGGAAGCAGGAAGGTGCAGTCGCTGAGAGAGAGAGAGATTTTCCTCGTTGCATCTGATCCCGTAGCGCTGTTTACCAGATCAGGTAGGCAAATCCAATTGGGGTCTCAATGGCAAATTGTCTCTCAGTCACAGTCTGTTAACTAATTAGTTTCTAGGCTGAAAATTAATCTCAATTAATCCCATGGGCGTTAGCGCGGCTGCTTTGAAATCAAAGCAAATCAAGCGTGTCCTAAAATGTTGTTGACGCTCTGCCTCGCTTCGGGGTCGCCTGAAACGAGGAACGTCGCTGCGAGGGGGAGTTCATTCCCCTCATCCGCGGGGTTTTTCATTCCCGCCGCAGAGACCCACCGCGCTAATTCGGATATGTAAAGGTTTTCACGCCGGCCCTGCCTACACACTCGATAGGTCGCTTCGATGCGTCGAGATAACCGTCAGAGGCAGCAAACAGGCGGCACGGCTGTTTTTTTTTTTTTTTATTATTTTTACACCGACTTTGATCTGCTTCCCTTTTGTCTCCCGACCGCGCGACACGGCGCGGCTATTGAAGCCTGCCGACGTGTCAGGCCGATTTCGAATAGTTTTTAAGATGAGTGGGAAACAAGCAGAGAAGTTTACACCCGACTTCACATCACAGGTGAATTTCCTCAGGCCTTGTCAAGATCTCCTGCAGTTATCTAGCTACACACACACACACACACACACACAAATGGATCTTACCTCCCTCGGAGCGAGCCGGTGTGCCCATGTTGACTATCATGCCCAAATGGTTCCACAACTGCTGTTTAACAAGAAGAACAATTCCTCTCTCTGTTTGAGACTGACAAAGGAGATTCAGCGACTGCGGTGAAGTTGCTCCGATGTTTGCTGAGCGAGGATGGATTATCAACCAGGCATAGGGGGGGCAGCCGCTCCCCAAGGCACCGAAGGCCCTGTAGGGTTAATTGGTCATGATAATAATGCTAGTAATTAGATTAAGTGCTCGTCAATATGCAAAAACCGAATATAAATCGAAGAGCATCTTCTAAGTCGGTGTCCCAAGTGAATTCCTGGACAGAAAGTGATGTAGAGGTGGGGATTTCTAATGAGAAATCAAGTCTACATACATATATACACACAGAGCTAAGAATACATACTTTTGCCTGGCGGAAGATTGAGGAGAAGGAAAGGAAAGTCAGTCGTAGTTATGAGGGGAGAACCAACAGAGAAATACACAGGTCAGACCAGAACTAGTAGCAAGAGTGCGCCAAACACAGCGTTCAGAACATGTGGTCTTGATTCTTCTTTCTAGGCTGGAATGTGCACAGCTTTAACAATCACATGAGGGAAGTGTTGACATGCAAAACAGAAAGAGGACATCCAACAGCTGTGTAATTATACAGTATGTGACTCTACAGTATGGGACTGTTAGGTTTGTTTAAAAATCGTGATTGGCAACAGGAGAAAGTCGAAAACTTTTTAAAATACAGTTTTACGAAGGATTCATCAGGTCTCTCAAAATGTCTCTTGTCAACGTTTCTTGTCATTTAAAAGTCCATTTGTGTCATTTTTTAAAAATGTTTTTAAGTCATGATTTTTTGAAACAAAAGGTCAAACGGCGTAACAGGAAAAGAATGATGAATCTTAAATATTTCATCCACCCATAATATAAAACTTGTTGACAGCATGTGTTTTTTAACTTTGTACAATCTTTTTAAGAAAGTTAAACTATCTGGTAGCAAGTTTTTAGGGTTACACAGTTTTGACATTGTCCCATTTGGTGCTTTAACCTGAAGTTTCTCCACCAAGTTGAGTTGTAACTTGCAGTTTGTGTATGAGCGTCTGATTTCATGATTTTTCCTTTCTTTTGTATTTTTTTTGCTTCTTCCCTTTCTTGCACTCATGTAATTTCTTCTCCCCCCTGCTCCTCCTCCCTCCTCGGCTGCATTAGAAGTGAACCAAATTTACCACGAGGTCCTCAACTATTTGCTCTTTCCCCACCGCCCTCTCCCCGCTCTAGCCCCGCCTTCCCCCGGTGTCGACCCGATCCCCCTGCAGCGAACGGGAAGCGCCACCGCCACCTTTCAGAGGGGCAGCTTCGCCACGGGAGGCGGCGCGGCCGACTACGCCAACCCGTACCGCACCCTGCAGTTCTGCCCGTCCACCGAGTCGCCTTACAGCAAGTCGGGCCCCGCCCTCCCGCCCGAGGCGGCCCTGGGCCGGTCTCCGTCTGTGGACAGCATCCAGAAGGACCCAAGGTGAGGAGAAACGTAGGGACCATCTCTGGCTTCTTGACGAAGCCCTTTTGTTCTGCTCCCCTTTCCACTCTCACTGAACTTACTGAGGGCCAGATTCACCAAATTAAAACTCCCAAGATCAATAAAACCTGGAGAGCATTAAGCTTCAACTGTGAAAAAGATAACGGATAACAACGGATAACAGTAAAAGGCTACTGTAGCTGAATCTGGGCTTTAGTATGACGCACACATCACGCCACATCTTTCACTGTCCTCTCCGGTCTGCCCCGGTGTCGGGGGTTCGTTCACGCTGTCGTATGAATGCTTGCGCACACCTCCCGGGTCCAATTTAAAAGTTTGCTATTGCTGTTAGGAGCAGAGCGCCTCTCTGTCAGTGACAATCAGTCACATTCTGTGCAGTAGGTAGACACAGGTAATGCAGAAGCTGCATGAGGCGTGCTTTTAGAGGAGAGCTCTGTGTACAGGTGCGACAGAGACAGTGTAGTAGCTGTTTTATCATCGTTTTTGTCCTAGTTAAAAATCCAGTTGTGTGTTGGATATTTCTCTTAGCCTCCGCTTTCTGACTAATGACTGCACAGACTAGCTGTCGCAGATAGAAGCAGCCTAATTAGAGGTGAAGTGTCTCTTTTTGTGACATTACAGCTCAGGTGCAAGACAGGACGTAAATCTTTCTTTTTTTTTTTTTTTTTTGCACAAATTTAATATCGCTAGTGAAGAAGTCATTTTTGTGCCGTTACATGGCAACAGTCGGGAAATGTTTTATATCCCCCGTGTGTTTAGCGTCAGTGACTCCTGTTGTCTGTGCTCTCCTGCACATCTCTCGCACTCACTCACATCGTCTGGTCTGTTCACTCTTTGAGTTCCAGCATCATCGTGTAGCTTCCAGCATCCATACTCCCACATCCCGCACCGCTACATTTCCAAGGACTGAGTCGCGATGCATGTCATCATGCTTTACCTTCACAACAATGCACAGTCAAGGTCGGTCTGATTGAGACGGTGCTGCGTGAATAGCCCACTGTCGCTCCACGCATGGCGTTAAAGGGAGGGTCCCGTCAGATTGGAACCATACGGGGGCCTTCTTCATCGAAAAAGCCCACTGCCGCGCTGCTGTTCTGTGAGCATGAAGTCAAACTGTTCGGACAACATGTCATTTAGTCCCTATGAAAAGACCAACGTTAGTCTGCACCAAACCACAGAAAATACTCCATTTATAGGGAAATATTGTGAGTAGATAAATTACTCTTATTGGAATTGATGATGCAAGGACCATAAACAGCTCGTGGATCATACTAAAAGTGCACTGCATTTGCTAAATTAAATAATAAATGGACAAATGTGCAAAAACTGAGCTCCGTAGCATAGATGAACGTGATGTCCTTTTTAATACGTGGTAGTACGGATCAGTTAATTGTTTTTTTTTTATACATTTTTTATTTTATTTTTGGATAAATTGGAATACGATCGGCCTTTAAACAAACACAGCCGTCTTTTGGCCCATCCTTAGGTGCGACTACAATCACCTCCAATAGAATATTCCTCTCCGCTTTTCATTGGCATTGTCTACGCATAATCTATACATTTGTGAGCATATTTTCACAAGCTTATTAGGTTCTCCTGTTCCAAAAATGCACCGAATTGATTCATGGTAATAATTCGCAGCAAATAAAAAAAAAAAATAAACCTGAAATATTGAAACAATTTCCAGCGAGCAGCTGTGAATTCATCATTTGCTTAACACGTCACTTCGGCACAGGAACAGCCAACAAAAAACATCTGCTCGCATGTGGAGAGCAGACAGGTTTTCTTTTATGTGCAAATGTGAGTCCCCTTTAATATTTTCATTTGATAAATTGATTCCGGAGCAACAGGAAAATATATACGTATCTCTCTTTATCTACACGTAACAGGCTTAGCACCTTGTTTTTTTACTCATTATTTAGCTCCGCGATGCATCCTGCATGTCACAGATAATGCTAGTTACTTGCAACAGAATTAAAATAGACGACATTATGTGGGTGATTCATCATCTCTGAGATCATATAACGGCTAATTTGACGAAACGAACAACCTCCTAAAAGCTATGCGTGATATATGAAATTCTTTAGTTTAAATTAGAATGAGAAGTCATCTTATTTGTATAGTGTGTTTTTTTCAAGGACGCAAAGAGGATGATGGAACATGGTTTGTGCTGTACAACGGTCTCAGCCTCATGAATTTCTAAGCAAACCTTGGTTGTGGTTTTTTGTCCGGATTTTGGACCTCAAGGCTCCACTCTGCAGCAGCCAGGAGAAAGGCGTCCATTTTGCCGTGTGACTATGCAAGAAATGAAGGCGCTGCCTCGTTTTTATTATCAAAAGACCCTCTCTTTACATATCCACCATCTCCCCACCACCTGCTCTAAGTGCATGCCCTCCACCCTGCCCACCTCCTCCACCATTGCCTGATAACCAGATGTTCAGAGAGAAAGACGAATCTAGTGACTAGACGTTGATTTATATTTATACTAATCATCACTATTCTGACAGTTATTGAATATAATTTGTTGCCAGAAAGCCGACATATATATACCTCTCTCTTGTTTCTCTCTGCCTGTCCCCCCTCGATAGGTACGACCCCGAATTCCTTGTGTGGAATCAAAATCAAGCCGAGCAAAGAATGACAAAGTAATCCAACTATTTATTTTATACATATATACATTCTGTCTATCTATCTTACCTTTGTCTCATTCACTGAGTCCTTCCATCTCCACTACACGACACAGATGTCAGACACAAGTGTTAATGTTAAAAGGCAGCATGACAGTGTGCATTTCACATTTGTATTGTCACCCATTTACGCACAGCGCCGCATCCAGCAGGGATCACCTTTATATCAGCCGTATAGAGATTCTGACATGAGAGTGCTGGCTTTTTAAAGTTCTTGGCATTTCAGTTTTTTTTTTCAGCTCCTCTGTGGCCTAAAAATGCATAGAGATAAGATGTGATCGTCGAAAAAAACAGATGTAAGACATTTGGCGAATTGCTTATTTGCAATTTGCAGCGACACGGCTCACCAGAGCCCCTGTTTTTCTAGTGTAAATATTCATCATTCTCTCCTTTGGCTGTTCATCTATCCGCCCATCCCTCCATCCATTTATCTCTCTATTTATCCAGTCATTTGTCTCCATTGTCTGTCTGTCCCGGTGATTTCTGAACACGCTTTGTGACGGTTGCCCAGTGTTCATGTTAGCACCTGGTTGTGATTTTCGTTTTAGTCTTATTTGAGTTAATTTCACATTAGTGTCAGTGAGTCTACAAAAATATTGTTTTTTATTTTGTTAACTGTTTCTTCAGTAAAATTTGTTTTTGTTGTGGATTTAAAGTTTTGTATGACAACTGTTGCTATCTTTGTCAAGTACGGTTACTGTGATTTTCAGGTGTTGTTCTCATCCATCGCAGGTGGAGAAGCCATTTGCCTGTTTACTGCAAAGGTTTACACATTCCACAGAATCAATGTCACATCGGCTCTGCTGTAATACAGGATATAGTCCAAATCGCTCTCCTCAGGAAATCCAGTTCTCCCTGGTGAAACAAATCTGAAACCAAAAGAGAAAATGTTATATTTTAGATTCTTTGTTTCTTGATGGCTCATAGTTTTGTGTTAATTGCTGAAAATACTGTTCCATCATTAGCCTGTGTTGTTGTTGGAGTCCTTATACAGAAATGATAATCTTGAATAACAGCAGATGGGCACACTGAGCCTGATAGCATCCTGTTACGCAACAACAGCCGCAGACTCTGAACAACAACAGTTTACAGACATGCAACTCAGCTTTTTGAACAAGCCATTAAACAAACATGTTAGCAGCTACAGCAGATAACTCGTTACCTGCTCATTAGACAACATGTAAACATACCTGCATATGTTCCATCAGTCTGGTTAGACACTGATGTTGTCTGTTGATGACGGCATGTTAGTCTAATCATTTTTTTTTGTTGGAATTAGGATGATTTACCATAAATACCTAGCATTCACATACACTATTACTAACATTAACATAAAACGTTAACATTATTGCATTATATTTGTCCATTTTCACACTATTGTTTAATTACACGGTAATAACAATTACAATATATTTAGTCTAAAGTTTTTGTTATTACAGGTTATTTTTAGTTAGCTTTAGTCTTTTATCTATTAGCTAACATTAACATACATTATAGTAACATTAGCTAACATTATTGTTCATTAACATAACACTAATGCTAAGGTACATTAACGCAACATTAGGTAACATTTCTGTATTATATTTGTCCACCTTACATCATTGTTTAGTTACTATTCCTGACAACAATAATACTATATTTTAACCAACATTTTTGTTATTACAGGTTATTTTTTACTTTGTTTTAGTCTTTGTCTGTTAGCTAGCATTAACGTACATCAACATAACAGCTAAAACTGACATGTCCACACGTAATGTAACAAGCTAATGTAACATTAGCTAACATTACTGAATTATATGTGTCTATCTTTCATGGTATTGTTTAACTGATGACAATTATATTTTGTCCAAAGGTGTTGTTATTACAAGTCTTAGTTTTAGTCTTTTATCTGTTAGCTAACATTAACATACATTCACATACATTAACTTAACATTAGCTAACATTACTGCATTATATGTGGCCATCTTTGAAGGTATTGTTTAACTGATGTAAAATATATTTTGTCCATAGGTTTTGTTATTACAGGTGATATTTATTTAGTTTTAGTATTTTATCATCTTGGTAAAAGGTCATCAACAAATATTTCTGAAATTAACATAGAACAAAGCTAAAGTAACAGGACAGTAACAGTTTTCCTGATGAACTAGGGTAGTGGACTAGTATCCTTGTGGACATGAACAAATCCAATTAATAAAACAATTTTTTTCGCTGTCTGCTTTAGCACAGTAGATGTACGATAACTGAAGAGATGTGAGGTCGTTCCCATCATCAGCATCTGGCTCCCTAATGACACCTTTATTCTGTAAAAGCCTCAAACAAATAGCATTCAGCTCATTTGCCAAGCTCCAAACTGGCACATTCTCAAATACAATATGGAATCCGAATCCATTTCCCACTTCAGGCCGCTGGCAATTTATGGAAACTTTTCCACTAACAAGAAGAAAGATTTGTGCTAGACAGGATCTGACCTGATAATAAAAGTGCCTCATTTTATTTCATGCTCATGAGCACAGCGAGAATCTCTGATCCATACTCAGTCACAGGGTTGTGATGGGCCCAGTGTGTGTGTGTGTGTGTGTGAGAGGGGGTGTGACGGCATGGCCCACTGAGGCTGGAAGAGATGAACGAAAGGTCAGGAGATGTCAGGCAGAGCTGAGATACACAAATACACATGTACAC
Source organism: Lepturacanthus savala (assembly GCA_030544235.1). NCBI lineage: Eukaryota > Metazoa > Chordata > Actinopteri > Scombriformes > Trichiuridae > Lepturacanthus > Lepturacanthus savala. The sequence goes on from CM060461.1 coordinate 17,987,252, forward strand.
ACACACACGCACACACACACACACACACACACACACCTATTTTTTTCTCTGCCTCACTCTTTTTCCCAATCTATCTTCTTCCTCTCCTCTTTGCCAACTATTCATTCCTCCTCTCACTCTAACCTGTTTCCTATATTGAGGCCAAGGTGGGGTCACTTACACACTCTCATTCAAGATAGTGCTGATTTTTATGTTGATTGCTGTGTAGCACAGTATTATATTTGCCTGCATAAAGCTGTGAAATTGAAACGCCTACTCATCTAATGCAGAAAAAGCATGTCTTGACATTCACATTGTAGCAGTGACCCTCTTCCATGGTAGCATGATGCTAACCGATCCAGTTCAATTATGTTTCCATGGTTTCTTTTTGTTTATCCCAGTGTAGAGATGAGGTTAATACTGGCAGTGTGGTTCAGGATCTACAAGTGAACGCAGAGGAAAGGCAAGTTTATTTGTATAGCACATTTCAACAACAAGATAATTCAAACTGATGCACATAAAACATTAAAAACATCTAGTTACAATTTAAAAACAGTTGATTGAAAGGGAAAAAATAGATAAAAAAAAGTAATCAGTACATAGTATGTTACTAAGTACTGATTATATTATATTAGTATATATTAGTAAATAAGTACTATTTACTTAATATCTTGAGTTCAGTTCAGCTTTCCCTAATACAACATTTCCTTGTGACTTCAACCCTTTACCATTACAATATAAAATTAAAAAATGTGGTTAAAATGAATTGGACAATGGAGAGAAAAGGTTGAAAAAGAATGGGGCGGAAGAAAACTCAGAAGGAAGCTGAACAGATTTGAGAAAATAAGATAAACAAGATGTGAAAGGATTCAGCAAAACGCAGCGTCAAACCGAAAAGTCTTTAAAGCAGTGACATTTGCAACAGACCTGCAGTTCTCTGGGAATTTGTTCCAGATATTTGGGGCCTAGAAGCTGAACTCTAGTTGCTCATGAGGTCCGGATGATTCATAAGGGATCAGCAGATCAGAAATATACTTAATATCTGTTTGGCAGACAGGAAGCCTGAGTAAAAACCTCAGAACTGGAGTGATATGATCTATTTTTTTTTTTTTTTTTTAGTGTCAGTGAGAATCGAGCGGCAGCTTTTGAATCAGCTGCAGCTATCTGATTGACTTTTAAGCGAGGCCTGTAAAGCCCCCGTCACAGTAGTCGAGTCTACTGAAGATAAAAGCATGGAAAAGTTTTTCCAATGTTGCTGAGACATGAGTCTGAGTCCTAAAGTACCAAGATCTCTAGCTTGGTTTGTGTTTTTTCACATCACCGATTGAAGCTGAGCGCTGACTTTTAATCGTTCCTCTCTGGCTCCAAACACGAACGCTTCAGTTTTATATTTGTTTAATTCCGGCACATCCACAAGAATAAGAGTCACACTATTGTGGAATTATAATTTAGAAAATAAAAGTATAGTATTACATTAATTATGAAAACATAAGTCTCAGCCTTTAAGGCTTTTTCTGACGCCATTAGCTTGTGTTTTCATATTTAGTTTACTCTTGTTCTTGGGCATAGCTCTTTTAGGAAACCCATTAATATCCTCATACAGTAGCCTGCAGCCACTGCTTCAAACCCTGCACACTCATACCACACACAAGAGTCATTTGATCTATTAAGACTGGAGCAAGACAAATTAACCCAATTTGTCCTAATAACCCCAATTGTCCTAAAATATATTAAATTCAAGTGCTGAAGTGTTTTATATATATATACACACCTCAAAAATGTACAGCTGTATTTGAAGGGGTTCCATTTGATGGAAAGACAAAATCCAATTCTACTACTGTTTGTTTAAGCTTGTTTGTTTTACACACACACACACACACACATATGTATATATATATAAAGCATCTTTAGTGTTTTTATTTTTAGTAATATGGCTTGGCAGAGACTTCTAACCTGTAATGAATGAACATTACAGTTGATTTGAGTAGATTTGCCGTCACTCTAGATAGTAAGAGATATAGAAAACTGTCTCGTTTGCTACTAAATTACACTACTAGAAACAAAGAAAAGTGCTGTTATGAGTAATATCATGATTTTTTTAAACAATAAATCATGCAAAGATATTCCAATACAGCCCCAAAATATAAATATATACCTGACATATATAAATATATGTATATATATATTCATATATGTATAAATATATACCCCTTTCAGATCCTGCATCCCTTATTTGTTTAACTGTTTTTTCTCTTTTTCTTTAATATAAGATATATTTTTACTTTAATATATTGTTTGGTGGACACATTTCCTATGCAAAAAAAACCCAAAAAACATGCTTTATAAAACGTTTGATTCTATTTCACACGTTACACGGTTTAATTAAGCTACAAACAATCACATCAGCTCGCACAGAACTAGAAAATAGAGTTGTGGAGTACGTGAGTGTGATTACATAGTCTTCATTAATGAACAGATGACACTTTTGTGGGTCTGGAGAGAAAGCGACAAGCTGATAAAGGAAACAGAGCACATGCTACTACATCACTGCGAGAACAATTACATGGACTGTTGGCGTTTAACCATTGTTGTCCATCATCAATCAGTTACTGCACTAATCACAGCATCCATCAGCCCAACATGTTGGAGACAGATCCTCTGTGGCTACTATTCCGGTCGGATGTGCCGCACATACACTGTAATGTTGTCAGATGTCCTGCTGACATCTGAATGGAGCTTTGTCAGTTTATTGTTATTATAATTATTGTATTATTAGTTTTTTTTTCTTCTTGTACCCTTTACTCTGCAGGTTTACCAAACCTGTCTCTCTGTGTCTGTATTTGTCTGTCTGTCGGGAGAATGAGTCATCAGCGCATCTCTATTTCCCCTCTCCTGACAGTCTGACACACACACACAAACACACACAGAGACACACAAATATACCCAACACAAACCAGATATTTCACTCTCTGGTTTCAATTTGCTCTATTCCCCCAAACCCTTGATTCACAGGAAATCCTTTCAGCCCATTATAGCAGCGAACATCATCTACCTGCAGAACTCACATTACAGCACCTTGCCCGGCTTTCTGAATTCATTTTTTTTCTCCTTTTGGATACTTTATGCATTTATCGGGTTTAATTGTTAGTTTTTCCCGTCTCAAATTGTGGTGCAAATGTTTTGGCAGCGGTTGACACAATCACACACAGGAACGCACACACACACACACACACACACACTTGCAGGCATACAGACGAGTAGTGATGCGAGATGGCCCACCTGGTTGGTTAGGAACAAAGAGTGGATTGACAGTTTGTCAGTACTTTGTCCCAGTCCACTGAGTCGCCAAATGAAACATTAAGCTCTCTTGGGGGATTTCAGACACACACACACAAACACACACACACAGACACACACACACACACACACACACACACACACGCATACACATACACACAGACAGTTTTGGTCAAAGTAAAAAACATCAGTCATTTTCTCTGAAGTTACTTGGCTTTTTTTCTGTCTTTTTCTAATTCTCCTCTTTATATTGAATTGCCACAATCGGAAGTCATCCGCAGGACGAAAGGGTAAAGGGACAAGGTTGCAGTAAAACAAAAAATGAAAAAAAAATAAAAAACAAACAGTTTACTTCTAAGAAGCACAAAAGAGGAGGGTCAAGAAAGGACAAAACGGAAATGGAGAAGCCAGGTGACATTTGGATCACTTAGCAATTCTTTTCATGTGCCGTGAAGTGAAAGCATTTGCAACCGGGATGAGATGATTAATCTTCCTGTCAAAACTTGTTTCGAGAATTTAGCAAAGTCATGTATATTCTGACTTTTACCTTGTTTCGTAAAACAAATAAAACGGCATCCAAAGAGTTAAACCGTGTCGCTTTTGATAAGGTTTGCTGTTACGATGGACATGTTAATATTACAAATCCTTATAATTCTGTAATCCTGTTCATGCTGCATGCTGTAGTTTCTGCTGTTTGCGGTTCTTATCCACTTCGAATGCTTGTTTTCTATTCTGCACACATAACATCTATTGCAAGCCTGTCCGTCCTGGAAGAGGGATTCCTCATCTGCTGCTCTGCCTCTGGTTTCTTCCATTCTTTTTCTTTTTTCCTGTTAAAGGGTTAAACGTTTTTTTTTGGTTTGTTTTCGTGAGTTTTTTTTATTATTTTATTGGAGGATCTAAGGACAGAAGACACTGTTTTACTCTACAGTAAATCCCCCTATGGCAAATCTGTGATTTGTTATTTTTAGATATACAAGTAAGACTGACCAAGACTGACCTAAGCTTCAATATAGGTTCAAGTCTATTATTACTTTCAATATAGTCAAACTCTACAACTTCCCTTTATTTAACTTTTTAGGCCTTTCAGTCCTACCTTTTGATTGGCTGAGATCTGCAGACATTATTCATAAAAGCAAGGACAAGCTCCTCTGATTATTTCTGAAATATATTTGATTGAATATATATATAACTGACAATATATTATTCTAATGTATTATTATATTGTATTATTATAAGTTTTAATGTAATCATATTGCATTTTTTCTCAAACAAATTTGAAACAAGCTTGTTACATCACTCGTGATTTTCTTATGTGAAAGGGATATAATGACGCAACTACACACAGCACAAGCTAAAAATATACTAATATTTACATAACAATATCTCACTTTAATCCACCCATTGACCATGAAACTTGCTCACACACACACACACAGAATTTTTCAATTTTTTTTTTCCCTCACCGTGCTGTTCAAATGCGACGCATATTTTTTCGCTAACCAACCGAGCGACACTAAAACACTGCAAACGGTCCCAGAGTGAACACACTTTTGCCTGAAGTTCACAGATGGCTCAGTGGTATTTGCTCATCCTGCTGTGATGTTGTCACACAGTGTTTGGGACTGGGAGCGCCATATCCTCTTGAGTGTATGTGCGCTCTCTCTGGAAGAACACACACACATACCGAACGCAGCAAGAGAGAGATCGAGATGCTGAGTGAAATGTAGTACAGCTCCGGGCTACAGTTCGTGAATGAATGAACCATTATAGTACAGCTTTCTGGGGCAGAACACACACACACACACACATATACATACATACACACACACACACACACACACACACACAGGAGGAGACAGTCTCTTTGTTTTATTTAAAATATTCTCTCTGACTGTAGGTAGATGCTTGTACTGTTACTGTTAGTCTGCTTTAGAGTTGTGTTTCAGTTACAGGGATTTACCTCAATAGCGACATAGACTATCTCAACATTACATTTTGTGTATTACAGTGTAGTACATGTGTTTGCATTATATGGAGTATGTGTCACGTGTCGCTTTCTCATCAGGCCACAACTATTCTAGGCTCCGTTTCTGACATCATTGTTTGTGCTCTCTTTTTTTTTTTTTGTCTATGTGCGTTTGTTTGGCATCTATAGCATAGTTGAAGGTAAAGTTTCCCCAATGGGACAAACGGCGTTGTTGTTGTTCAAAATGAATCAAGGGGGAGTTTCATGGATGTATTATAAAACCTGGATCGGGTATCGCAGATTTTTCCCATTGGCTACTCGTGGTACTGCAATAAAAAATCCAACGTGAGCCAAAAAGCATTTTTCCTATAGACTGCAATAGTAAAAGAGAAGAGTGTAAAACTGTTGCCAGGATACTCCCAGCTATAACCCCTGTTAATTACAATTTTTTGTGTTCCATGTTTTTAAGTCATGAACTTTTTAATCCGTCGAAAATATTTCTAAAGGCCAGAAAAGCTCTGGAAAAGTCTATAATCTATTCCCAGGGTGACGTCACAGCTGTTTGATACCGTGACATCGTACTGTGTCTTGGGAGGGAGGACGGGTTTTTTATTGAAATGATTATTGCATTGAAATGAATGGCGGCCATTTTTCAGTCCGGTATCCAGTTATATAATACATCCATGGCCACTGCTACCACACCAAGACACCACCAGCTGCTCCCCTACTATGTCTCGCCGCCTCTTTCTTTTTTTCGGACTCTCTACTCGCTGCCCTAACCCCTCAAAGTGCTCGCTACAGCCACTGAATATTGCATTTTAATCTCGCCTCTTAATAGTTAACGGATGGGGCGACACAGTGGTGCAGGGGTTAGTGCTGTTGCCTCACAGCAAGAAGGTTCACAGGTTCAAGACCTCCTTGGTCTGGGACCTTTCTGTGTGGAGTTTGCACGTTCTCCCTGTGTGAACGTGTGGGTTTTCACCAGGTTTTCAAGTCCAAAAACATGCTGAGGTTAATTGGAGACTCTAAATTGGCTAAATTGCCCTAAATTGTGAGTGTGTGAGTGAATGATGTGTGTGCCCCACGATTGGCTGGCGACCATCAGGGATGTATCCCTGGCTCTCGCCTGTAATCCAGCAGACCCCCGCGACCCTAATGAGGAATAAGTGGATATAGAAGATGAATGAATGAATGAACGGTTAACGTATTTCAGAAAAAAAAAAACCAAAAAATTGCATCTTTAATACAGATGTAATACAGTACATTAGGTCTGTTTCCACTGCAAATTCAGGGGTCGTTTTACAGTTGCATATTTCCAACGTAGAAATTATCTCCTAAGGACCCTTCACAGGAACCTTTATATGCTCCCCAAAAAATACTCTGTGGTGATTGGATATTGACTTTACAGGAACCTTCCTAATTAATGGAAATTTAGTGGCTGAGAGGGCAGAGGGAGAGAGGAAGGTTCCTGTATTAGTTCCTGCCCCAGGAAATTTCTCTGGAAACGGGACATCGACACTACCTACCATAGGCAGCACCATCACAAACCGTCTAACGGTGCTTTTAAACACGTTCCAAACGGTCCATTCAAACCAAAGGCACTCAGTTTGGTTAGTTTTGGTGGTCTCGGTTCACTTGACTCCACACCAGAAGACATTTTGAGAACTGGTCCAAACGGACTATTCGAGATGCATCACGGGAGGGGATGCTCGTTATTTAAGATGAACATTGATGAAACATCAATTGGAACAAGTTTGGAACACCGTTTGCAGGTGTGAAAGTGGACCACGCTGGAGGCTATATGCTCCATAATACAAATTTCATTCCCTGGTGCAATAATCCAACTAGTGGTTTGAAAATGACATATTCTAGGCTTGACCTAGTATAGGCTTTGTTTTTCTTCTTCTGGTGTTCTGATGTTTGCTGTGAGCATGTGTGTGGGTGTCACATAATCTGTGCCTGCAGGCTGTGTCCCTTTATTCAGTCAAGTGTTGGATGCCCATTCTAAGTTATATGAGTGAAGTACCACTTGCGTCTGCTGTTTGTGTGTGTGTGTATGTGTGTGTGTCTCTAGACTTATGTCTGTAAACTGGTTCTGACCTCCATATACGGAGAAGGGAACCCACATGAAAATTCGGAGGAAAGAATTAAGAGACAGAAGAAGAGGGCCCAAATGAGAAAATATGAGGAGTCCACATGTTCTTATAATAAATATTGTGGAGTGCTGCCAGAAGTGCCACTTTGGCTTTCATGTACTCTTTCTTCTTTGGCCTCTGATGTGCCGGTAGCAACAGCGTGTGCTGCGTTTTGATGACTAATGGACCGAAAAGCACTTTTGCGATCTCATTTTGACAGTTTAGTTGAGCTTTTGTATGATAAAAATAAAAAATAAAAAAAAAAAAACGATGGAGAAACAGCTGAAAGAAACATCAGCGTTGATGGGCATCTGAAAGCTTGCTGTCAGGTGTTAAATGTTTCTTTTTGGCTAAAACTATGAAACTCAAGTGGATGAGCTCTGAGAATAAGACCTATTTTACATTTCACTGCATCTGTTGGATAATCATTTACCCAAAGTGTTCTTTCTTTACTTCACGGTGTCAAAACATGGATTAGAATTTTTTTTAAAAAGACTTCAACCGTGTGATGTCTCTTTAAACTGGTTATTCACTTGTCATTACTGTCACTGCCACGTGTTAAATTATTATTCTGTTTGGAAATCAGCACCTCTAGAAAAGCTTCAGTCTCACTGTTATTATCTTTACAGCTGAAATATCTCAGATTTCAAAGCATGTGCAACGCTCTCAATCCCTGGATTGAATTGGAACAATTGTGTTTTAAAACAGACACATGGTATATAGGAAACACCAATTTGATCCTTTTTTTTCTGAAGATTTCAACCACATCTACTGTATAATTCAGCAGCGTATATCATCTATCTGCAGAGAGGTTTTTCTCCGTTGTCATGGAGATAGCTTCCATTTCCAAGGTAGAAAAATAATCTACATGGTCACTTTGCATAACATTTGCCCTATTATAAATATTCATATCATACTCATATACTGTATGTGCTGTATATCTGGCACATGATGTTGAAATTGAACACATCAGTAACATTTACATACATGTTCATACGATATAGGCTCAGAGCAGCAACATGGACTTGTAGCACATGACATATTAACTTTTACATTATTAAAATCTACCCAGAAAACGCTACAAGCACTTCCACCTCATCGAACATGATTTGATTTCCCTCAAAGCGCAGGTTATTTCTAAGAGAGATGAAGAGAATAAGCTCTAAGAGAACAAACTTATTCCTGTGTTCTATAGTTATTGCAGTCATGTGTTGTATGTCAGTTACATCTTCTTTGTTAAACCTTTTTATTCCCTTCCATTCTCTAAATGGTTACATAACATGTTTGAATCCCTCTAAGCATCTGGTTTACTGGTTAATAAAGTAGTGTCATGTCTGCAGGCGCTGTTGCTGCTTGTGTCCCAATTTCTAATTACAGTGTTAAGGAAACATACATAAAACAAACACACACACACACACAAACACACACCTATGACAGCTCATTCAGCTGTAATATTAGATGTCTTATCAGCCAATTAACCCGCAAGGTGACCTACGCAAGGTCACGTCATCTCTGATCATGTTAACGGAGGCACGTGCCACAGTACGTGCATGGCAGCGGTATGTTAATGTGTGTTTGTGTACATAGGAATGTGCCCAGAGGGAGGCGGGAAGAGAGATAGAAAGCTGTGAGAGAGAGGATCTTTTTTTTTTTTTTTCGAATTGAAAGAGAGAGAGGGAGAGAAAAAATAACCTTTGAAATAATTCTCTTTTGCCAATTTCCCCATTTTTCAAACACTGACTTTATCCCATTGGCCCATTATGAAACTTAGAGACAAAAGCTTTCTAATCCTGGCTCTTCTGGGTTGCCTTTGATGGTTGGGTGTGTATGCAAGTCAATGAGTGCATACGCTATGTTAGTGTGTTGGATTGTGCTTTCGTGTGTGTGTGTGCGTGTGTGTGCACCCTTTGCGTTAGCTGCTGCTGCTCCACACTGCATACTAAGTTGTTCTACGGCACTGGTGTGTGTGTGTGTGTGTATGTTGCATTCATTTGCGGATGTGAACCTGCAAGTGTTTGTGTGCAAGTGTGTTTATGTCGGGTTTGAGTGAACTGAAATTATCTCCATGGGGACCTTTGTGCTGTTGCTGCATCAAGAATAAGATACATCAAAGAGACATGAGTTATACACAAGAGCAGAGCAAACAGGACGTCTGCGTGCAACCCAAACTTCTTACAACTGTCAAAATCATTCCTATCTGAACATACAAAAGTCCTGGTACAAGCGTAGGTATCAAAAGCTGCAGAATAAAAAAAAATACTTGTAGAAAAAAAAAAAGATTATAGCAAAATCTAGTCTCATTTCCAGTGTCTTCGTGCCTCAGGCCTATAATTGACAGTGTTAAATCACACGGTGGGAATAAAATTGCCCCAAAACACACAAAAAAAGATGCAGTCCCAGTTTCAGTTGGCCTCTGGTAACTGTCGCTGTCAAGGAAACGTGATGCATTCGTTGCCGTTGGCTACAGATAATCTACATCGATAACCCCGCCTCCTTCTGATCCCTCAACCGCGACTTCATTCCCTCACATCACATTTTTCTCACGTTAATTATTAATGTTTCTCCCTACACGCATGCATACACACACCCTTACACGCACGTGTGGGGTTAGTCAGCTTTGTGTGTGTGTGTGTGTACGTGCATGTCTCTGCCTAAAGCATGCCTGAAGGCAAAAGCACTGTTGGACCCCTTGTTACGTGCTAAAACCAAAGCAGCTGTTGTGGATGGAAGAAAGCAACTCATCATAGTAGCGCAATTCTCTTACAGAGTATCAGAGATGAAGAGGAACTACTCAGTATTCTTTAATGATGTATAATATGTGCTCAATGGGTTTAGCTAGTAAGGGAATTCATAGTAACCATACTTCACAGTTCTCTTTCTTAGCTATTTCAGTGTTTGGCTTCCCCTGAATGTCAGATGTATGCAGACAACTAAATAGTTCCCATATAACCAATGATCATTTCATTGCTAAACCATTGATCTGCTGCCACTTTCACAGGCTTTCCACCAGAATATGAAATCCTGGCTCCCTTCAGTCACACTTAATGACATTTTAAAGAATAGACTGCGAGACAGAAGAAAGGACAGAATGTAGCGAGAGCAGAAAATAGAAGAAGTGGGAGAGTTTCTTTTATAATACATATTGTAGAGTGCTGCTAGGAGTGCCTCTTTGGCTTTCACGTACTGTTTGTTCTTTGGCCTCTGATATCCCGACATAAGTGGAACTGATATTAGCCGGTAAAGCCCGACTGGCAGTTGACGATCCAGTTCATCCCAAAGACTTTGGACGGGGTTAACGGGGCTCTGCGGCGCGAAGGGTTTTCGCATTTTTTTTTTTTTTCACACCACTGTGAAGCTCAGACAGATCCTGGAGTGAATGTCAGAGGTGGTGCTATCGCACGCAGATCAGCGGGGATCGACGGACGGTCCGTGAGCGGTGAAATTCTGCTAAACTCTGACGCTAACAGATAGCGCCGCTGTGGAAAGTGACAAATGGCGCCGGCAGTGGCTCATCTCAGCTGTCACTAATTAAATTAATTCCATGAGTAGCTTGATTACATGATGAGTCCACAGTGAACCTCGGCTGTCGGGTTTTGCTCTCTGCAAGCTGGCGTCTGTGCACGAACATCGTTGGTGAGGGGAGACACTTCCTGCTGTAACACCACTCTGTTTGGCTTGAAGCTTCAAGCATACAGTGACAAAACAAAGGGATAGAACATAAACCCTTTTTAATGAGGAATCTTGGTTTTATTAGTATTTTCTGTTCTTGCACTAAGATTGGTAGATTACTCGTTTTGCTGTGCCATCATCAAGACATTCATTCAAAATGTTTCATTGTGTAAACCTATCTATCTATCTATCTATCTATCTATCTATCTACCTATCTATCTATGTAGGGAATTCTTTCCCACTAAAAGTCCAAATAAAGCAGTACTCTTACATGTTCCATATTCTGCAGGTTGAAGCAGTTATCATGCTGTTAGCAGACCTTAGTGGCACAGAGTAAACACAATATTACAGTCATGTTTTTGTTTTTTCATTTTAGTGGTATTTATCATCTTGAATTAACAGTTGTTAACAGTAGGTGTAGTATAAATGTGAACAGAACATACAGCAGTAAATTATATGTGTCTAACGTGCTTTGCTTTCTTTTTTTTATTCATCTCTGACCTCCATCTCTGCCTGCCTTTCTTTTTTCTCTGGTGAGCATTTCAAATCAGGGTCACAGTAGGGAGTCAAGCTGCCTAGTAACAGCTACACACACACACACATACAGACACAAACAACACACACATACATATATATACACACACACACACACACACACAAGCTGTCTCTATCACTGCACACATCAAAAAAAAAAAAGATACCATATTTTCTCTTTGTGTGTCTCTGCAGGGAGTTTGGCTGGAGGGATCCAGAGCTGCCAGAGGTGATCCAGATGTTGCAGCATCAGTTCCCATCAGTCCAGTCCAACGCTGCGGCCTACCTCCAGCACCTCTGCTTCGGAGACAACAAGATCAAGTCCGAGGTATTGATCAGCGCAGAGGAACGAGGACTTTTAGATACGGAGCAGTGAACCCTAAACTTTGCTTAAAGTGGCCCCCGAAAAAACCTGCTCCTTCCTTTTTATACACACACATGCGCGCGCAAATACTTCAGTTCTCATTCAGAGTTGGAGGCTTACAGTTAAGAGCAGGTTAAATACAAAACACACACAAAGCAATCCCACTTTTCCCCTATTACGCAGACAAAGTCGATTCATCCGCTGAGGTTTTTGAGAGTCACACTGAACATTGTCTCTGGAAAGGTATGTTGCTGCTGAGTCTTTTCGAAGGGGATTTCTCTCTCTTTTTTCATGTTTTAAGCACCACGAGCAAGATTCCAGGGGATCAAGGGGATTAATTAGCGAGTGGAACTGTTTTTTTTTTTCAGCTGTGGAACACACCAACGGAGGAACAATAACAGCGTTTCCTCACTTTTTTTTTTTTTGCTCCCCCAGCGACATGAATCTCTGTAATATTCCGGCAATATGATGTCCGCGTTATCGTCGGCCTCGCTTTATGTCGTGTTAGCTACTCAGGCGCTAGCCCTCTTCGAAACCAACCGCTCTGCGCGGTCACTCTGCCAAACCTCCTGCCAGCTCCTCTGCAGCTGTGTGGCCATTGTGCACAACAAGTAATTGAGGAAGTCTCTCTCAGCCTGGCAGGAGTCGCCGGTGCACTGTGATGGACAAATCTACAGCAAGAACTCTTCAACTGCCCTTTTACATCATGCATATTGTTACTTTATTCACATGCTTCCTTGTTCTTCTTGTGTGTTTTTTTCGATCCTGCACAATCATGTGCCCCAGCTGCGGTTCCTTAATGGCAAAGGTTCGCAGGTGTCCCTGCAAGATTGCGAGGGCCCGCGCAAGAGCCGCGCAGCAGGCCTTATTCATTATTTACCATTTGCGTCCAAGGAATGCAATTTTTCATCAGAATTCATAGCCCTTAATCTCAAGATCATAACTCTATCAAACCAGAACACGCAGACGTCAGCGTCAGCAGAAGCAAAGTTGGACATTTGTCAGTAAATCCGCTTTTAGATCATTGGAAAAAAAAAAAAAAAAGATGCCGTTCATACATATTTATAATCGTCGTGATAAAATCGATGAAAGTGGGGTTTGTGTATTTTGGATGTACGGCACTATAAATACATTGCTTGGCGTTACTAAAGCTCAGAATGTCCCATCAGCATGGTTCATATATCTCTTGAACCATGACTATCTCCTCTATCTATTCATTTATGGAGATGTGTTGAAAACTTCTACCATAAAGACAAAATGTGGGTTTAAAATTGTTTCTCTAAAGTTTTCTGGGCCATACATTTTGGACTATTTCCTAAGCCAATAAATGAATGAAAGTAAAAACAGGTACTATAAGGTTCGAAGAGTTAACCTGGAAATATGTTTGTAATATACAGAAGATATGTCATTGATTATAAATACAAAAAGTAAAGGCATGAAAGCTCCAGTAAATTCTGTGAAATACTTGTTTGAAGATCAAGTAGTGTATTATTCCCTGAATGAGGTGAAATGTCTTCTTTCATGGAGGACACATGAATAGGTTCCGCATTTTGCGAATGAGCAGAAACCGAGCAGGCAGCTATATAAATGCTTGCTTTCCTCTAGCTGTACCGTAAACCTGCTGTGATCTGGCAAACGCAGAAAGTGGCATTTTGCCACCACCGTTCGGCACCAGCGAGACGCGCTGCACTGCAAAACGTAAAGGTGTCATTACGCGTGTGTGTCACATCGCCTGAGTAGCGAAAAGATTCCCAACACGTCTTTAGCCTGGAGGGAAACGCCGCGCCATGCGTGCAGCTGTCTGAGCGCCACCGAACTCCGCATTAGGCGGCATTAACTCCTCATTACGCACACTTAACCCAACTCTGAACACAGCCCCGTTCCTGCAGTCGATCCTCCCGTCTTTATAGAGCCGCCATCACTCAGAGAGAGGAAAAAGAAGTAGAAAAGAAAAACTGTTCCGTCTGTCTCTTCAATGTCAACTCGATTCGGCTCAATTCGACTTTATTAATCCCCGTGGAGACGATGGATTTCAGGGCAAACAAAGTTCCTCATGCAGCGATCAACCAACGGGCATTAAGGAAAATATAATGCGAGTGAGGGAAGGATGAGGAAGATGAATGATGTCGAGATTGTGTTGAAAGAATTAAGCACGGTGGAATTTAGAGCAGCAGCTGCCAAAACTACGACCCCCAGGCCAAATAGTTTTTTGCCCTTGAGAGGGAAGTCGGAGTGATGAAATATCAGACTGGATGCTCCGCTCAGTCTCTGAACACTGGATGCACTGTGCAGACCTTTTTTTTTTAATATATGCCTGATTTATTCTTAAAAAAAAAGGAAAATTGTAAAATACTATTGTCTGTTGTCTGAATCACTCTGAGGTTTTAGTGTTATTTTTTTTATTTTTATTTTTTTTTAGAATTTTGCTTACAAAACAAACAATTGGAAGATGATCTATGACCATTTGCCCTTATTTTCACTAATTAACAATTATTTAATTGATTGAAAACAGTTAGTAATAGAATATTCATTGATATTAATTAATATCAATAGAATATTCAATAAGACAATAGGTGCAGCTCTTTCTGAGATGCTAGGTGAGGTAACATAACACAGCGATTTTTTTTTTTTAATTGAACTTTTTTTTTTTTTCATAACACACTACTACCCTGTTACTAAAACAATATAATCATTAGTTTTCTAAGTATCTGGTTAAGGATTTCCCCCCCCCGCTAAAAGTCTTAACGCTGATGCACTAAAGACACAAAGTACAAGACCCGTGACCGCTGCTGTTTCTACTTTGTGTCTGAACAGTCTCATCTGCTACAATTACTCTTTTGTTTTATAGCGAGCAGGCAGTCTGCCCTACATTTTCCTTTTGTCTAGACAGGGGAGGGAGCAGGGAGGGCTGCAGATGTACAGTACAAAGGAGTGATGGGATAGAAAGTGCAGCGGCTGGAATTTAAATACGTCTCGCCTTAGCGCCACAGTAACCACTGCACCCTTTTTTTATTGTTCGGTGTTAATGAATTCCTCCTTTTTTGGATAAAAGATGCTTTTCTCCCACCTCAACACTAAAGTGAGAAATAAACCAGTCGTGTCCTCAGCTGCACTGTGTGTAAACTCCGAGAGAAACACGTCGCCACACGTTTCAAGGGCAGAAACCGTTTCCCTCGCTGATTCCTTGCGCCCTTTCCTCTGTCCTCAGATCCGGCGGCAGGGCGGCATCCAGCTCCTGGTGGACTTGCTGGACCACCGGATGACCGACGTCCACCGCAGCGCCTGCGGTGCTCTGAGGAACCTGGTGTACGGCAAAGCCAACGACGACAACAAGATCGCCCTGAAGAACTGCGGAGGGATACCAGCTCTGGTCCGGCTGCTCCGGAAGACCACGGACGTGGAGATCCGAGAACTCCTCACAGGTAAAAACCCTGTCGTCGAAAGTCAGGTTGCGAGGAACCGCTTACTTTTTCAAGGAAATAACTGTTGGAAAAGCGTTTGATAGTAGATTTCCTCTCCATTAAGTGCATCCACTTACCACTTGTCCAACCGCGAAACAGGTTACGCCTTAAAAGTACTGGACGAGTCCAGCTGTGTGGCAGAATCTGTTTTAGAAGAACAGAGAACAAAACGTTGCAAAATCTGTAATCCGACATGCGAGCAGATTAGGTAAAAGGCCTCTGGAGTGCAGGGCAGTGTTCAACAGATGGAGCCTCGAGTGCGAGAAATTGCTCAAACTTGCCCATGTGAGAAATTTATGGTGAGAAATCCTGGTTTTCCCAGAAACGAGAAAGTCAAGTGCCGGTGACTTCATCAAACTGTGCCACACCGCGCTGGCATCCACAGCAGGTGTGTATATTGTGTCGGGTAAGCACAAATATCATCAGTGTCGTGGAAAAAAATGTATTCAGCATTGATTAATTTGAGGTTCTAAACCCACTGAGGTCTGGGTTGTAAACTCACTGCAGAAAGGATTAAAGGATTAGGACCAGCGATGCTTCTACTAGTGTTTTTCACAGCTTTTACTGTATATATATTCCGGCGCTCCCGGTCTAATTGGCATTCCCACGGACAGACACTTTCACCTCCCTCCGGAGAGACGACATAACTAAAAGAGGAATACCACTCACATTTCAAACTGATCTATGTCCAGAATCCCTGGGGGACTTTAGCCCTATCCGAGAGCCAAATGAGAAAAATGTATTTCTCTGAGAATCATGTCTGCCGCCGGCCTGTTAACAGCATGTGAGTTCAAGGCTTGGCATGTCTGATACCCAGATCTAAAAAAAAAAGGAATGTTCTCCAGCGTTGCATCTCTAAATCCCCTATTTATGAAACCACGGCATAAATGATGGAGGTGAAGAGTTTTTGATGTATTTCTATTCTGGTAGAGGAACATGCAGAAAAGTTACTGTGAGGTTCCAGGGGTTTCCTGCTGCTTTTTGACTGGTAGGGATTCATGCTGTAAACTGGCCTTTTTCTACCGGTTCCTAATTGATTCAGTACCAATAAGCTTCAGAGCAAAATGTCTGCTATCAGTATTTAACATAACATTTCTTTATTGATGACAGAGCCGATCAGGTGTCATCAGACGATGCCGCAGTGTGTTTACAATGCTCCCCAGCCATGGCCCACAGGACAAAATGTACAAAAGTGTCAGAAATACAGCTAAATGAAATAACATCAGATGTGAAAAGGTCGTGTTAATGTGGTAACACCAGAAAAAATCCTGAAACACTTGTAACTTTGAGTGTTTTACTGCTGTAGCAGCTTACGTTACTACTAGTCAGGCAGCTAACGATAGCAATAGCATTCGGCATCTAACTAAACAAAGCAAAACCAAACTTTATATTTAGTTCCCATTACTTAAAAGTATTAATCCAATGTTAAAATTACTGCTTAAATCAACTGGATTAGAGCTGGTTCGCTAGTTTAACAAGGTACCATAAAATTACATTATGATGGGTTCAGGGTCTGCTCGCTAAGTCGATAAAATGTCATTGTGATGTGTTTAAATGTAACTTTACTGTTGGAAAAAAGTACCTTTTGGCAAGAAATTTCGATATGTAACATAACAGATATTAGAAGACGGATTCATGACCTGTTTAACAAATGATAGAAAAGTATCGATAAGAGTATTGATAAATTCTGGTGCCTATAAAATCCAACATGTCTGAAAGAATATGCGTACAATAAGGTTTATTTGTAGAGCCGTAATAAAGCAGATACACAAAGACACTTAAATTAATTAGGCATTGTGTGTGAGGTGTATCTGTAGATCAGCTTCAGTGGGCTTATGCTACATTCACGTCCTATGGGAGTCATCGCACTGCAATTACCAGTTTCTGCAGCTCACTGTCCTCAGGAATTACATCCTTGTTGGGCGATTGCCTTTTATGTGATGCAGTGGAATGTAAGGATGTAGAGGCTGGGCCTGTGGATGGCTGCGTTGCAGGGATTGTTGCAGAGATTGTTGCAGAGATTGTTGCAGAGATTGTTGCAGAGAATGCACGGAGCAACAATGGTCAAAAAAATAATACTGTGAAAAAAAAAAAAACATTGGAATTGAGCATATTCCAGGGTTTTGCAGAAGCAAACAGTGTTGTTGGCAGTAATGTTTTTTTTTTAACCGCAGCCAAGTTGTAATTACGATTAAATGATTCGGAATTGCCTGAAAAAGCGAAGAAACATC
The DNA here is from genome assembly GCA_030544235.1 of Lepturacanthus savala. Lineage (NCBI taxonomy): Eukaryota > Metazoa > Chordata > Actinopteri > Scombriformes > Trichiuridae > Lepturacanthus > Lepturacanthus savala. Next base: position 18,004,891 of record CM060461.1, read on the forward strand.
AGTCCGCCGTGTCAGCAGGGGTTCCGTTGCTCAAGGTGATCGAACTGGAATGCAATGCACGTGCTGTGCGTTGCCACGGTGACCGGCAGCTCTTGCGATCACACAACCGCCCGAAGACCTCGCCGCCTTCCATCCATCACGACGTTAACATGGGCTCAGCCGTGTGGGCGTCCACCTCTGCCGTCCCCAAAAATGATGTTCCTTTACCGCAAACTGTCCTAAACCAAGCCGCGGGCCCCCCTGGAGCTTTTACGTCACATCGCGGCGACACCGCACATTCTGTTGGGTAGCCCGGTAACGAATACTAACACGAAGCGGACACCCCGGCGTAGGGAATCCTTATCGGTGAAATTGAGACGGCTCCTCGTATTTCCCACGTACACAATCGGCGCCAAGCATGACCCACGTGTGCGCTGTTCATCTACACGTTATGTATATTTATATGTCCGTATTGAGTATAGAAGGGTTTAGGCTCAGCGCAGGGGAGAAATAAAGGGTTTTTTGCTGCTAGAGTCTTAAAGAAGATTACCATATAAATTAGAGCAGCAATTCAAGGCACGAAGCACAGAAATCCCTCCTGTCACAAATTAATCAGCTGAACGACCGACCGGACGCAGACAGACCGTGCTCTCCTCTTCCCCCTCTCTCTCAAAGACCCAGAGGATATAACTCTCTCTCTCCCCCCCTGTGTTTCTCGGCCTCCCTCGCTCTCTCTTACCCATCGGAGGTTGGGTTTTCATAATTGGTCTCCCCTTCTCTTCCTGTCTCCGGCTCGTCCTCTTTGCCTTTCTCTGCCTCCCTTTTTTTTTTCCCTCCCGCTTTCCCCCCGCATCGCCTCTGCTTCTGGCGAGCAATTTCGAATCAGGATCACAGTGGGAAGGCAGGCCGCCCGTCTTTAGCTACACATTCTCCGCTACGGAGCGTACCATTTTCTTTGATGGCACGAAAAGTCACAAACAACGCCATCACTCTGTGCTCCTCACTCGCTCCCCACCCCACCCCTCTCTTTTTTTTTTCTCCCTCTTGCTCGGTATAACCCTCTCCGGAGCTCGCTTCCTGCTCCAAACTGAAGATGATGATTATTTGGAAAGAATGAAGCTGGTTTTAAAAGAGCAGCAATTCACTCTACCTCTGCAGATTACATTTGGCAGTGTGATTGTGCATTTCGCTTGCATATTTTCTCTTCCTCACGTAGCGGCCGCACATCTATTACAAGTTCAAATGCGGGGGAAGAAATACAAATTTGATGTGTAATGATCTGTCTCCCTGCAGAAGTACGACAGGCCATTTCAGAACTCAAGGCTATTGTTTTCTCTTTCTCTTCTGGAGAAATTGAGAAAAACTAGTGAACAAATAACTCCCATTTGTATACTTTGTGAATCATTTTCCTCTTTTCGTCTCCTGACTGAGTAAATTACAGCTAATGCAATGAGGCAGTGAGGGCACCGTAAGTTAATTAGGCGCCATATATATTGTGTGTAAATTCATTTGCACAAACAAAACCTTAGGTTGAATTGTTTTATTGCCGATTTTATTTCTACTGTTCAGTGGGTGACACAACATGCAAGTTTCAGTGGTTGTTTTGTAACAATTACCTTAAAATTTAAACCTTAAAATCGTTAAGAGCAATTATCTACAAAGTTACTGTAATTAGTATTATTTTTTTTTACAGTAGAAGTACTGTACTGTTTACAGTATTGTGTCTTTACTGTAAAATAAATTTAAAAAAAAAATAAATACTGTTCAGTTGTACAATCAGTTGTGTTTACAGTATTAGGTGATTAACTGTAAAATAACAACTGAATACTGTTAATTTAGCTGAATTTACAGCATTGAGTGATTAATTGTACAGTAAAAATCAAAATTAAATTCTTGTGATTTCAGTTATATTTACAGTTTTGGGTGATTAACTATATTATAATACAGTAAATCTTTGATTTTCTACAGTAATGGTGTTTGTTATTGTAAAATATACAGCAATCTACTGTCTTCTTATGATGTCACACCTATACAGTTTACAGCCTAACCCTCATTCACAGCCATTCAAAATAGCCACTGGATGTTAATGAGACAGACACAGTATCCCTCTTAGCTCCAGAAAGGAGATTGAGCGAGGAGATGTAAACAACAAGATGATTTTTGATTATTTTAATGGATACAACAACTTTAAATGAACCCCAGGACAAGAGCACAATATGGGACCTTTAAACTTGACCACTGCCTCAGTGTCAGGCAGGACAGGGATAGTGATGTCCACTTCTGTATCTGGGGAGAAGATCAACAGGCAGGAAATATGCACTTAAAAAAGATTTAAACAAGTCAAAATATACACACACTATGTGCGTGGCAAACCGAAAACACTGTGAAGCATTTTGATGAGTCGGGTGCAGTTTTGTGGGCGAGCGCAGCACATGAAGGGAGAGACTTCTAAGTTGAGCGTGTTGCTCTCCGCAGAGAGGATATCGTGGCATTTCTTTGTTGGGAAACCCCGGCACGTTGCACGTCTCTCCTGGACTCCTGCAGCCCGCTGCTCTTTTATTAGGTCAGAACGGATCTTCACAGAGAGATGGCTCCGCTGTTAAGACCATCGGACACGTCGGACCTCCCTGCTCCCAATAAGATTCATAATCCGCTTCTTATCTTTGCCGGTTGGAAGAAGTGAGATGTTTATGTATATATGATAAGTTGCCTGCACTGTATTTCACCCTGTTTTGGTTCGTTTTTTTTACCTTCCAGCTCAGTTTTTTCCTCTAACACCTGGAAAATAAATCTCTTTAGCTCCCCTATGTTCACCAGCTAGTGGCTAACGACGTTTGGTGCAGGGCATGTAGCGTGCAGCGGGTTAATCTGCGCTCCAAGAAAACAGCTGCCTGCTGCCCACAGACGTGGGCAGACGAATTTTACCTCACATCTGTGCAAACGCAGGGAACGGGAAATATAATTCGCTGTTTGGCTGCAGAAATAGAAACGTGGAAGTTTCGGTAGCTTGTTTTATGCGCTTAAAAAGCAATTCCCGCAGTATTGTCCTGCCATTGAAATTCTCTTGCATGCCCTACGCACGGGTCCTACTCGATCCAGGGGTGAAGGTGTTGGTGAGGCGGAGAGGTTAAATGAGTTACTGAGAAATGCCAGTGCTGTGATATCTGCCCTCTCAGACTCGCAGAGAGCTGGGGACTTCTCCCTTCGCTTTTAAAATCCCCATGCTGTTAGCAGCAGTTACGATCGGCGTTACAATGCAACGTTTTACATCCAAACTGCAGCGCGACAGGTCTGGATTGCTCGTGTCGGTGTGAACTTCTGAGAAACCGATCTGGAAATGGACAGGCTCACACTAGGAAGTCTAATCCAGTCGTAATGCTCGTCCAGTTTCAGCGAGGCAACGCCTTAAGAGAAATGGAAACTCAGAATAAATGACAAACTGGAATCAAAAGCCTAGGTTGAAACAGTTTGAGAATGTACACTACCGTTCAAAAGTTTGGGGTCACCCAGACAATTTGAATAGAAATGAATAGAAAATGTTGTTCCATTAGCCTTCTGATGCAATGAGCAAACACATTGTACCATTAGAACACAAGAGGTCTAGTTATGCTGCAACGGACATGATGCAGTCAATTAGTAGCAAATAGCTAGATGCCTGCTGAGGAAGTGATGGTTACCTGTTAGCATAATACGTAGAGCTGCTGTAGCGTCTTCTAGCTCGACAATGTAAATGTTATTCATATTTAATAGACATCAATAGATTTCAACTGCTCTAACTGTTGCTAATATGTTCCTTATATCTACTTTATAAGGTAATAATACACTACCGTTCAAAAGTTTGGGGTCACGCAGATAATTTAGTGTTTTCCATGAAAAGTCATGCTTTTATTTACCACCCTGAGTTGTAAAATGAATAGATTAGCCCTATCTTCATAAAAATAACATTCTTTGGAGATAAATGGGGAAAAAAAGCACAGTCCAAGAAAGCATAGTACACAAAGATGCCACAAACACAAATTTAATGCGCAGCAGCTGTATTCCTTTGAGTTTAACTTAGTTTTCAGTTTATTGAAACATCATTTTAATTGCGGTTTCTCATTAAAAAGTTTTATGGCTCATCCAGTTTCATTATTGCAGGTAAATATCATTCCCATCCATTTGCAGCAGATTAGATCTCTCTGTGGTACGAATACGGTTATGTGCAGCCGCATTAGAATTCCATCAGACTGGTTTATGATTGCAGTGTGAAACACATAACAGTGTGGTGTAGTCGAGGTGTAGATCATATTTCTTTTATGTGCAAACCAAGTCTAGTTGACCTTGAAATGCTCTGGTATACAGTCTGCTTAGCTACGCTGTTTCCTGTGTTTGATGACAATGTCATTAAAGGACCAAACGGAGTAAACATGATCCCACACTATGGCCGAGGCTCATTAACAAATAGCTACCGGCGTGTGTGGAACAAGCAATTAAACTATGATTTATATTCTCTCCGTTATACATACAAAAACTACAAATTTATGAATATGCAAGTATTTTTGGGGTTTAATTTCTTTCCACAAGACGTCTCCTCCTTCGCTGTAACATCCATTTCTCAGTGTGTATATGTGCACTGGATACTTCGATTCTTCTCATCACACTTTTATACACACAGGCACACGACTGGATTGGCCCCTGGTCCAGTCGATGTCAAAAATAAAGCTCGTAGGCCAGCACATTAACCCCTTGATGCCTGAATAGATTTATAATTGTAGAAAAAATAGTTATTTGTGATTTTTCTTTTTCTACACTATAACTAAGAACAGGGTGTCAGACAAACAGTGCAGCATTTACAGTGTTACCACTCACTTTCAACCGCTGGCCAATGACCCACAGCGTCTGAACGCACCTCCTGTGCTGGAATAGCCTTAGCCGGACTTCAGTGTTTCTTCTTTTTAAAACTCACTTTCAAGAAACCGGCATTGGGGAAAGAATGCTATATGCTGCCGCGTTAAGTTGTTGAAATCATAATTTTCGATGAGCACAGAGGAACTTTCCTCTTGTAAAACAGCTTTCTAGTACAGCATTCTGAAGATTAAACTTTGAATTGTAGGAAAAAGAAGAAAAACATGGTTTTAAATGAAGGGGGGACTTTAATAATGTTTTTACATCCGTTTCCTGGGCACATAATGAAGGGCATGTTCCTTCAGGAGAACATTATGAAAAATAGTCTCTTTACATGGTCATTTTTTAACAGCCATAATTGTATAAAACAACATACCAATCAATAGATGTGGTGGATGAATACATTGAAAAGATTAAAAAGGTAAATCAGTCTATAAATTCATTATTACCATTCTTTTATCAGGCATAATAACTGGTCAAATTTATAAAAGCCTACATCTAGTATATATGCACAATAATTGTAACAATTGTTTACTATAATAATACAAAAATCACACTATTATTAATGTGCTTGTGACTTAAAACTGAATATGGATGACTAGAAATGCATCAATATGTCGTGCTTTGAAGTTAAGATTAGCCAGTGCTGCATCTAACCTGATGTTGACCTTTCCTGCTTCAGCATCCGAACCAGGAAACTTCACTTAATGTTCTGCTTCAGGGCTCGAGATGTTACTAACCCCCCGTTTCACGGTAGCTTTCACCGCACTGCTCCATCCACAGCTATACTGTTAACCTCCTACTCTCCGTTCCATATCCATATGATAACAATTAGAATTTAATACACGCATTACTTGGCGCAGCTGTTCGTATTATAAAATGTCATATCTGTGTCATGTGAGGAGATAAAATGCACGGCCGGGCACATTCACAGCTGTCAGGCAGCTGGCTCAGCATGACACTAGTGATCCCGAGAGCTGCTTCGAACTGTATTCGGCGTTCTCTTTCCTGCCAGAAGATGACACGGTATTTAAACAGGTTGACGTGCGACGTGTCCGTTAAGAGCTTAAAAAGGACTCGTCAGCCTTCCGCAGACCCACCCATACAGCAGGGGGCGTGCACCGCCTGTCACAGGAGGGCGGTCTCTGTAACCGCAAAAGCACTCCGCCGTCCTCAAGGTCAAACCATCAGTGTTTGTTCTTATAAAGATGCTACGCAACTAGAATAAATGCAGCTCACAGGAGGAACAGTGATCGCAGATCGAGTTTGATTATCAGGTGTGAGAATATAGGAGTTCTGGTTTTCTGCGTCCTTTTGATTAGCAGTCCAATATGTATGGCATCTGTTTCTCAAAGTCACACAAAAGGCTGAAATGTGCTTGGATGAGTGTCGCTTTTGAGCTTTTGCATCTTTTTTCTTTTCTGTAACAAATCCACCTCCCGGACCGAGCCGGCTCAACTACAGTCCCAAGTCGCTTTTCAGATTTGCGAGGTATAAACTACGGTTAACGGTAACAGCCTCCTCGATCCCCTAACCCCAGTAAATGCCCAGTCGTAACACCTCTCGATAGGCGAAGTCTTAAAACGTCCTCCCTTGAATGTCTCAAATTCAGTCATTCGCAGGACCGCGGGAGTCCAAAAAAAAACAAATACAAATACAAAACAAGATACATCAGGAGACATGAGATGAGAAAAGAATCCCGAAAGAGTTTGAGGCAAACAAAGAGACATGATGCAATGTTGCAGGAGAGAGAGATATGTGACTGATGGGAAATGGCTTCAGAGACAAAAAAGGGATAACCAACATCTTCATTTCCCCTGCCTCTGTGTAACAGTGTTGCATTCATGTGACTCAGTGTACACGCAGCGATAATTTTGTGTGTTTGCCAGAGTGTGTTTTAGATCAAAGATAAAATCTCGCTGCCTCCCACCTCGGGGAGATGATGTCATACTCTGCACAGCGAGAAGTGAGACAGGCGAACAGCTGACTGAGATGATAAAAAAAAAAAAAAACATGCTTTTTTTCGCAGCTGCCTGACATCATGTGTCACATTACGTTATGATATTATTTAGTAAATCGCAGTACTATTTATTTTATCTTTGAAATTTCCCATGCCATCCTGTTTTATAACAGGATATTTGCTTGAATTTATTGAGCTTTTGCAAGATGATTATGTCAATCTCTGTATCAGTTATGGAATAAATCAGTGTTTTCGTCTGTCTGACATATATGTTTCCTCAAGGGAAAAATTATATTATTATTATTTTATTTATTATTTTATAATTATTAAAATTATCACCGGCCAGTGTCTCTTTTTCCTCCTAAAATTACAATTCAACAGATTTTCCATTTCTGGTGTGAAGAGGCTATACAATATACAATCTGCCTCATATAACTCTTTCAGAATAAAATAGATCCTGTTACAGAGTCAGTGATTTTGGAAAGAGAATTTAAACAAAATGTATATCAGATTTTTAATATGTTTTATTTTCAATGCTGCCAGCACCAAAAATTAAATGCTTTGTTGCACACTAGAAATCTCAAATATATCAAAAACTATTTTTTTTTAAATTGGTTGAACCAGCCCTTTAAGATCTTCATTACACAGCAATAATCTATACGTCTGGAGGGAGGGAGCAGCCAAAGAGGGGATTAACCTCATGTTGATCTCTGCATGTCTGTTTACAATACATCTGTGACATATTTAGCCTAGCTTACCATTAGCTCGGCAGCTGAAAGCTGGACCAAACGTCTAAGCTAGCTCCATGGAAAAAAACGTGTTTACGTGTAGAAGCAGATAAACAGAAACGATAGCTTAATGAACCGTTGGCTTATGCAATGTTTTACTGAGCAACAACACTGCCCTCTGGCTTCACACACTTAAATCTACTTGACTTAACTGCCTTTGTTTTGAGTAGTTTTCAAGCTAACAACGTACAGCGTATGAAACAGAGAGTTTCAGAGTTGTTTTGGTTAAATTATCATTAAGCTTGAGTGTATTTCCCACAATCTAACTGATAATAACTTGAAAAAACAGTGTCTTTCCTCACAAAGACAAAAGACATGCTCCTACACGCTAACTCATAGCGTGTAGGACATTTAAGGTGCAGCTAGAATCACGGCGTGTTGAATCGACCAGGTTATCTAAAGCCCAGGACGCCTTCTATAACGTCGTGAGCAGGAAGAGGAGATGAGACGGAGAGGAGACGCTCTTGCTAACGTGACAGCGCTGGCTAATTGCTGCGTGAAGCCTAGAACCTTCACTTATTTAGAAACTCTGCCGCCTTCGCACTCCTCATACGCCAAGTCAACAGCTGACAGGGTTAAGACTGATTGGTCAAGGGCGCACACAGAAACAAACACACACACACACACACACACACACCAACCAATTCAAACACACAAAGACAGATAACAGAAGCTGTAATTGCAGAGTCGCTGTTCAGCTGAGGGTGAACAACATGGTGCTGAAGAGAGGACGCCTTATACACACACACACACAGATCTGAGCATAGGATGTTTTACCACAACTACAGCTATAATTACGCCCATAAAGGAGAAGGGTAGATGAACGCAGATATGAGCAGGGGCGGACATATTCAGATGTACAAACATGTAACTATAGGAGGACATAGATTAGCTCCCTTCCAGAGTGAAGGTCAACAAGAATTATGACATGTGGTGTAAGGTTATTCCAGTCTGTGTGCATGAGTTATATGTCTGTGTGTGTTTGTAGCGCACGTAAAAGCCGCTCATGGAAGTACTTTGCTGAAAAACGGGAGGATTTTCCTCTTACCGCGTCTGTCCTTCTCGCAAAAAGGCTCAAACAGATATATAGGCCTATGGATGGGAGCGTCTCCAGAGAGGGGGAGAGCTTTTGTCTATTCAGTTGCCAGAGTATATGTGTGTGTGTGTGTGTGTGTGTGTGTGTCATTATGTGTGTGAGAAAAAAAAAAAAGAGTGAGTAGTGATTGGTAGGCAAGAGAAAACTCGCTCCATTTTCCTGGCTGGCTGCTCACTGTGTTGAATTCAAGTGAGGATTAAGAACAAGAGAGAGCAGTGCTGTTGAATTTTGTGCGAGTGATTATTCCTTCACTGCTTGTCTTCTTCTTTTTTTTCTTACCTTGTTCTTTATTAATTACAGCAACACGGCGGCGGCGTGGAGCAATAAATTAAAATAAAATAATCAAACTCAAATTGCAAACGTGTACTTTGTTTTTGTTCAGATTTTTTTATTTTTTATTTGTACACACGTGAATTTCATGTAAAAAAGCAATCCAAATGAGCAACAAAACAGTATTTATATTATATGGGATATATTAATTTATAATCTAGACTAATTAAGGATAGGCCTTTTTTTTACAGTAGAAATCAACTGCCTGAGAAACAGTACAATTAGTGGTAAAATGTTATGTGATCAAGTTCATTCCAAACTGTTATACAACTGTATGCAGTGACAACACTATCACAGATTTATTTGTTATTTTACCAGGTTAATCCCATTCAGATCAGTGATCTCTTTTTCAAAGGAGAGAAAATAGAAGCATAAAAAGTTACAGACAATTGATGTTAACATTATATAAGTAACAGCAGCATCGTATGAAAATTCCTCTGTTTTCCATCCAAACATACCAGACACTAAGATTTATTAATCAAATACACAGAAAGAGACTCTGCACATCTGTTTTTTTTTTCTATTTTATTATTTATTAGCACAAGGCATTGGCCTGCTACAGCAAGGTTGTCAAACATGCAGTCCAGGGACATCAATGGATGATTGTACGAGCTGTGACAAATGGGTCAGGGAAAGTCACTGAGCGTCTTTCAGCGCTTAAAATTTAAAATAATAGAGTGAATATAGAATAAGAGACCTCATACTCTCCTGGTTTGTAAATGTAAATGTGTAAATATTTATAATGTATTATAAAAAGGAAGGTAAATTTATAGGTGTTATTTGTACATAAAATCGTACTGGTCCGGCCCACTGGAGATCAAATGGTGCTGGATATGGCCCATGAGCTAAATGTTTCTAAGTTGCGTTGCTATGTATTTGAACACGCTGCTTTCTAATTGAAAGGTTATTGTATTTCTCTTTGTCTTTATGGCTCCTAACCCATTGGTTTGACCTCCCTGCCTTCCTGCCTTCCTCTGCAGGTGTCTTGTGGAACCTGTCGTCATGTGACGCCCTGAAGATGCCCATCATCCAGGACGCCCTGGCGGTGTTGACCAACGCTGTGATCATCCCCCACTCGGGCTGGGACACCTCGCCTCACACACAGGAGGACCGCAAGCTGCACCTCCACTCCTCCCAGGTCCTCCGCAACGCCACCGGCTGCCTCCGGTCAGTGTCCCCCATGTCCAATTGTATTATTAGCTTAATAAAAGCCCCATAGTCTCATACCTGCACTTTTCTGGGGTTTTATTTGAAGTTTTAATACCCCTAAGGCGATATATTTGCAATTTAAAGTACGAAAATTGAACTCAATCTAGTTTTGTGCTCAATAGAGCACCAGGAAGCACAGGTTGTTTTTTTTTGCATGATATGGGACCTTTCATATTCAATATACAGTTGTTGATGAAGGATTTATTGTTAGTATTTCAGCAGAGATTTACATATCACCTTGCAGAGTTCCTTCTCTGTACACAGAGCACTGTGTTCTGTATTAATTTTACAGAATACACGCAGAGAACTGACAGAAGTAGCTGCCGTTAACATGACTCATCATTTGGCTTTAGGGCTGCGGCTGTGGTTTTTCCTTTTCCCACGTGAGACATGATGCTAGTCATACAGTGAAATCTGGCAGTAGTAGGACCGTGACACATATTTTGGTCATTGTTTCGGCCGTTGTTTTCCAGCACGTTGGAATTCAACACTGATAGGTTAAAGTTAAAGTGCTGACTTTAATATTTTCAACTCAATAGTATGTGTTCAATGAAATAAATATGTTAAGTTGTATATTTACATGTTGCCATGTTTAGTCCAATACAATATTGGTGTGTTGTTAACAGCGTTATTTGTCATGTTTATTGTCCCCTGCAACAACACGTTATAAGTATATGAATTATGGTAAAAAATAGGGTTTTCATCCATCTCGCCACCTACATTAAATCTTGATTTTTTCGCCACCTTCACATACACTACCGTTCTAAAGTTTGGGGTCACTTTGAAATTTCCTTATTTTTGAAAGAAAAGCACTGTTTTTTCAATAAAGATTAAACTTGAAACTAATCAGAAATACACTCTATACATTGCTAATGTGGTAAATGACTATTCTAGCTTCAAAGTCTGTTTTTTGGTGCAATATATACATAGGTGTATAGAGCAACTATCACTCCAGTGTTCTAATGGTATAATGTGTTTGCTCATTGCGTCAGAAGGCTAATGGCTAAAATCTATTCATTTTACAACTCATGGTGGTAAATAAAAGCATGACTTTTCATGGAAAACACTAAATTATCTGCGTGACCCCAAACTTTCGAACGGTAGTGTATTATTACCTTATAAAGTAGATATAAGGAACATATTAGCAACAGTTAGAGCAGTTGAAATCTATTGATGTCTATTAAATATGAGTAACATTTACATTGTTGAGCTAGAAGACGCTACAGCAGCTCTACGTATTATGCTAACAGCTAACCATCACTTCCTCAGCAGGCAATTAGCTATTTGCTACTAATTGACTGCATCATGTCCGTTGCAGCATAACTAGACCTCTTCTCAAAGACCTATAAATGTCCTGGCTATTGACTCTTTTGTGCTTGTTGTGGGATTTAATTGAGATGGGTCATTGTTAGTAATTATGAATATTAATTACAAGATGATGAAACGGAGGGATAATGACGGCTCGCTCGCTCGCTAGTGGCTGTGTCAGACGAACTGCACAGGCCAATATGTCGTCTGCTTTTTTAGCACCATAATTGAACACAGTGTGTATGTGCGTGCATTCAATTTGCGATGTCGAGACAACAGTACTCCTCGGCTCTCCCGTTCTATGAAATTCAATAACAATGCTCCGCAGCTCTGATAGTGATGTAGAGATGTATTAGCTTTTATTCTCCAAATGCTTTCAGGTACTTCATCTCCAGGAATCCATCATATTGTTTAATATTGTTTTAAAGGCGACACAGACGCTGCTTGTCTATCCTTCAGATCAGACCTCCTGTGCTCCCCTTTCTGCTAAATCTGATGGAAGTCACTCTGGAAGCAATGTATCAAAGTATTAAATCCTATAATTCAATCTAGGGAATGCGCTCTAGTATTTTATGGTCAAGAAGCCAGTTTAATAATGTGCTGTCTTCCTTAAAGGTATACAGACGCAATAAAAGGATCCCATGAAGGCGATTATGACACCGTGACACATTTTATTTGAGCTAGTTGACATGCACAAAGCATTTCCAGGAATGTCACATATCTATATGCTGTACACATACTTTTAAAGTGTTAAGAAAACAATCTCACCACAAGTTCGCATATACCTTGGCGTTCTTGAGCTTTCAAATGCATCGCTTGTTCTTCATATCAAGAATTAACTGCAGCTTTCAAGCGAACACGAATAATAAATCTTTAATATGCTCAAGAAGAAAACAAAACAAAAAAAAAATTGAAGGGAACAAAAAGCTCCAGCGGTTAAATGGACCTTGTGGTGAGATTGTTGTACTTACTATTGCAAAGTGATTGATGGGATCGGTTGTTAATGAAATTCCACTGTGTTCACAATGGCTGTAGGATTTCATTTGTCTCAGACTAACAAAATGACACTTAGAGAGTCGGCGACTGCAGACTGCATCAGTGCAACAGTTTGGAAAGCCACTGTTAAGTTATATATCACACTTACTATTGTGTTCAGCCCCTTTGGTGTCGTTTAATCAGTTTAAGCATGGAACGGAGTAGAGCATTTTACGTATTTCTGTATAACATTAAATATTCATTATTTAATAAGAAACAGTCAGTTTCGGAAATTACACCATCAGGCACTAAGGAGTCTGATTATCAAGCTTGGACCCCATTTCTCAAAAAATAGCTTTTCAGGGCTTTTAAAAACTGGTTGAAGCTAATCATTAGGTATTCCTGCTCATCAAATTTGTATTGCTGAGATCTGTGGCCCAGTCTATGCTATGATGCGATATTGGCTCAGCAAAATGAAAATAAAAACACGTCTTGCAAGCAGAAAAATGACAGAGTAGCCTGAAACATCAACAGACTGTATGCGTATTTGTCAGCAGTGCATAGATTTATCTGGCGTCTGTTTTATTGTTGCTCGTCTGTTACATGATATGCAATATAACAAGTTTCTTTAATCACATATTTCCAAATGGCGGAAATGTCAGATTGCGTATGAATAGATTGGGGCTGCTGCCCTGACTGCATTTGCATTTATGTCTGCAAAGTCGTCTGGCTTCCTGTTTGTGCGTTTGTGCGCGTGCGTGCGTGCATTTGTGTGCGCAGCCTCTGTTTGTCTGTGTCTAACTGCATGTGTGGCCCGTTAATCTCAGCCACAATATGTCGTCTCACCTGCTCTCAGAGAAAATAAACTACAGATATTGGCTGCTAACAAAGGCTTTAGTGGCTTCTAATACTGTATGTGTGTGGAAAAAGCACACATCTTGTAGCATGGTGCGTGTTTGTTGCAGGAGATAGCTCTGTGTGGATCAGCTCCCCAAACTCGAAGGGCTAATTCATCTTTCTCACGCCTCGTTAGGGAATGCTGGGAGTCTGATTAAAGATTGAATATTTCATGGCGGGTTTGGTTTATATCGCCGGCCACCTGCTCTCTCTCTCTTTCCCTCTCTCTCTCTCTCCTTCTTTCCTCTCTCCGTCCATCACCCATTATCCTCCCCGCTTTCTCATTTTCTCTCCCTCTCCCTCTTCTCCCGTCTAGTCACTCCATCTCCATCTCGTTCTATTACTCCATTTCTTCTCTCTCGATCATATTATCCCTTTCACTATTCTGCCTCACCCTGTCTGTGGCTCATGTCTCTCACTTTCACGCACGCACGCACGCACGCACACACACACACACACAGACATTTCCTCCCTCTGCTTTCTTTCTGCTTGTTTCCCTCCTGCAAGACAAATTCCACAGCAGCCAATGGTCACACATCAATGTGATGTTCAAAAAGTCAACTAATCTAAATAAAAGCAAGGCACATTATACTCTAGCCAAACATTCAATTAGGTGTAAATGTATCCATCTCTCCAAGCTGTATATGTAAAATGTACTCCTTCCTTGGTGTTATTACCCATTACCCTTCAATATATAAATATTAGGAGTTGGGTTGTAAATAGAAACAGTTGGTGGCATTAATTTTAACAAACAGCAACCACAGCAGCTGAATAATGAAGCCAATATTGAAATGGCAAAAACTGCAGTTCCTTGAATGTCCACTTGAGGCTGGCTCCAAAAGTGAGTCGATCCCCCATAGACCACCTTGTTAAAAAGCCCACATTTACAGGAGGAATAAACATGTTGACGGCTAATTAAGAAGGTAAGAGGCGGCTAGCCGCTAGCTGTCTGCTAGGAGCAGCTTCACAGGTCTGTTTTCATTGCACTTATTTATTTATCGATACACCAACTTACCCGAGTATATAAAACTGTTTTCGATTTTTTTCATTATTTTATTTTCCTGATGTCAGCAATCGACCCCCGGGAAGTTGCCACTTCCAACCCAAATTTACATACAGCAGTGTGGAGTAAGGATTGCAATCCAATTGGTGATCTGGCTCCCAGAGACGCAGAAAAGAGAACAAATTTACATTTTCAAACTGAAGAAAACTATTTATAATGCAGTATAAGGAATTTAGACTTAGTTTGTTATGAGCAGCAAATTGAAAAGAAAGAGAAATCGTTATTGAACGCGAGGTTGGTCTTGAGAACCTTAAAATTCAAATGTGTTGTATTGGATTATTTTTATGAACTATTAAGAAATGACATTGACAGAATTTGACGAACGAAAGACAGAATCTCACTGCCCACGATTCAAACATGTGGAAGCGTCCTGCTTTGATTCCTGCTTTTGATAATAGAATTAAAGACAAAGCAACAGTCGTCAAGGATTGTAATTGTGCACTTTCTATCACAGCAGCAGCACATTCTGGACGAATCGAATTCCGTTCTCCCGTTCTACACACACAACCATAACCTCCCAGCAGTGTGTTTGTTTTCTGCAGTATCAAGATACATCACGCTAAAAGATCATAATGAGAGATAATCTGCAGGACTGCTTCCTCGCAAGGAAACACTTAAGAGGATTAATTATGCCAAATTGACTGAAGTTAATTGAATTGAATTCATTAACATGTAGTTGCCAAAATTAAGTATACAAAGTCATTTAAAAGTACCATTAAAGTGGCTTTATTTTGGTATCTCTCTTTGTGTTCTTAGTCGTAAAGTGCTCAGTACAGGCGTGTGTATGTGTGTGTGTATGCATTTGTGTGTGTGCATACTCTCTCGGTAACCTAGCATCAAGGTTCATGATGTCATGAGACATGCAGACGAGGTCAAAACGGCTCATCAACACCCTGAACAATTCAAGCAGTTATTTGACTATATATTTAAAACATGAGGCTCATGTAAAACCAGGTCTCCGGCTGCATTATTAATACATGTTACTCCACTTATGTCACATTTTGTAGTTTATGCACCAAAGCATCCCATTTAAACTCGGACCTATGTTAAATCGCTGCAATACAGCCGTAGCTACATATTATGACCTCAACAGACTCGGGTCAGTCCATGTAGACGGAACAATTTGAGGCATTCAAACTGGCATTTGTCCGTAGTACTTCTGAAACAATGTATGTGGCTTTAGTTTGGTTTGGCTGACATGCTAGAAAACAGCTTTTGGATATCGAGCTCCTCAGCTACTTAAACACTCAATGTTGAGCACCTTAACAACAACCTTAGCAACCAAGGCTGCAGAATGGACAGAAATACACACAACGAGACAACTACAAACCGAGCATTGACAGCAGGTGTAAGAGACTGGAGGAGCTGGAGCGACTTATTGAGGAACTGGAAAACAAATGTGACTAATGGCGTTTTGGCAGCTTGGTGCCACGTCTCTCTGACACCGAGGGCATGAGCATCTCCAGCAGTTTTTAACAGTCTGACATTTAAAGGGCATCACTTTCTCTCCGTCACAGAGACAAGAGACGCACGGGGTTGCACAATATGCCTGAACCAGCACACACAAAACTTAAGAGACAAACCTAAGTTTAAAGTTATACTTTGCAGCATTAGATTTGGTTTGATTTTCAGGTTCAGTTTTTGGTTGGACTGGTCACTGATGAGGTGTGTGCATGTGTGTGTGTGTGTGTGTGTGTGTGTGTGTGTGTGTGTGTGCGATAGGAATGTGAGTTCTGCAGGGGAGGAGGCCCGGAGGAGGATGAGGGAGTGTGAAGGCTTGACAGATGCTCTGCTCTACGTCATCCAGACTGCTCTGGGCAGCAGTGAGATTGACAGCAAGGTAACACACACACAAGCGAGTGCTATGCACACATACAAACTCCTATAGTCTCAGTAGCTCATGTACACATCAATAAAATAACAATACGTATGATCTCATTTAACAAGCACAGTCAATAGAAACTTTACAGTCATAGCAACAAAATCATAATATAGAAGACAATGTTTCATAGGTGTATGAATGTATTGTACTGTGTGTGTGTGTGTGTGTGTGTGTGTGTGTGTGTGTGTGTGTGTGTGTGTGTGTGTGTGTGTGTGTGTGTGTGTGTGTGTGTGTGTGTGTGTGTGTGTGTGTGTGTGTGTGTCTGTTGAGTGGAGGCTCTTCACAAGTAGATGTGTAGTTTTTAATCCGCAGAAATCCTTCAGGAGATCAAAGTCTGTGACTGTTGATTGCATAGCCACTCACAACAATAGGATTAGTGTGTGTGTGTGTGTGTGTGTGTGTGTGTGTGTGTGTGTCTGCCTTTACTACTGTGTGTGCACACAAGGTTTGATGTGTGTGTTTGTGTGTGTTAACTTGTTTGGTTTAATGCCTATACTGCACAGTATATTCATGTGTTTGTGTGTGTGCATACATAGGTACAGACGTTTGATTTAATTGTGTCTGTTTTCCATCTCTCCTTCTGTTTCTCCTCCTCTTCACACTTCTATCACCACCGTCTTCTTCCCTCTTCCCTTTCTTTTCCTCCCTCTGTCTCCTTCTGCCCCGTCAGACCGTGGAGAACTGTGTGTGCATCCTGAGGAACCTGTCGTACCGTCTGGCTGCAGAGACGTCTCACAGCCAGCAGGGGGGGTCTGAGGAGCTGGACGGCCTGTTGTGTGACACCGGCGGGAAGGACGCCGAGAGCTCCGGATGCTGGGGCAAGAAGAAGAAGAAAAAGAAGGGTCACGATCAGGTAGGGTCCCAGGTGCCGTCCTGTTTTCTCTCTGTATATAGATATGACACCTGTAAACTTAAGCAGGAAGTTTTAATTCATGCTTCAGTTGTTAATATGCCCTACAACCTTTGGGTGTCCATGATTCCAAACAACAAGACATAATTACACTAATACAGAGTGAAGCTTTACACACTTTTGCCATCTTTAACTTCTTGAAAGTCAGAAAGGAAGTTTCTGTGTTTAAAAAAAATGAATAAATATGCATCCTTGTCATATCATTTACCACAATAAACAATTATCTCTGAAAGTACGTATAAACATGAATCAAACATATTATAGACAAGAATAAATAGTAGCCACGCAAGGAGTAACAGTAAACCCCTCACGACCATACAGGTGCACCATGTGGGGAACCACTTCTAGCGATAATTCAGAGAAAAAGTAATTGGTACGCACCATCTGTTTATTTTATCCTTCTAATTTGCATTACTTTTCCTACATGTTGTTATATTTATATTTATATTGTCTCCATCTCCCAACATACCTTTGATGTTTTAATGCTTTTACTGTGTATTTCATGTCTGTTGTGAAGTATTTTGTGCCGCGTTTCTGTATGAAAGGTGCTAGTTTATCATTGCTAAAGCCATACCGTACATTAATATTATCCACATGTTGATTATTATGAAGGATTTTGCATTTGGCCAATTTGGTTTTATCATTCCATAGCAGAACAAATGTAATTTAGTTTTAAATAAGGTGACCTAAAGTAACGTTCATGTTATCAGCCATTGATTTTTGCTTATTTTCTATATCTGTGCTCCATTGGTTCTCCCTGAGCTTGCGTGATTCTGGCAACAGTTTTCAGTTTTCTGTCAGATTTCATTAGTTTTACCCAAGATTCAGTCTGCTTAAAAGTATTAAGGAGTACAGGACTCCGAGTGGAGTTGTTATGTTTGTACTTTAAAAGGTCCTTATAGTAAATTTGCTTGTCTTGTACTTTACTCCTGCCTCATTTTTGGAAAGTGGATGTTATCCTTTGAAAACACGAGCCAAAAGCTTTGGATGTTACAGAAGATTTACTCAGTAATCAGTTTTATTATTATTATTGTATGGCGGGCGACACAGTGGGACAACATGCTGAGGTTAATTGTTGACTCTAAATTGCCCGTAGGTGTGAGTGTGTGAGTGAATGGTGTGTGTCCCCCATGATTGGCTGGCGACCATTTGGGGTGTATCCCTGCCTCTTGCTGTAATGCGCTGGGATTGGCTCCAGCAGACCCCTGCGACCCTAATGAGGAATAAGCAGGTATAGAAAATGAGATGATTGCATGGCACTATAGGCCCTCCGATACATTTTTGTAGGCCTGGTTTAATATACAACACAATTGTATAGAATATAGTACAGTAGGGTCCATGAGAAATATTGTAGACCCCTGATCTAGTGTGTATTTTATGTCTTTCTGTCCCAATATGTGTTTTCTTTGTCATCATTTTATTCTCCTTCCTGTGTAAGAACGCATGTGTTGTTTCTACTTGAGGAACATTTGCTTAGTTCATCTACGGTTCGCACTCTGAAGTCTTGACTGAATATTTATGAATGCGTTGCGGCTTTCTTTGATATTCATGATGTTTGAGCCGGAGTTGTTTTCCGCCTCAGCTACTGACACCTTCCACCTGGATTATTTAGGGTCAGGTCTGCAGAATGAGATGACTCACGGCTGCACGACATGTTAAGAAGAACTAGACAATGCTGTTAATTTGATCAGCTAGTCACTAGTCTGCCACAATCCCTGTTGTGTGATTATGTTTTGTGTTTTTCTGTGAAAGGATGACATGATCATCTGTGTATTCAGACATGTTCACGACACCCTCGAGTCAAAACGTCACGACTCATTCTTTGCTGTAAAAACGATCGATGACGAACCAAAAACTATTCAATTTGCGAGGTTTTTACACAGCGCCATCGGGGGATTATGGTTTTACCTGCAGATTAAGCCATGTTAAACTTTCTGTATAACGAATATGTGCTCAGAATAAAAAAAAAAACGATTTAATATTTCTCTCTGGATTTCCTGCATCTGTCCATCTGTTGCCAACAGGCAGACTTTCATCCTCCGTTTAGATGAGGGGGGTGAAAAAAAAAAAAAGTGAAGAATTGGCAGAACGCTAACCGCTGCCTTGGAGCAGGCTCTAACCTCTTGTCATGCTAATAAGCAATCAGCATCACATTATGGTCGAGTGTAAGACGTCTTTTACAACTTTTAGTGAAGCCGCGGGGGAATAAGAACCCAGCACTTCCGGTGGAATCGGGCGGGTGAATTGCTCATTAGCCCCCGTATGCCTTTTAGCCCCCTTTTTTCTAGCAAAGACAGAGAAAGGAGAGTTCAAAACGGTCGTGACGATCCAGGCTTCTGACTTGCGATCGTCGAGCAAAGCCTCGGCTAACTTTTTTGGCGTTTCCAGGCAGAGCGGGGGCGACGAGGGATATTAAAACTAAACCTGTGAATAGATTGTGAAGGGACAAATCAAAACCTCCCCACAATAATATAACACGTAAACACCCCCCCCCGACCCCCCGCCCCTCGCCACTTTCTGTCTGTCTCCACTCCAGTGCAGCTGTGGGTGATTATCCTGAAGTAGCGATCGGGGAGCTTGTTGGAGAGGGCAAAACTCTATCAACTGTGGGTAATTAGAGGAGAGAAAGATGAGAGGAGAGGAGGATATGTCGATTAAGATGAGATATAATGGGGGAGTCGAGGTAAGAGCGAGCCGAGAAAATAGAGTCAGGAGAAAGAGGAAGTAGTAGAATAACAAGATCAGTGACAGACAGGAAGACAGCGAGTGGAGTGACACAAAACATTTTTCTCATCCCATTGTGTGTTGGCTTAACATGTGTCATCTCAGATTACTGACTGAATTTTGTGAAGCCCAGTGAGGCAACTGTGTTGTGATGTTGGGCTATAAATAAAATTGAATTGAATTGAATTACATCATTACATATGGGAGGAGGATGGGAGCAGGAGATTATTTTTTTTATATACAAATATAATTAAAAAAGAATACTAGACAAAACAAAACATGGCATGAAGATATAGAGTAGCTATTATATGAAGGGAAAATGCAACATAAGTGCATATACAGTTCTGAAAAAAATAAGAGACAACTGCAAAATTGTCAGTTTTTCTGATTTTATATACTGTATATATATATATATATATATATATATATATATATATATATATATATATATAGAGAGAGAGAGAGAGAGAGAGAGGGAGAGAGAGAGAGAGAGAGTTTTCCACATCAGAGGGTTGGTGGTTCGATTCCCGGCTCCTCCAGGCTACATGTGGATCTAACCTTGGGCAGGATGCTTAACCTCGACTTGTTCCCATTGGCTGTGTGAATGTGTATCCATGCTGAGGCAGTAGAGCTGATCAATTTTAAGCAAAAAATGAATTGTGATTTTTTTTTTCTGGCAGGTATTTCCATTCCGTTTATGATTTTCTTCAAATCCAGTCTCAGGGCACAACAACATTTACAACCATTACAAAAATCTTACATCATCATACAATTAAAACAATAAATTCCATAGCTCTAATGCAAGAATAAAAACTAAAGTGAAAACCTGGGCGACATGGTGGTGCAGGTGCAGTTAGCGCTGTTGCCTCACAGCAAGAAGGTCGCAGGTTCAAGACCTCCTTGGTCCTGGGTCTGGGACCTTTCTGTGTGGAGTTTGCATGTTCTCCCCGTGTCTGTGTGGGTTTTCACCGGGTACTCCGGCTTCCTCCCACAGTCCAAAAACATGCTGAGGTTAATTGCAGACTCTAAATTGCCTGTAGGTGTGAATGTGTGAGTGAATGGTGTGTGTGCCCCACGATTGGCTGGCGACCATCTGGGGTGTATCCCTGCCTCTCGCCGTAACGCGCTGGGATAGGCTCCAGCAGACCCCTGTGACCCTAATGAGGAATAAGCAGGTATAGAAAATGACTGACTGACTAAAGTGAAAAACTGAATTCATACGGAGTCATTTATTAACAGGCAACATGTTATACTTAGGCTACATCCAGTGTTTGAGCAACGGCAGTTATTACCACTGAACTTAAAGTAGTGCAGGATCAGGGAGGCGACACATGTAAAATAGTTGACGAAAACAAAACCAGGGTTAGGATAACAGCAGGAAAAAATCACGATTTAAAATGATCAACCGTTCAGGCCAATTAGGCTCCTTGTGTGGTAGCCACTGCCATCGGTGTATGACTGTGTCGAGTGGGTGAAAAGACTAGAAAGGTGCTATACGAATGCAGCCAATTTACCATTATTATGGTGATGCCACAATATTATGTTACCAGACAGAATACTACGAGTTTAATCAGTTCCTCCCACTTCCTCTGACTGTGTGTCACATTTCATGGACGGCTCGTGCTGCGGTGTGCACGGTCAGTCGGACATTGATTGATGCAGGCACACACGAGTGCAGGTCGCAGACCTCTTCTCTGATACAAAACGCAACAGTAGTACCCAAAAAAAAAAAAAGAAATGTCACAAAAAAGGACAAATCCTTCTGGAGCAGAGACAAACTGTTGGATGAGCTATTCTTTTTTTGTGTGTGTGGGGGGGGTTCCCTATACCTGAGTGCAGTCTTCCAGGCTGATATATGGGTTTATTTGTCCGAGTAAAGTCTCGCAGGAAGGTCGCCAGGTTTCAGTTTTATTTACTTTGGGTTTTATTTGGGCTCCTACACGGATCAGTTTAGTTTATTTAGTTTATAAAAGGACAGCGTGCAACTGCATTGATCATAAAACAAATGAAATATGGTTGCACCAGATTTAGCGAACCGTATTTTTTTTTTTTCCACTTGTAGTTCTACACATAAAAATCAGACTATAAATAAAAAGCAACATGAAAAAATAAAAGATTTTGAAAAAAAATACACATTCTTGATTGTCTTAAATTAGAACTTTTAAAACTTAGAGTTGCGTGTGTTTATGTAATGTAAATTGCATATAAATTAAGCCTGTAAATAGGCTGCAATGTGCACTAGGTATATTATTATAGTAGCTCACTTCTATAAGCTACAGATGGTAAGATAATAAAATATTACTTGAAGTGGAAGTCTACATAAGAAATGTGAAGTAGTGACAGCTGTCAAAGCATTCTGTGGGATATTATGGAACAATGGGACACGGAGGTTTTATGCACTTTCTAATCAGAAGATCCAACTACCACACTGTGCTCAGAAAAGCATATTTGTAATAATAGCAAATAAATTTGATAAATGTCACATAGAGGCTCGGGCCCTGCTTACGGATGTTCCCTGTGTGTCTATTGATCGTTTACTAATCACCGCCCTGTTCCTTTACTGTTGCTAAGTAACTAAGGCAGCGACTGACAATTTCTTTTCCCCAACAATGTGCGAAATACAAAATGTAAGTGTTGTGATGAGGCTAGCTAATTGAAATGACATTAGCTCCAGGTTTGCTGAAAACACTGTCTGTGTTTGACATTTTCAAATTAAAGTTAAACAAAAACACTGAAGGTGTGTTAAAGCTGCTGTGGCTAGACAGTGTACACTATATGTCAAGCTGAAAAAAATGAAGGCTATATAAAAATATAAAATATTGAATAAAAGCAATGAATAGAAACAATAATTTAGCCAAGACCATATGGTAGAAATATGTTTTTACAAGAAGGTCTTCAGCCCTTTATTAGGGAATAGCTAACAGGACCTTGTCAAAAGATCACATGCTACAGGCCGGTGAATAATGATCTAGAAGCTCAGCCAGTGGTAGCTCGGTGCGGTACCACGCAGGACCTTAAATGTAAAAGTAAAATTTTAAAATCAACTCAAAAACAGACAGGCAGACAGTGAAAAGAAGCTGAAATAGGGCAGATACGATCACGCTTTTGTGATTTGGTTGCAAGCTTAGCGGCTGCGTTTTTCGACATCCTGAAGCCAAGCAATCACGTTTCGGCCAAGGCATGTGAACAAGGTATTACAATAATCCAGGACGTTAGAGGAGATAACACCATTTTTTAATCCATCCCTTACATTTTGGCTCTTGTACTTTGATTTTGGAGCACCCACACTCTCCATGAGCAGAGTTTACCTCTTTCTAGGGTTTAGTGAACAGCCAATTGACAGATGTACAGATTGACAATTTGTATATTAAATAATAGAATGTCTAAGTACAGTAAATGTTTTGGTATTGCTGGATTATTTCACAGCAATTGCTGATGATATAACATGGCTGCATTACATTAGACCCGATTCAAAACCTTTATTGAATGCAGCTTGGTTGGAATCATTAATTTGGAACATTTGTAATCCTTTAAAAGTTGATAAATAATATTACCTAGTCCTGGTGTTCAGTCCTGTCACCACTGAGCTTCTAGTTTCCAGAATAAAAAAGGCGTATACAGGATATGAAACAAGTCCTGTGTCTTGTCCAGGGCAGAAAGGGATGATTGAAAATGAAAAATAGTTTTTTTTTCTTTTTTGTAATGCAGCTATTCGTCAACATAATGTAGTCAAATGTCAGTGCCACCGATCTGTGTGAGTTATACTGCAGTGTCACTGAAGAAAGCTCCTGCATTCAAGAGCTTTCTTGACGTGTTCGCGGTTATTATTGACGTTCGATGTTTCACAATGCATCATCTAAGCAGGAGAAAATGTCAGATTTCAATTATAGAGGAGACAGAGAAACAAAATGCACAAATAGATGAATGCCACCTTATTCATACACTGCTTATGAATAGTAAATCTGTCTTCTTTCCAGGGCGGGGTGGGTACCTCGCTACGCACACACTCGCGCACACTCACGATTCAAAATGCCTTTCTCTCCTGAATTATGTCTCATCTTTTTCAGTGGGATGGCGTCGGCCCATTTCCAGACTTGGCGGAGCCCCCGAAAGGCATCCAGATGTTATGGCACCCAACCATTGTCAAGCCGTACCTCACACTGCTGTCTGAGTGCTCCAACCCAGACACCCTAGAGGGAGCAGCTGGGGCCCTGCAAAACCTAGCTGCTGGCAGCTGGAAGGTAAGGACTAAGAACTGTGGCTTTATCGTTGTGATGCTAAAGAGGCATCGGCAAGGATGCACTGCTGCAAAAAAGTATTTTGAAAGTGAGAAATCTTGGGGAAATCCAATCCCCCCCACTCCCACCCCACCAGCTCCTGGTCATTTTGTGCTGTGGGGATTGCAAACTCTCTCTCGTTGGCCTTTTAATGAACTATGTGGCAAATAGTTCTCTGGTGTTAAAGACTCAGGCAGGAATTTGTCTAGTAATAAAAGTATCTTATTTCCATCAGTGTTAAATATAATGATGGATACTACACAGAAGACCATTGACAGAGGACTATTTTTTTTTTAGATAAAATTTATTTATTTGATGTTTTCCAGCATCATATCAGTGTTAACTTTGTCAGACGAGACTAGACCAAACATATTCATCAATGATGTTTTTTTTTTCATAATGAGAACAAGACAAAAGTGAGACAAAATCAATGTTCTTAATCACTGACCGTGATGAAAATAACACACATTTTTGTTGATGAAAAAAAGATGAGACGGAATCTATTTTATTAAATAAAAAATGTATAAAAGAGTGTCTTTCTTTTTTTGTCACAGATGTTTTTTAAATTACAATCAAAGAAGTGCCTTCACTGGATGCGCATCACTTGTATTTCTTCTCCACTGATGCTGCCAGGGGTGTGTGTGTGTGCATGTGCGCACATCCACCAGTGCTGTCGGCACTAAATGCGGCGATGTCTGTTACTTCATCGCAAGAAGCTTACTCTCTGCTGCTGTTTTAACCTGCTGGGTTACAACTTTATTAAACGTTTTAGCATGTAGGGCACATTCAGCTCAGTCCGATAATTCCGGAGTGGTGTCACTTCGAAACATGTCTCTGTGTCACACTGAACTAAACAAAGGTTCCTAACAATAATTCCTACTGTTACAGATACCTGGCCAGATTAATTTTGATTAACATTACTATCAAAAGGAAAACTAAACAAAGACTAATGACTAAAAGTATAAAATACTTTGAATTTTAGTGGAATAAAACTAGACTAAGATGCCAGGACTTTTCATTGACTAAAACGTTGACTAAACAAAAAAAAGTTGACTAAATATGACTAAAACTAATATATAGCGCAAGCTTGGAAATGATAATAATTCTACACTTGATACCTCTTTTTTTCATGAATTGGCCATGACAGAAAAAGCTTATCAATACAGTATCAGTCAATTTGACTAAAAATCTTCTCAGATCTTTACATATTTCAAAGTAATACATTATGTAAAAAGTAGTAATTTACCAAAATTGCAACAATATTTCAAAGGAAAGGAAGAACACCAATTATGCGATCACATCATCAGCTTTTTTGACAAGAAAATCACCTGTAGTGGCCACTTATCTTCACTTAGGGTGTGATTATAATACACCGGAACAGAAAAAGAGGAATGAATGAATGTAATCAAAACAAAACGTCTTCGTCCACCTCTGACCCCTCTCCTCCTCGTCTCTGTGCCCAGTGGTCGGTCTATATCCGGGCTGCGGTGCGTAAGGAGAAGGGCCTCCCCATCCTGGTGGAGTTACTGAGGATAGATAACGACCGGGTGGTCTGTGCTGTGGCCACCGCGCTGAGAAACATGGCCCTGGATATCAGGAACAAGGAGCTCATTGGTGAGTAGCTCATCCACAATAATGAAAGCTATAACAAAGGAGCTGCAGTTTAAACATCACAAATTAAGAAACGGGAGCCGGTTCAGTGTTTGGGTTCATGTCATATCCAGTTTAATTGTTTGTTGTTGTTTTATTTTTGTATCCAGCACCATCTGAAGTTTTGTGGTGGAGCGCAAGACTCTTTGTTGTCTCTTAAAAAAGTGGTGTAATCACTAATGCAAATCATCTTTGTCTCAGAAGTTTCTCTGAGTGTAAATTCTTGATACTAGAGGAGTAAAATGCCTTAATTGAAGAAAATGACACTGTGAACGAGTGTGGTTATCTCCGCCCACATGCAGAAATGCTTTACAGGTCTTTTTGGGGGTCTTTTTTTTTCACTGAAAAACCCATCAGTCAAAACCTCTTAACACAGTCCACGCAGCAGAAGTCTATGTGGACCAAACTGTGAATCATTTTTCATGGCTTTCATACAAAATGCATCCAGTGAACGCATTCTCCACAATCCATGACCTCTTTTCTCATTCATACTGCACCACCTGTAAAACACAGTGCGTGTCACTGTGTAACACACATTTGAAACAGAACGATGGCAAATTCTGTGCATATCTACGGCAACATATCGAAATATATAGAAACTCTTCACAGTATGTGAAAGCTGTTTGTCTCCTTAGGAGCAGCGGTGAGATATTTGTCTACAGATGTACAGATAGTTTCTTTCTTTAAGGAGAAGGTAGAGTTGCTCCTGCTGATCATTTGATGCTTGATCTTCCCCTTGGAGTGATGTCTGTAATAAACTCTGCTTTTCTGCTGGTCCCCATAGCAACAGCCACATGCCTCCTTCCATTTACTCTGTCTGATGCTTCAGGCTGTGAGCTAAGCTGTGTGTGTGTGTGTGTGTGTGTTGTCTAAGTGAATGCGTCTACTCTTGAGCAAACCGTATGAAGGTTGTAATGTCATACATCGCACTGCCACGGGCCATGCATGTATATTTTGATCGGACATAACATCCGCCCTCACTTGTGTTCGTGGTTAACATGATGAAATTGCGTTAGAGACACATCATATTGTGTAGTTTCATCCTTGAGGCTTTCATCTGTAGATATCAATACTGTCTGCACAGACCGCTCCGCTGTGAGCCAACTTTATTGCAGCACTGTTGCAAAATTGATTGAGAGCTTTCACTCGCGGTGTTTGCAATAATGCGAATATTGCCGGTGCCACGAGGATATGGCAGCAGTCACATCGAGCTGTTTACGTGGCTCTGGTCGTGTTTGACAACTTAACATAATATGCTGGCTCATCTTTGTGAGTTACTTTGATTATCTGAAGAGAATTGTGGTTTTCATTGCTGAAAAGTTGAATCGAGGGAGTGCGTGCTGTAGGATCTGAAGCCAGTGCTCGATGGTGTTTCCCACCACTATAACTATTTTTCTTGACTTTTGTCTGTAAATGTTACTGGTGCTTTGTTCACACACATATCCTCATACACACACATGCTTCGTGATTTCTGCTGACTGCCATCTTGAAGTCCATAGTAGCTCTAGGTAGTCCATCGCTATAGATATACATTGCGGCAACTGCGCAAATGCAGTAATAATGTACATAATTATATAGTGTCATTCTTTGGCATTAGTTGTTTTTTTTTCAGTCTGGACGTGATACTCTCTTGCCACAGTGGGGAAACTCACATTGTATGAATATAAATCATCACCGGGTCGCCCCACCACCCCGGGGTGATGACCCAATCAGATTTAGGGGCAGAGGGCACAGTGAGTAAGATTGTCTGATGGCAATACTGGTGCGTCATGGGACATGTAGTCAGTCAGTTTTAAATCACGTGCTCTGTGTTTCCATCACTGCCTGACAGCAAAGCAACCAGGTTGCATGTTTACTTCCCTCTGAAGCGACTAAGAGTTTGACGGATTTATCAGTTGAGATAAGGAAGAGAAGTACGGAAATATTACAGTATATTTAACGTTCAGCACCACACGTCACCAACTCTCTGCTCCTAGTGGGTGAAGTTCAATGAAAGTATTAAACTGAACTGTCAATGAACCTATTGACTAACTGATATTATTCCACCTCCCTCCCCCCCAATCTGTCACTTTCACTGCCTGTGCTCGCAGGTAAGTACGCCATGAGGGACCTGGTTCACCGTTTGCCCGGTGGCAGCAACAACAACAACAGCAGCGGAGGAGGAGGAGGAAGCACCAACAGCAGCAGCCTGGTGGGCAAAACCATGTCAGACGACACCATCACCGCTATCTGCTGCGCACTGCACGAGGTCATCACCAAGAACATGGAGAACACCAAGGCCCTGAGGGACGCCGGCGGCATCGAGAAGCTCATCGGCATCGCCCGCAGCAAAGGAGACAAGTAAGCCGAATGGGAACATGCTGTCAGGTGGCACAGGTATAAAAGAATGTATAAAAGAATCCAAAAGGCGCATCATGGCCCAGCCTTTATGCTGCAGCCAAATTCACAACTTTATGTCATAGTTGCTGAATTTGTTTTTCCATTTATTCAGAATAAAACAAAAACTTTCAAATTACAACCACTAGAATTTAAAGAGCTGCTATTTGATGTTTCTAAGAATATATAAAAATATCAATTAGGGGTGCCTCAGACTAAGCTTTCACATAGTTCAATCTGATTGTTCTAGTCCATAGACTTATTATAAGTAATGGATGGAACCTCTGGTGGTTTAAGTACTTGTGTTTTCAAGCTTAAACGTGGGCCAGGCCATCTTGTTTTCTCTAGCCGGAAGTGTCTCTCCCGTGAACTCATTTCGATGAGAGTGTGAAGCTGGAAGGGAGCTGCGCCAGCCTCAAGTGGCCAATCGAGGAAGTGCAGTTTTTGGCACTTTTGGCAGTTTTTGCCCCTTGGTCAAGTCAAGTCTGCTTTTGTTTTCCTTGTTCATTGATCCCTATTCTTATTTGTGACGTACTCTCACTCATTATTTGAAAAGTTTACATTACGCTGACTTCATAATGATTTTATTAATAATAATAATAATACATTTTATTTGTATCGCACTTTTTTGGGCACCAAAATCATTTATATTATTAATTAACACAGAATAAAACAAAGGAACACAGAAGGTATTGAATTTAAAAACATACAGTAGAAATTTGAAGAGGTGATTCTTGAGGGCCTGTGTAAAAGAGGGTAGGGTGGTTGATTGGCGGATGTGGACGGGGAGGGTGTTCCAGGGGGAGAGTGAAGTAACAGAAAAGGCCCTGTCACCCCAGGTCCAGGGCTTGGACCTTGGGATTGCCAAGCGGTTGGTGTCAGCGGACCTGAGGCGAGGAATGGGGGGTGTGGTGACGAGGGGAGGTCAGAGAGGCAGCGGGGGGGGCAAGGTCGTTCAGGGCTTTGTATGCGGTGAGAAGTATTTTAAAGTCTCTCCGGCATTTAATTGGGAGCCAGTGCAGGCTGTGAAGGACAGGGGTGATGTGTTCCCGGCGGCAGGTGGAGGTGGAGTGCACGTGCTGTTTGTAGCAATGACGCGTTGTGTTTCGGACAGGAGGAGACGTATGTCACTCGTGTCTGGACGGGGAGACGAGCTGAGGGTGTTAATGGTATGTGGGGCCTGTATGTGGGGGGCTGCTGTATTAGAGGCACAGCGAAAAAAACAAGAAAAAAAAGCAGAGCAGGTAATAAACAGGTATAGGTGCTGACACCCAACCACGCATCAATTACTGTACGGCACAGATTATCCTGCTTATTCTTATTTATTGGTTACACAGTATTTACTTACTTTGTATTAACCAAATCCCTCACTCACCAGGTAATATGTAAACCTTTAATACTGATTTTGGAGTTTGAATAACATGCCATTGTCAAATCGTTGAAGCTTCTAATTATTTGGGTCAATCCCTAATAATAATAATACTAATAAATAATGAATAATAGCTTTTAGAGATTCCTGCAGCACGGTCACTGCACTCACAGGATGTAGAGCTACACCGGATATAATCTGAATTTAATCGTCTCCATATTTCCAAAACGTTGATTGTGGGAAGCACACTTCTGAATATTAATGCCTCGCCGGCAGCCTGCTGCTCGGCATGTTGTTATTTGTTCATTAAGCGGAGCACATAGCAAACAGGTGGAGTGGGAGACAAACGGTGACGAATTCATCAGGCCAGTGGACAAGTAGGTTGAGCGACAAAAGGGGGCTGCAGCGTGTCAACGGAGAACAAGGAGGTGAATGCAGCAGAGATGCAGGAGGAGTGGGAGAAAGAGAAGAAAAGGCTCAGAGAGGCTGTGCTTGTTTTACAGCTACAAGTCAACAGGCAACACAGTCAACAAGAATTAAGGTCCAAAGATTATTTGACCGTTCCTCCCTTTTTTTTTCGCTGTCTACACAGTCTGTTTACCTCCCCACCTGCAGTTTGCTTTTATTTATTTAGCAGCTGACAGTAGGCCTGGAGACAGAAAACACACATGGGGAGAGGGGCTGCCAAACTTCAGATAGAAAAGGTTTTATTGCCTTTGTTTTATACCCCAAAGTTGCTATATGGAAGGTATAAATCCATAAATATGATTTATTATCAGATTTTCTCTTTCTTCAATGACCATTTTAAACAGTGCGAGATGCTTAGTGTCTCTGCATTACGGCCGTTTCTTCGCCGTGGTGTTTGAACACCTCACCCCAGCCCATAACAAAACCAAACACAGTCAAGCTTTATCCTGTATGTGTTTCTCCTCTCTGCTGAATTCCCAGACATAGTCCTAAAGTGGTGAAGGCGGCGTCTCAAGTCCTCAACAGCATGTGGCAGTACAGAGACCTCCGCAGCCTCTACAAAAAGGTAAAGTCTCTGTGGCAGGATGGGCTCTGGCCCTAATAAGCCATAAATATCAATGACACGCTGAAAAGTGAGCAATCAGAAGGACATCTTTTCCTCTCTCTCTCTCTCCAGGACGGCTACGCTCAGTACCACTTTGTCGGCTCTTCCTCCACGATAGAGAGAGACAGACAGCGACCTTATTCCTCCTCCCGCACTCCGTCCATCTCTCCCGTACGAACCTCGCCCAACAATCGATCAGGTGAGCGCGCCCCCCACACAAACACACACACACAAACACACACACACACAAACACACACACACACATACACACTCCCCCGTCATCCCTTTTGTCCTCTATCACTCTTTCCGTCAGTACAGTCCAGTCAAACAAACTGTCTGAAGTCTGCTTTAACCTTCACACTACAGCGGCTTCCAACAAATTAAACTGCTGCCAGGTAAAATCCTTGCACAGTGCCTCCTAAAGAGTCCGTCCTTGCATTGTCGAAATTAGGGTTTGACTAATATGAGCCATCCAAGGACTCGGCTTTTCTGGACTGATGATAACGTCCTATGCTGATCAGTGGTAGAAAGTCGTTTACTCGATTACTCTGCCGCACTGCAATCGCTTACTCGAGTACCGAACCACAAACCCCCCTTTTTCCCCGATTCGTACTTCTACTGCATTTATTTGACAGCTTTGTTTACTAGTTACTCTACAGATCACAACAATTGGTACAAAATCTAATCAGCTAATAAATCACAATGTGATATTTTAAATGAAGCTACGAGCCGCATGTAAAGTCGTGCAATATTATGGATGCTTGCACATTATTGCGCCCATAATATTCCAATAATATCATACTGTATAGATTATTATGAAAAGAGACATTCTGCATAATAAATAATTTATTCATGATGTATTTTGATGCTTTGATATACTTTCTTGGCCGGTTTCAGCCATGTCTAGAAAAACAAACCAATACATATACTGTAATTCAATTCAGTTTGAATTAAGAACATTTCAATGGGTTTTGTGAGGCAGAAGAAAACTTGCCACCAGAACTGGATTCTTTGAACCGTCAGCCGTCGTTGGCAAAGTGACAAACGCTGTAGTTTGGGAGCCGATTTCCCGTTTTTTTGTTTCTTCCGTCTACAAGCGTGCAACCACTTACAGATGCTACATCAAGACTTGTTTTGTTTATTCACACTGCTGCAGAAAGCCAAAAAAACCCCCCAAAAAACACTCCTTTATGAGGAAAATGCTGACACACAAATAGCATTGTACTGCAAGTGCAGATATCACAGTAGACTGATGATATTAGCGGAGCATTTACATAATGAACATATGGATCAATGCTGTGTTATAATGTACAGAGGAACAATAAATAGACAAAGAGACAGATGCAACATGAGGCTGACAGGCTGCGTCATAGCCGACAGCGTCTATGCGAAGGCTGTTGATAATGATTTGAATATTAGAGGAAATATTTCTGAACCATATGGCGCTGAATCAATAGCCATGTTTCTTCCAACAGGGGCTAACCAGATCTAACGCATTGTCTGATCCCACCAACCCCCATCTCAGTCTAGCGTTTAGTGTTTTCTTTTACCCGACTGTGTACATATTTACTATGACAATTTTAGAATTTGCTCCTTGTAGGACTAAGTGTTTCTTTTGGGCGGGTAAGGCAGATACAGACAGATACAAGTGCCTGTGGGAGTTGAAGATAGTTAATAGAGGGTAAGAAATGCTCCCGGGGAGAAAGGAGCGTGAGAGAATTAGATGTACTGTACATAAATCGTAGTAAATAGAGGTGCTGAGAGAATGGCCCGCAGCCAGACAGAGACAAAAAAAAAAAAAAAAAAAAGAGAAGAGAAGAGAAGAAGACAGAGCCAAAAGTAAAGCAGACATGGGGAGGAGGGATGACCTCTTTGAAATTACACCCTGGTCGAAGAGCCGAAGATTTGAGAGTCACAGTACAAACAGCGCCTTGTTTCTGCTTACAGCAGGGTGAAGGTTAGAGGAAATAACACATAGAGTGAAGCCTCATAAGGCAGGTAGATGCAAAACCTCCAGAGACAATTTTCCAATCACTCTGGCCTTTCTGCTGTGAAAGAACTCCACTGTAGTGTAAATAATATAATACGCCAAAAGTGTGCTGATGGATTGAAGGTTAAAGATATTCCCCGTGTGTGTGCGTGTGCGTGTCGGTGTGTAGCGAGCGCTCCCACGTCCCCCAGGGAGATGATGGCGCTGAAGGATAGGAAGGCAGACTACGACTTGGCTGGCAACGCCACTTACCATGGCAACAAGGGCGAACACACATCCAGAAAGGACGCCATGACAGGTAGGAGTTTCCACACTTGCACGTCTGGCGCAAAAACACACAGATGTTTTTTTTAACTCTGAAACACCCATGAAGATTCTGGCTAAACCGTGTCAGCGAAAAGGACCTAAATGACAGGAAGTCAATTTAATTCATTATGATAATGTTATTTTTTCCATTTTGTACTCTTTTCTTTGCAAAAACATAGCATTTTAATGGCTATTATAGTTGCCGCTTACACAAATATGCCCCTAAACCAAAAAATATTTATCCCATTTACATAATTCTTTTTGGGGGAATTAGTCTAGAGACCTGGATGATTAAACAGATATATACAAGTCAGGGTTGAAAATAATAATAATCTAAATAAAATGACTCTTTTTGGGAGGGTTTGTCAGAGGAAGGAAGAGGAAGTTGATGACGTTATGTGAGAGGAAGCTCTTGGAAACCTAAGTTTTTTGAGGAAAGGCTGAGACATCCAAATCATCAGGATTCATCCTTTTAGAATCACAGATTTCTCTTAGCGATCCATCCAATAGATGCTGAGATGTTTCGGTTTGGACTGTTTGCAGTTTGCAGCCATAGAGCCACGACACTAGCATAGCTGCAAATAGTTTATCCACCTGACAG
Source organism: Lepturacanthus savala (assembly GCA_030544235.1). Lineage (NCBI taxonomy): Eukaryota > Metazoa > Chordata > Actinopteri > Scombriformes > Trichiuridae > Lepturacanthus > Lepturacanthus savala. The sequence continues at coordinate 18,038,538 of CM060461.1, forward strand.
CCACTACCTGGCTACCCACAGTCGTCTAAGTGCATTTACAGCAATATCCAAGTAACTCACTCTCACCGTCTCTACAGGTCAAATCTCCGGTGGGTCTTCAACACTACACAGAGGAGCATATGTGTCGCCTACTGACGACCTGAAGTACAATCAGGTACGAGTCCTTTCCTGTGTTAAAAACCTTCATTCAGTTCATAACTGCCCTCAAAGCAGTCACGTCTTTTATGTGATGACTTGCTACTACGATCTGTTATTTAATTAAGACAACGAATGACAAAAGAAGGTCCTGGAACAAAAGAAGGAGAGCTCTAAACAGAGTTGGGATAAATATCATAATAATTACTTTTCAACTTTCAAGGTTTTAAGTGCCTTTGGGTCTGACAAAAACGACAAAAAACAACATCTAAACACCCACAACATTCAGCATCTAAATTCCTTTCATTCTTCCCCTTTGCTTCTGTCTGCTGCATTTCAATTCCTCACCCCTCTATGACTCATCTCACCTGAAAGAAACCGCTGCATAGTAAGCTATAGATGGAGACATAATGTCACAGTAAAACTCGAAGCCCTTTTATATATTCTTCGGATATTTAATAGTACTATAGGGAAAACAAATACTATTAAGTCCACAAAGGTTGCTGTAAAGCCATACATTTATAGAGGCCCATTTAAGGATTACTGCAGACTTTGTCTCAGGGTCTGGCTTTCAATTCTACATCGTTGCCAGTAAACGCTCTTCTACGATCTCACGGTCAAACGGCCGCTTGGCAGCAATGTCAGAGGCTGTTTGGATCTCCAAACATGCGACTTGGCAGTTTTCACAGCAATTCAATACCCACCACTGATGGACAGTTCACCCCTGATTAATCAAATCCAATTTTAAGTTGAACTACTTGTTTGTTAGCTAGCTAGCTAAAGTGTCAATGAGCCATACTGCTGTAAACCAAAAACATTCAGGTACAGAAATGTTATATCTGGATTAGACCAACTATTTGAATTACTGCCCTTGTCCAAGTACATATGTGTGGGACGTAAATCTACTTGATGAAGTCATATCACCGCTGCTACAATAGATGGCGATACACTCTTTAGCTTGTTAGTACTGCACCGCTACTGGTTGACCTTTTTGACAACAAAAGTTTAAATACTGGTAAAATAGCAAGTTAGCAACCAAGAGCTAAACTGGCACCAGGGACAATTTTACAAATACAGTATGTGCAACGCATACTTTCTGTTCACTCTACTTACCAAGATACCCTGCTTCTTCTGGTTTGAGTTATTCTCTTATGTTACCACGTCACCGCCATACTGTTCAGAGATCATATAGGATGAAAACAAAAATCCTCCAGCCATGATGAATTTAACGTTCTTACCGACCGCCGCTACGTCTCTTACGTTTTCTTTGTTTATTTAAGATGCACATTATCAAGATCTCCTCCATAGTCACCATGGTTGTTGTCATAAACTTTTGACTCTGAGCTTCCCCCTGGTGGATGTATTGGTTAACATCCATGCCAACATAAAGGACATGTGGGCTGTGACGATAATGTTTGAAACAGACACCTACAATTTTCGTCCTTATGTGGAGCTGAGAGGCTTTAGTCTGACTCCTAGTGATGGGAATTCCCGCTCTTTTTAGTGAGCCGGCTCTTTCGGCTCCCAAACGGCTCTCCGTTTTACCACCTGTTGTAATTCAGCCAGATTTAGCGCTGTTTTGACTTGTGATTTGTATTTGAACATTGAACACATGATCATTTAAATTCCAATAAATTGTAGGCATTCGCATTTACAGTTGTAATATCCCTTGCTACACAAGGCAGACAGAAAATGCCTAAAAATCTAAGCATAGAAATTAAAAGAGTACAGCTATTGACATTTTAATTTAGTTTATTGAAACACACTAAAAAAAACTAGTAACATACTAAAAAAAATAGGAATTAAATACAGCAATCAAATAAATGTGATTTGTTAGAATGAGACCACATTGTTTTATTATAGACTATAAATAATAAGTGCTGCTACACCCACCCTCCCCCTGCTTGGTGGGAGGACCTTTGTCAACCTTTACATGATTGGTTGCACAGCATGCATGCGACACCCGTAGCCAACGCCCACAGCACCTGTAGGTGCTTTTCCAAAAGAGAAAATGACTGCCTGCATCATTTTTCAGAGAAAAAGACTGAACAGTCATGAACGTAGCGATCACTGATGATCTTCGCTCTTCCTCAGGTCTCTTCTCAAGGCTTGCCTTCAGAGCCCTACCCTCCTTTCCAAAACCCACCCCCGCCCGACAGTGTCAACTTCGAGGACCAGGCCTTCTATGAGAACCAGGTCCACGCGGGAGGGCGCCCCCCGCAGGGTGACCTCAACATGCACCTGCAGGGCCTGAAATCCACCGGCAACTATGTAGACTTCTACTCAGCCTCGCGGCCCTACAGTGAGCTCAACTATGAGACCAGCCACTATCCAGCCTCACCGGACTCCTGGGTCTAAGGAGAGATGAGGAGGTGGAGGAGGAAGAGGAGGAGGAGAAGGAGGACGGACGGAAGAATGAAAACGGGGACAGTAGTTGGAAAAGGTAAATGTTTCCCTCCCTCCCCATCCTCCCCTGTAGTTCCTGAGTAGCATCATAGGTAGCAGGGCCCAAAAAGGGGGAGGATGGAGCACAAGAAAGGAGGCGGGACACCGCGCTCCTTTCTGGAGACATTTGACTGAGGAGGGAGAAGGGGGGACAAAAAGGAGGCCCGGAGGAGAGCAGAAGAAGCGGCCATGCATGTGCATGCACACCACCAACAAAACCGATGGACACATTTTCTTTCTGTGTTTAGTTTGTGATCCAACAACTGCTCAGACCTCCTGCACCCGAAGGCCTCTGGATACAGATAACGAGAGAAAGGGGGGACAGACATGAGGAATGAATACAAAGGAGAAGTGGGAAGGGCTGTATATTGAGCTGGAGAAGGACAATGTAAGAGACAAACGGAACCAGTGGACTTGAGGACGGAAGGTTTTTGGATGGCGACCGGGACGTGTCAGAGATCACGGGAAAAACCTGTAAATATGTGGTATAGTAACATGGATTTTAGTAATGTGAAGCACAAAGAAGCAGAGCTGTAGGACATGTAGAACGTCTGTCACACACAAACTTTTGTTTCTCTCTATGGCTTCAGCGTGATGTATCCTCCTCTGGGCAAACAAAGCTTCTGGACTTTGCCATTTGTAACAGTTTTTTTTTTCTTTTTCTTTTTTTCTTTTTTGTGTTTCTACTTTTTTAATTCTCGATTCTGGTTGTATAGTATTTGATGTACACTGTACATTTTACGGAGATGCATTGTGTACTGTACATTGCACTATTTTCTGTGTCATGTCAGGCCTTCGCCATGGGTCCACCTCACTTCCTCACTGACTATCCCCCAACAGACACACACACACACACACACACACACCTGGGACACAGATATCTGGCCTCAGATTTTCAAAACTCAAATCACAGCTCCAGACAGATTTCAATTAAGAGAAACATTCAGTAATTGGGTACAGAAGCATCAATTCTGGTGGGTCACGGTGCTCCTGCCCTACAGATAGTTTTCATAGAACAGTCAGAAAAGCTGTTTGTGGAGTCACAGAAATGACAGAAATCTAATTTTCAAAGCTAGCTTTGGTTTCGCAGTCGGCTACCTTTCCACATTAACACCACGACGCCCCCTTTTTGTTCCCATGAGCCCTTCCTTTGAGTGCTCATTGTGTATATAACCGTGCCAAACATGACTTCCCCTCGGCTAAAGAGGGCAGGTGGGGGGAGGGGACGTTAGGGGGTGAAAAAGGGTCCAAGTTCAGCTGAAGCTTCGATTTCAGCCGGACATCCTCGCGGTTCTAACGATGCCAGTTTGTAAATGCTTTGGTTTTTCTAAGCTATGTTTTACTGGGATGAAAACTGTCTTAACTGCACCGGGACTGGGGAGGAAAAAAAGTAGAGTAAAAAAAAAAAAAGAAACCCGCAGAGGGACTGTGACCGGGCGGAGCCTCATTTCCTCCAAAGCTGTACAAAATTAGTTGATTTCTGTGTTGTAAAATAATCAATGTTTGAAGTACAAAAAAAAAAAAAAAAAAAAAAAAAAAAAACTTTTCTGAGAGATGGGTGGCAATTCTAACTTCATGGTAGACAGAACTGTTAATAGAGTATGGATATATATTATATAAATATAAATATATACTTTTTATGTGCAGATGTGGATGTCACTTATAGCAGCAACATTATGGAAAAAGACTTGTAAAAAAAAAACAGCTACTTGTAGAAATTTTGTTCACATTTTTTTTTCCTGGTCAACACACTAAATTGTCGACTTTGTGTAGTAATGTTGTTGCTATGTGGAGTAGAGTAGACCAGGGCCCAGGGATCCACGTTGTCACTAAAACAGTCGGAAAAAAACAAAAAAAAAGGTGCTACAGTACATCCATCAGAAGTATTTCCAACACGTCTGTACTTTAACTGTGCACAAAATGTTTGTCGCCCCCCCTGCATTGAGAACAAACTCTTGATTATGAGACATACTCATGTTTGAAACCACATAACAAGAGAAGATTCGTCCTAAAAAAGTGTGTTTCCCGTGCATGAAACCCTAGTCTGATGAATTGGTCTCATTATGCTAAATGGAAAAAAACTGCACCCATGAATGCATGACTCTTTTGTCGTCAGTCAATCTGAAACTGATTTTTTTTCCCTATTTTCTTCATTAACCCCCCTTTTTTAAGTGAGAAAGACTAAATTGTAAAACGTGACAACAGACCCTGGTTCTCCCTACCCACTGCTGTTTAGAAGTCCTAGAGGTCATCTTCTGATGCTTGAAAAATGACTCATAAACGCAAAAACTGTCCCCAACGAAAAACACTGGATGAAACGCAGACGTACTGTATTTGTTAGTAAGCATCTGGAAACAGAGAAAATCATGTATGTCCTTGTGATCCTTAGGCAGAAAAACCTGACAATAAGACCTGTATGGAGATATAACGTCAGTAACCTTTTTGTTGCTAGACCAAACATGTTTTAAAAAGAGAATTGTGAATCTTTCTATTGCCTCAAACAGATTGCAACTGCTCCAAAAAAATATAAACAGACCATCGAAGAATTTCGGATTTTGGGAGTTGTTTGTTCTTTCACCTAAAAAAATATTCTTTGGGTTGTGTTTTCAGTGTGATACAGGAGCTGTAGTTTTTTTTTTGTTGTTTTTTTTGAAAGCATATTTGAAACATCATCAGGTGTGACGTCATCCATTGCTTTGCATCAGAGTTGGTTTGAAGCTCAGAGTTGCAGCTTTTCCATTTGAAGCCAGGAGCTTCCAGGAGTGTGGGGTGTTAGCGTTCATGCTCTGGAATCAAGCTCTGCTTCCTTAAATTTCTGAGCCATGCATACTTAGGCAAACAATAGGTAGTTTAGCTACTAGTTAGTCGTGCTAACTGCAAAAATAGTCCAACTCAGTGCATGGCAGCAAGTGAACCGACTGTCAGTTACAGCTGCCGATCAACCCCTAAACAGCAGCCATCAAAGCTACTATATGTCTTCAAATCATATCAACAGAGTCATAAAAAATCACTGCCAGCGCAGTTATTAGAGGTTCTGAACTGAATGGGAGTGATTTGGAACATCTAGCAGCCATTAGTGGTGCTCTAGGGCAGGGGTGGGCAACCCTGGTCCTGGAGAGCCATTGAGGGTGCAGGTTTCTGTCCCAACCAAGCAGGAACCCTCCTGATTCTATTAATGAAGCTCCATAACAAGGACCCTAATGATCGCTTAGTAGAATCAGGAGGGTTCCTCCTTGGTTGGGACAGAAACCTGCAACCTCAGTAGCTCTCCAGGACCTGGGTTGCCCACCCCTGCTCGAGGGGATTCCGCACTGGCTTCAGCCTCGAGCCACAGTAGTTGCCACTCCCTGCAAACCAGCTTGAGACTAATCCATCACAGCTTGTTATTTTGAGTCAGACTCAGGTTTCTGTTGTGCGGTGATTTAGTTTGTTGGGGGAAATCATTTTCAAACCAAGTGATGCATTCAATGACACGCAATCATCCGGAAATTGATGGTCATTTGCCAGCGAGCGGGGCAACGCTTCATTATTCTGTTGCGAAATTTTAACCAAAGTTCATTTTTTTTGTATTGTCACGCAATGACTCAAAGTTCAGACAGAGTCAAGACCACTTGAGTTGACACAATCCGATTGAAGATCTAGTCAAAACCAGCAATAATAGGGTTCAATAAATAAAACTGGTACTCATTAATTATTCTTCACATGACTGCGGTTAATTGCTGTGATATATGGTCAATCGCTTAGTCTTTAAGATCTGATTGTTAAATGGTACAAGAATATGAAATCAACTGTGTATGTGCCTGATTGATTTATATCTTTAGTTAATCTGCACTTCAAAAATAAACCACTTGGTATACGGGCAAGCACACTGTGGAAAATAATAAGGATAAATGAAATGCTTTGCACGTCTCTACGGAAAACTGACAGCTGCTTTGCAACAGAGCAGTCTCTCCCAAGACCGAGACGAGTCTGAGTCAGAACACCCATGGGACCCGGAATGTTTTACAACCAGACTGGAGACTAGATTGTTGTGCTTCAGCCCTTCAAAGCAGCCTTTAGCGCACCAGCAGGGACGACATTCAGCTTTCATCGCTTGGTTACCGCAACGCTGCAATTAGATCTGAACTTCACACAGATTCCTCACTTTGATTACCTATCGCTGACGACTTTTAGGCTTGTAACGCACAACCGAAACCCGGGAAGCTAAGCGTCGGATCTGAAGACATAAGTCGTCGTGAACTGCCCTGTTTATGAAAATGGCCCTCATCCCTCACAGATGGAAACTCTGTATGATGCGGTTCCTCATTATGCAGCTGAGCAAAGCTTTCCAAGTCCATCAGGAGGAGACAGATTAGACCATTTTTAAATGCTGCTTCAAGGCCACTCATGAAATAATCTTTAATTATGGGCTGTGTGTGTTTAATGTTTGCAGCTACAGGAGTTTACCTTAATGCTGCATGCAACAACTGCAGTAATATTGACATTTAAAGGGTCATTGGTGCTCTCTAGTGGTCATTAGAGAAGTTGCACAACAGGTCAGGGCGGCGGCCATTTTAGTATTCGAGGCCTGTTCTGCATGGCATGCTGCAGATAGAATCAGCACATCACAGGCACAGGTTTTTTTTCTTTTATTATTATTTTTGAGAGCTCAGGGTTAGGTCGTGTCTTTTTCCATTACACATGCACTGTTGGAGCGCATAACTAAGCTCAGGCAAGACGTCACCCACCTCCTCCAGGAATGAGTGGAAAACTACCCGGTGCATCTGTTTCCTTATCTCAGGTACCACACATAATGTTTTCAAGGACAGCCGCAATTCTTCGTAAAAATGCACACGCGCAAGTCTTCGATCCAGGACAAGATAATTTGTTATTTATAAACTGCCACGTTTCATTTCGCTTATGGAAAGTTAAAAGTTTTTACTGCTGTGCTGATTTTTTTTACTCTTATGAGTGAGTATTTCATAACAGCAATGATGTGGAAGGACTGATTCGTGTGTCTCGATTTGCTTTTGTGATATTGAAGTGATTTTTCAGCCGAGCAGGCGATGAACATGTTTATAGCAGCCTACAGGAATCTGGATAAACTTTGTTTGAACTGGAAAATTTATACAAAAATGGCCTTCTACGTTTTACATTATAGAGGGGTGTGAATTTGTCTGTAGTTTAAAAATGCATATAGATATATATCAATGGAAAGTTATACGTATATATATATGTGGTCCACAATAAATGAAGATAGAAAATAGAGCACTGTTAACACATATAATTATAATATTTCTGTTATGGATGGAGTGACATGTGTCCAGGTAATTAACTGTTTCAGTTCAATGCATTTGACATGCTGATTAGATTTTTTTTCCCTAGATCGTACTGTTGCTTCCAGTCAGCTATGTATTTAGGAAATGAAATGCAGTTTGTTGAACTGATTTAAAGTTCATGAATGCCTTTAAATCTCACTCCAGCATTCCATCTCTGACCTGTCAACATCCCAGCACCAACAATGTGCAGGAGAAATGGACAGTTCAACACTGGTTATAAATCAGTCATTGCTCATATTTTTTAACTTGTGCTTCGCTACCTCAGGGCTCCGGTTTTTGGCAGAAATCCACGGAGAGAGGAATTCAGCACTCTCCAGTCCACTGTAGTGCAGACTGTATAAATAATGTACATAGCCTCCATGATACCGTTGGTTTGTGGACTCCCATTTTGAAACCTAGAGTCTAGAGTCTCGCATTATGACCGTTGCCATCCTAGTTTTTGGGAGAAGTGACCATATTTTGACAAGAATGTGTTTGCTCACACACACACATATGCACACACACACATATGTATATATACACCTTCTCATTCAATGTGTTTTCTTTATTTTCATGACTATTCAGTAGATTCTCACTGAAGGCATCAAAACTATGACTGAACACACGTGGAGTTATGTACTTAACAAAAAAAGGTGAAATAACTGAAAACGTGTTTTATATTCTAGTTTCTTCAAAATAGCCACCATTTGCTCTGATTGGTAAAGCAAGAAATTCCACTAATTAACCCTGATAAGGCACAGCTAGGAAGTGGAAACCATTTCAGGCAAGTACCTGAGAATCGCTACGTACATAGCACAATAAACATTTGTTCATTCCTGTGTTCAGTTTTGATGCCTTCAGTGAGAATCTACAATGTAAATAGTCATGAAAATAAAGAAAAGATGAATGGGAAAGTGTGTGTGTGTATATATATATATACAAACACACGTATATGCAAACCAAACACAGGTGGGGGCCACCATGGAAACTGAGGATAAAGCCACTTGGGGTTTATGTGCATGTGCATTCCAAACCTAATGCTTACAGGTCCCACATGGACATGCTCACATACACACTCACATACATACCCCGAGTCAACAGGTCAGTCCAGCACTAAGCTGTTTATTTCTGGCTGTGCCTTCCAATTCTACACAAAGCCTTTGCAAAGCCTGTGTGAGCTGGTCAAATACTGTTCATAAGCTCCTCCCTTCCTTGCAAATACCTGCTCTATGAAACAGTGTAAAATGGCTCCTCGGCTTCCTCCTGTGCAATCGGCTGCAGCACCCTCCCTCTCCCTCCAACTGGAGCACTTCTGCTCTCTAGGGACATATTTCACTTTGTTCACTTTGTTCAACCTCCTAACTAATGTGCATGTAAATTGCATGTAAAGCTGCCGCGTGAAGTTTAGAAATAACAAATATGTTTACATTCAGTTTGTTACCAAAATCCATTGCGTGTCCTTGAGGCCTATCAGGTGTTGAATGCCTTTTCTTCCTGGCGGAGGAACGATACCTGTTGCTGCTGGAGGTGGAACATGTACTCCGATCCTTTACTTCAGTAATAACAGTACCAATACAATAATGTCAAAATATTCTAAAATGGCAATAATAAATACAAAAATATATAAATAGTCATAGACTCAGTAGACTGAAATATTAGATCATTTAAACTTTAGCTGTAATATGAGAGGTTTAGAGAGAAAAATCAGTATTCGGTGGAGCTGTTAACAACTCAGACATGTGCAATGTGACCCGACTACACACTGCTGTCTGTAAGATGTCGATGTTTTTATTCATTGTATCAAATCTGCATCTAAAAAGCAGTACAGGTACCTTAAAATTGCAAGTACAGCACTTGAGTAAGTGTGCTTTGTTATTTTTCACTCCTGGATGCTGCAAATGGTCAGAAGTACCTTTTAAAGGTGTTTTTTATTCAATTGACTTATAAACAGAATTTAATGATTTAATGACTTACCCACCTGTTTTTTTTTTTGTTTTGGTTTTTTTTGGCTCTTTTGCCACATGCCATTAAAGTAAAGTTATTTTTAAATTTATTAAAGTAAATTAAAACTGCTGACATGGAGTCTGTGAGCAGGAATTACAGGAAATATAAGTGGTATTTTTCTTTTCTTCTTCCCAATCTCCTGTATTTGCCACGTTGCACCACGAGTTCAAGTCAGAACAAGGCAACTAATCAGCAATATCTGCAAACTCAGTAAACAAATATTATCAGTTATATTCACATTAACGTTTTTTTTTTAGGTTGATATTTCCAGTAGTTCTGGAAAGTGCTGTAAGATCCATCCTTTTCTACAAGATACACTCGAGCTCTTTGAAGTTGCAGCAAAGTCATGTCTTTCAGATAACGTGATCGCGGTGCTCCTCTTTTGCCCTTTTTCCTCATCTCTTCCTCGTCAGAAGTAACAGTCGCTGTCTCTCCTCCTCCTCCTTCTTCCTCTCTATTTTCTTCATCTTGTAATCCCACTTGGGGATCTGGAGGTGGTTACGGTCCTTGCTCCGTTTGACTTTTTCCGGTTTGAAGCTGGGAGCCGGGGCCTTGCAGAGCCTCACCTTGGGCACCTTGAGTTCTCTGCGCACGCTGTTTCGTCTCAGCATATTGAGCGGCAGCAGGCTGGCTCGTCTCATGGCGACCGTGGACACCACGGCGACGTCGCTCAGCAGCTGCGGCTGGAGGCTGGCCCGCCGGTCCCTCGCCTTGGGGATGAGGAGGACCCGCGAGTTCTGGAAAAACTTCTTGTAGTTATCCAGCCTGTCCGGGCCCAGGCGCTTCAGTTCGGCCAGCCGCTGCCTCCTCAGGATCTCCTGCACGGCGTGGCGCCGCTTCCCGATGCACGGCGGGCTCCCTGGACACACCGTCCGGCAGACGGTGGCGATGAACGGGCTGCTGATGCTGGTGGTGACCAGCACCATGTGGTCGAAAACGCCGTCGTCCACGGGGTTGACCTTGTTGTTGATGTAAAACCTGTAATGGCAGCAGGATATGAGGTTGAGCATCCGCTTCCAGGAGGACTTTGGCTGTTGTGCCTGGGCCACCAGTTCCTGCAAAAAGAGCCAGAACGGAAGATTAAACGCCATCGAGGAAAGGAATCAACTTTGAAAAAGAACACGCTTTCGGTCCTTTTCAGCGGTGCGTTAATTTGCTGGACATCGTGAGTAATTCATTAACCTCCAGCATGGGCCACTCCAGGGGGAAGGAGTCACAGAACTGCTCGGCACAGGGCTTAGACATCAGTCGATGCATCATGTCCGCCGTCTCGTATCGACCGGTGAAGAGGGCCCACTCCCTGGGTGTCATGCTGCGGCTGTAGCTCTGTGCCTGGATATCACCTCCTGGGAACATAGGGATTCCTGGAATTGATCTGAAATGTCTTACGTTTGCATATTCATTCATATTTCTAAAAGTCTCATGCTGATTTCTTAAATTGCGGGAAACGTTTCCTAATTCATGTTTTTACCGGCCAGCATGAGAGCTCTGACACATTCGGCCCGGCCTTGCATAGCAGCCTTCATCAAAGCTGTAAAACCATGGCAGTTTCTCCTGTCGATGTCCAGCCCAGAGAAGTAGTTGAGCAGGTAGTTAGAGATGAACACATGACCTGCAGATCAGAAGTAAAAAAAAAACAGGGATGTGTCACACGGGGAAGTGTGACCTGATTGCATTATCATTAATCGAACTTTGCTTCCTCAAATATATTAACCCACACACTTTTTTAAAGGGTAAATGTAACACCCACTGTCTTCCTTAAGAAGAAATCAATATCAAAACCTTTCTACCTACAGTCTCACTGCTACAAATTAACAGTCCCAGGCAAATATGTTATAGGTAAAGGCCTCAGTATGCTTCAAAGAAAGTGCATCTGAACAACATTCTGACAAGCTGGCTCACGTCGTGCTGTGATTGGCTGTACGCGTATATGCAAGAAGTATGAACAGTTGAACTTTTTGCCATTTTTCCCATATAAAGAATGGACGTAGCCACATTGATGTGCCTGTTGGTTTGTGGACTAGTGTTTTGAAGCCAGAGGTGTCTTTCTGAGCTCTGAGGTTATATCTATGGGTGAGAGTGCGGAGCTGGTTGGGAGCTGCACCAAGCAGACAGCTAGCATCAGTCACCTAGCAGCCACATGTCAATCAAAGTGGCCACTTACCTAATTCTGCGCAATTAATTAAACAAGCAAAACCAGGCAGTAAACAAGCTAACATGTTTGCAACAGGTCATACAAACTATTTTATTTGAAGCTTATGAGCCCTTTTGTGTCCGTATATGGTTAAACAGAAGACGCATTACAATGACTATTTCAGTTTTAGGACATTTTATATTCTCAATTTGAATTGTAACATAACGTATTTTAATTCTCAAATTAGTGCTGTAGGTTCTTGTACAGGGTGACACGGTGGAGCAGTCAGTAGCGCTGTTGCATATTATCACGTCCATGATTTTTGTCATTTTCCCATACATTCTAATGTATTATCCAGCCATCAGTCAGGCCCACATGTACCAGTGTATAGCCTAATATTGGAAAATTACCAGTAAAAGCCTCTACGTCTCCAGCTATGTGTAGAAGAGGCGATCTGATTTCAAGCTTATAATTTATCAGCTGCCCTGGAGCAACCTGTTACTGATGGTGCTTCAAGTCAAACTGCACTTTGTTGTTTTTTTGTCATTCAGCTCATTTTCTTAAATGTTTTCAACCCGATCTTCCCGATTGATTCAATCCTGTCTAAATCCAGACAGCTTCTTATCTACTTTAACTCCTCCTGAACATGCAGAACATGAATCCACAGCTAGAAACAGAAGTGTGCTTGAACAGAAGGCCGGTAGTTAATACTGGAATCTGCTCGGCATCTAATTCTAAAGTCTTGACTTTTTCATGCCAGTGTGGGTTTGTTCAGGTGAGCCGCCGCGTTTCTGCGGACTCACGGTCTCGGTCACCTGTTTCCCAGAGGTGTTGCCGGGTACTTTGTCATGAAAGGAGATCAATACTTCTTTTAATGAAGCAGAAAATGAAGAGTAGTCTGCGGCTTATTCATCACAGACCACAGTGAGCCATTCATCATCGTTAGCAGATGAGAGGCCAAGGCGCCATGTCTGATACATGTGGCTACATCACTATGAAATTACTTGCGATGGTACTTTCTAAAGCCAGCAAATAACAGTGATTCTTGCAATTGGAAGCAGCCGACCTCATAATATTCTCTTTGCTTTAATTTGGGCCAATTTTGAAAGTCTCTGATTCATTTTCCGCTATAAAATTTCTTCCACCCTAAATTATGCATCAAAGACATTAAAGGGAAAGAAACATAAAAGTATGCGAGATAACATGTATCATTGAGAGATATTATAGACAAAAAAGATAGAAATCGGGGAAGAGATGTGACGTTTTTTATTGCGATTAAATCATATGAGGCATTTTAGATATTAATATATTGCATATCTGATATCTGGTTGTGTAAGTGATGGGTTTTGGTGGTGGATTTTAATTAAGAAATGGAATACTCCACTGATGTAAATGGTAGGAAATTAAGGAATTCAAACTTAAAATGGTTTGTGACCCCTCGACGGAAACTCTAAATCAAAGACTATGTAACTCTTGTAGTGAGCACTTCAACCGATAGCACTTGCAAAAGATGATTTGCTTTGAGTGGATTTGCACTTTTACTTTTAGCAAGACATCAAGAAGTTGTTCATACTGGGAACACTGGTATTGATCTCATCAACTCACACCCAGAAAGAAAATGACATGACATGTTTGCCAATCTATTTAATTATTATACCTACATGTTTTTCCATTCCTGTCTGTGAAGGACATTCCCATTTAAAGACTCGGACCCATTTTAGTCAGTCTCTCTCTATCGGTGCCCAGCGCCTGTAACCATGTCCATTCTCCTGTTTTCGTTGTGTGGAGGCGGGCCATAAAGCAACTAACCAATCATGACACGATTCTTCTAAAAAAACATTTTTCAATCAATCCTAATAATCCTCTGCTTCAGTATCACAGCGCGCACATCTCTGTGCAGTAGCGAGTGAGTGGGCGTGTACTACAAAGGAGTGTTTTCTGCCTGGCAACAGCGAGGCCATTGGCTGCATTGTATTTATTGCCAGCACATGTCGCCCTGGCTTCTTATTGGCCAGATGGCAGTTTCTGTTTCTGTACTTTTTAAAATATAGTTAAATAATTGATAGTTTTATTTCTATTTTTTTCTGCTAGATGAAAGGTATAGAAATTTAAAATTCCTTTTTTGTTTTTTGGTGATCGGTATCGGTGATCGGGCCAAAAAATGCTGATCGGTGCATCACTACGATGTGATAGAGTCTAAGTATTTCTGCTTTCCAGTCAACCCATGGGATCCTATTTTGTAAAAATGATGAATGGAGATCAATGGGAAGAAACAATTTATCTTTTGATCCCATTTGCCATGAATCACACATATGATTTTTGTCAGTTTATATCACTACAAAAAGTTATCCCTTTAAAAAAATATATATACATATAAAGGTAAAATAGTGAAGTTCCTATATAAAACCACTCAGAGAACTACTTCTTCCGTCTCACACAATATACATCACAAATGCAGACTCAGTAGTTTGTGAAGAGAGTAAGAAGCAAAATTGTATTTATATATATATATATATATATATATATATATATATATATATATATATATATAGTGTTCTTCTTCTTCATTCTAATGGTGTATTTTCACAGTCTTATACTTTCACTTTAAGAAAGTGTGACTCTGTTGACGAAAAAATATTTCGATTTCGATTAATTTCAACAGACAAATATGTGTGATTCATGGCACAAATCAAACAGGATGAATATATACATTATGTCCATTGACTACCATACATCATTCTTCCAAAATAGGGTCCCATGGGTGAACCAGAAGGAGTAAGTAAGCTCCTTTGGGCCTTTTTCAGCATTTTTACCTGTGACCGAAAAACACGGCAATTAACTTAATGATGTCTGATGGCTCACCGTCACACTGTGATGACTTACTGGGACGCTTGAATAAAACAGAACTATTGTTAATGTTATTAGTGACACCTGTGTTTTTCCTACTATTGACAAAATGATAAGTCCAAATAAACTCTGTATTTAGGCCAATGGTAGTTCGAATTTATCTTCATTTCCTGATATTCTTTTGGCCCACAAAAACTTGTTTTTATTTTTTTAGAAATCAACAAAAAATATTTCAAATAATTGGGCATAGACAAGCACATGAATCATATCACAACATGCAAATTGACAGAAATAAACTAGAGCATCTCTTTGATAGTCCAATTAAGAGTTACAGTGCCAATACAGCTAACTTAAATGTATAATGACTAATAGAGCATAGGATATCTAGACCTAGAATATATTTTACCATGTTGTTCTATTGGGCAAAGAATTGCAGTCATTATTTTTTCCAAAAGAAATTGTCTCAAAATATATTTTAGGCCATTTAGATTAGTTATTGTTCTATTAAGTCCAGAACATTTTACCAATGAGTGTTAATAGGAGCGTTATGAGTGTTTACCTGCTTGTGCTGCAGTAATAAGGGCGGTGTTGCCCTCGTTGTCCTGCCAGTTGACGTCCAGATGTGGGCACTGAGAGAGGGCCATGACTACGTCCATGTAGCCGTGATAGCAGGCCACTATCAGGCCAGACTGAAACACAACAACAAAACAACAGCGCTTCAGTTTCTTTCTTTCTTTGTCTGTGATTGATTTTAGCTCTAAAAAAAAATAACACCAAAATGGTTTTCTCTGGGTTTTTCTGGAGCCGTATTAACCTCCCCGGAGAACTATTTTGCAGTAAAGAAATAATGCTTATCAGTCATCCTGCAAGCAAAATAAAAGTCTACTTTTTATTTAGCGTGTTAACAGGTCAGTGACAACAGTGTTTCCATGTGATGCAGGAAGAGAATTAAGCGTCTCGTGCAAAGGCCACAAACTTCCTGCCCATCCCCACGCAGTGTATCTTGGAGACAGGACACTCTCTTTCAAATGCCACCTTCAGAAGACCAAAGCCAACACATGCAATAACATCCTGCACGATCCGGTTAATTCAAAGCCTGGTGCGGATCCAACAACCTTGGCACAGTGCTTCTCCACAGCTGGGTACACCTCAGTTTACCGGAGTATATAAATATTTTAAAGGGGTAATTCATTTTAAATGTGATTCAGTGTTACTGGTATAACATATGTTTTCCCACCAAAAATGAACGAATTGTTAAGCTTTTGAGACGGTTAGAATAAAATTTAACAGAAAATAATTGGACAATTGGGATTCGGCAATTACTGCGGTGACACAGGCCGCTGTTCAAATCCTGGGCTAAAAGTCGATTCCACTCTGCCCAATTAAACGCCATTGTTTGTGAGAAAATATTAGAGATTAAGTACAGAGCCATGAAAAATTACTAATGAACAGCTGAAAAAAAAAAGAGAAAACGTTAATATAAGTAAATGAAAGTAAATCATAACAGTGAGTGAGTTCCATTTATCAACATCCCAAGAATGCTAAATGAGCACCCACCAATGTAGCTCTGCTCTCCTATTAGGAACCAGATGATTAATTAACATATTCCGCATATTCTGTAACTAAATCTCCCATGAATTGACATGTTAAAAGGAATGTTCTGAAATCTTCATGGGGCACAGCTTTGTGTTTTTCAGTTAATTCGGTACCAATGAGTAATTGGGGGTCATGATACCAGATGATCGCTCCTATCGATCATCTATTGCAAGATGGTTGGTTTTATTGGTACAAGAAAGTCTGCAAATAAACCTTCGCCCCTTAGCCTACATTACAACAGACCTTCCCAGAAGTGTTGATCTCCCCTTCCTTCCTTCTCCATATTGAAAGATCTGCATGTCACTCCATGTCACCACCACAATATAATACTCCTTCCTAAAGACTTTCAATTACTTATCCTATGCAGGGTTTTTTTTAAGACCCTCTAATTATTTTCAGCCAGTTTTAGCAATAAAATCTGGGGGATTGTCTTCAATCTCTTGTTGAGCAAAGGGATTAGAGACTTATGTGTCTATTGAGTAATATGGTGTACTGGCAGTGTATCAGAAATATACTACACCTCACCCTAGAAGGCCTGTAGGAAGGTTACACAATAGTCGTCCTATAGATCTCCTGCAGCCTGTCCTGCCAGGCTTTCTAAATGAGATGTGACGTAAATTATATCTTCCCAATTATAAGCATGCTAATCTGCCTAGAGCCAAGCAACTTTGGCTGCAACTTCTGAGTTTCTAACAGCCACACCTGCAGGCCTGTACCAATGAAATCTTTTATTCCGCAATAAAGTCCTCATAATTTCAAAGAAGTTGTTTCTGAACTTTGTCTCTAGGCTGACAAATATGAGAGAATGATTACTTTTAAGCATCAACTACATGTTGGATGCAAAATAGCTGAAATAAAATATGGAACAATGTATTGTGTTAAATGCAATAATGTAATAACTAATGTGGGAGTTTCAAACACCATATTCCAAAGGACTGTGCAGAGATCCTGAAATCGGAGGGAAAAACATTCAAAAATAAAGAAATGAAGTTCAAGGGGGTAAAGAGAGATATCCTTTCCCTACTATTAGACTGTCAAATGTGTGATCCTTCAATGAACCGGGCGAGTCGACAGCGAGAATCTTTTGAAGCCAACTTCAAACGGTGTAATCTCATGTGTCTAACCAAGACGTGGCTAAAACCAGAAGCATCGATGATAGGGGCCATACAATGATAAAGGGCGTACGGAGATGAGCACCTGTCAAAGAAATCAATTGAGGATTGAGGATTATCCATATTAAATAAATATTTGTGGATGATAGATGGGCTACGCGGATGTACGTACATGAACAGACCTGCAGTTTCCTTGAGGCCGTTCTATCTACAGTACCAGACTCTTATAGAGCGGCTAAGTCGAGAGCTACCGGGCAAATCCAATCACAACATAATACATCTGCTCCTGAAATAAAAGTAAATCAGGAGAAACCTACGCACAGAATAGGGACATTCAGCTGTAGGAGCTGCTTTTTTGATCACTATATGGCTTTGACTGAATATAAGAAGTTCTGTGAGGATAATGTCACTATCAGGAAAACCATAAGAATGTATCCTAATAATAAAATAGAGGCTGTGACAGAATTGTGTTGGTGTATTAAAGGAAGCAGTACTGCATTTATGAATGGGGGGGCTTAAAATGGTAGAAATAAGACCTGATGGTCATGTAGTGAACTTATACCAAACTCTACCAAATTATTAGACAAATAATCTTATCCAAAGTTATAATAATCTTCAATCTTTATCCCAATACCTAAGGACAGCAGAGCAAAAGTAAAGGTGCCCTTGTTATTAACAAAAGCAAGACCAAAATGCCTCTTATCAGACGTTGCAGTGGCCGCCTCGATATTCCACCTGTCTTGAATGATGATCAACCTGTTGAATTGGTAAAGGAAATGAAATATTTAGAAACTACTCTTGACTCTACTACATATGGAAAAAGATCCTAGGGGCCGTCTACATGACTCAATTTCACCTGGGGGCAAAAAAAATAACATGTTGTAAACATGGCCGGTAAAATCATCGGGAAAGAACAGAAGCAATCGGGCTGTGTCTATAAGACACGGGTGATACAAATAGCCAGGAAAATTGTGTCTGACCCCACGCATTCCCCTTTCCTGCTGAATTCAATAAATAGCCCTCAGGCAGCTGCTACAGAGCTGCTGCGACAACCAAGAATATCTAAAAAAAAAAAAAAAAGGCTTTGATACCAAATGCAATAACTCTCCTAAATTCATAAATCATTAACACTGCTGTCTGAACGCTGCTGCACTACTTGATGTTGCGTCTTTTGTGGGTGTTGATTCGTGTCTTGTATAAACCTATGAAGCTGAAGACAAATTTCAATAGCTGTGGACAAAGCAATTCTGTTCATTCATTAATTATCTAAAAGGGCACATATCTTTGTCAAACTTGCTGTTGATACAGGTAGGAAATTAATATTTTCCTGGCACTCAAAATGAGGTAAATTTGACTCAAAATGTCTGAAAAATAAAAGTTGCAACCGAGAACCTTTTTTTAAAAATGAATGTCCAAAAACTTCATTGGCAAGAACTTACCTATCGCCATGATTTCTGTGTTAACATGGTAGACAATGGGACAGTTAGTCAGCACTTTCTGCACTGTTGGGTGGCTTATGAAAAAAGTAACGTTGGTGGAAAGAGGACAACATTGTCTACATCCTGATATATACATTATTCAGGTAGAGTGGAAGCTGTGGGAGTAAGCTGTGCAAATATTCGTAAGTAGAATCTGCCCCGTAATGTAATGGGTTCGTTTTTGGCTGAATCTACATCCTACCACCAAGCTTCATGGAAATCGGTCCAGTCGTTTTTCCATAATCCTGTTCACAATCATCTCATCTTCTATACCTGCTTATTCCTCATTAGGGTCACAGGGGTCACACACCATTCACTCACACATTCACAACTACGGGCAATTTAGAGTTGCCAATTAACCTCAGCATGTTTTTGGACTGTGGGAGGAAGCCGGAGTACCCGGTGAAAACCCACGCAGACACGGGGAGAACATGCAGACTCCACACAGAAAGGTCCCAGACCCAGGACCAAGGAGGTCTTGAACTTGCGACCTTCTTGCTGTGAGGCAACAGGGCTAATCTGGCAAAGATAAGTGACAACCAGTTTGCTGCTGCTGGTACGGTAAAAGGCCATCTATTTGATGTTCCATTAAAACTACTTGTTTAAGGTTTCTGATAATAAAACTCCCAACAGAGCTCCCAACAAAAAAATGATGATGAAAACAGAACTCTAGGTGTACCGAATGGTTGCCGTCACAGCCTTGCAGGACAAGGCTTTTCTGTCTGATCTGTTTCTATTAGCACAAAGGCTCTGTTACCCAAGACTCTCTCAGGTCAATGCCTTTAAAAGCTGAGCCCTGAGGGCAAGCTGCTTCTCCACACTCACTATACAGTTTACACTCCCCATCTGTCACTTGAGGCTTAACCTACTGCGTCGCATGCTGGAATTGTGAAACCTCCATGTTGCTCGAAAGTCACTGCATTACCCTTTAGCTAGCAATGACTTCGAAATCTATATGAACAAAGTTTGAGGGACCACTGTGACATTGCAGGTTTCATCCTGTTTTACTTATTACAGCTGTTTTTACTGTGATGTGCTGCGCTTCAGCTTTTGCCAGTGGCTTCCATTGATCTCCATACAGAATGAAAAATCAATTGGCTGACCAGAAACTTGCCGGAGTGAATGTTATATCTGCGTAATATTTAGCCAAAGTTATATTGGTGTCTAAAAAGTGACACTGCAGACTTTTCAAATCAGTTTCATTGTTTCATTCACAATTCAAAGATTATAAATCAAACAGGTGTCTGCTAATCTATTTTTATACCATATGGAAATGAATGGATACACCTCCTGCCTGTAACATTGTTTTAAAAAAACAACTTCTTTGAGCATTTGAAATGATTATGTATGGTTTATAGATTTGTTGAGCTAAAACCTTAAAGAAAACGTGTATAGTTCTTAAATGGCTAACCTTTATGTGCTCCTATTATTAGATCAAAAACACACATTTCATTAACATGCATTGAACCCAGAAACATACTCTTCTGTTCCTGTCTGTCTCCATCACTTCCTCTTCAGTCACTCCTTGTCTGATCATAATCTTGACAATGATGCTATTGTTGTTGCAACAGGCCTTGAAGAAGGAGATGGGCTCGGGCGTGTCAGGGCTCTGCATGCGGGACATGTCAGACATGGCCGCATCATCGTACGGGTAGAAGGAATCGTCCGAGGCAATGCTCCGTGTGTCCGAGAAATCCGACAGTGCCTCGAAGTCCAGCTCTTCAAACTCCTGGTATATATCATCATCATCCTCCCAATAATTCTGCGTGTAATCAACTTCAGTCTCGCTATAGTCCTCACCCGACACATCGTGCTCATCGCCATTTTCATCAATCTTGGTAATCGACATGACAGATGCGCCCAGGCCCTTAGCCACTCCATTCTCTCGAAGTTTAGCGCCTTCACCTTGCTCTTCTGTTATTGACACCATTTAATTCCTCCCCCGCTTGTGTACTACTGCAACAGGAGTTATCCGGAGTTTATGTCCACCAGCCCGCTACAATATAGTGTCTCATTCCTGCCCAACACAGGATTGGATCCTGCCAGGTGTTTGACTGACCTTTGTAACCTTTTTATCCGTCGGATCAGGTTTCCCAAGAAACAAGGGTCACTGGCCGTCAGAGGGAAGGCACAAGATCATTGAACTTGCAAATGAATCTTTTCAGGTTAGTCCCCATAACTCCACAAGAAGCCACCATCAAGAGATGTAAGGTCCTACGCATGATCCGAGATGCTCACTCTGCAATAAAAAAGTATCATCAGATTTTCTATTCAGTTCCCGTTAAGTGTCCGTCGCGTTTTCAAATCAACAATTCGAAAACCCCAAAGATATCCATGAGCTTTGATTTGGAGAAAAGCCAGTACCGATTTCCAAGTGAGTCCTCGCAAAGGCACCAACACATCCGTCATATCATATGATCATGCCATCAGGAAAACAGACGGGCTGCCTGAGTGAAAATCCCAGTCTTGAAGTTAACGCCGAAGCTGTCCGCTTGAGAGCAGAAGAAGAGGCAGCCGTCTTGGTTGGAAGAGGTACGGTCGCCACTAACAGCACTGAGCAGCTAATCCCACGTTTCCCCGTGGAGGAAAATCGGGCGTCCTTTGATGATGGCCAGCAATGGGATGGGAGACATTCTCTTGAACTGGCGTGTGCTAATCCCATTAGCCGCTCTCTCTCCAGCTCTAGCTTTTCTGTCGTGTTCCCCTCCCTTGTGACAGTTTGGTTGTAAAATTGAATGTTACAAGCACAGAGGGAATGTCTTGAACTTTCCAGCATCTTCTTTCTTTATATGTTTTATACAGGGACAATATAAGAACATAGTGAAACAGTGTTTTATTTCCACAAGACATTAAAAGCCCTGAAGACACCATGTAAACAAAGTTAAATAAATATATATATTTCTTGCCAAGAGAAAGACCCAAATATTTCATGCCTGTTTACAGCAACAGTAACCTTTTTTTTCTGACAGTTTTCTGCTGCACTGCTAGCTTAAATTAGATTTGTCACCCATGTGACTTCATTTGTATAAAGGGCACAGTAGTAGGACTGGGGATCACCTACATCAAGAAGGAGTTCCAGCTCCGTCACCTTCATCAGTATCTAATGCATATGCGTGTTGTTACTGATCAACTATGTGTCTTAAAGTACCTTTTGGATTTGAAGAAATAACATCAGAGAAGAGCAAAATGAGCAGAATGGCATATCAGGAAGAAAATTAGGCAAAAATTAAAACTGTGGAGCCAAATACATGTTTGATTGTTATTAACAAAATAATTTTGTAATTCAGTTAACACCACTGAATTTATAACATTATTCTATTTTACAAAAAACAATTATCTGAATGTATGTGGCTTGAGGTCCTAACTCTTGTATTTATTCAAATCCTGATACCTAACTTTTTGGTCACTTAGACTGGAACTAAATTGCAAACACTGACACATTAAAGGTCATCATATCGTGCAAAAAGCCAATTTTTTCTGTCTAGTTCAGGTCTAGACATTATATAAACCTCATGATGTCACACAGTAGCTCCCTTCACCTGTAGAGATTCCCACCTGTCACCACTGTCTCCCCCACCTTAGGAGATGCTAATGTTGATGCTAACGCTAATATTTATTAAAAAAAAAACACCTGTGCTTTGTGGAGTTTCAACAATTTACTTGAGATAGTTCTATACAACTACAGTGAGTTGAATTTGTGTACTTTAAATTGCAAATATATCATGTTAGGGGCATCAAATGTTTAAATAAAATTCAGAAAAGTGTATGATATGGGATTTTTAACATCTTGTAAAGGCAAAAAAAAAGAAAAGAAAAACAGCCAGAGAAGAGTAATGGAGACAACAACTCCCATGATCCAATGCTACTTCATGGTGTCACCAATTCTGTCTTTTGTTATTTTCATTCAGAAACCACAGGAATTACATATTGTATATTACATACATCCAAGTTGACAGTTGCATATATTTACCCACCTAGGTAATGTCAGTCATATTATATTCACTCCCCTTTTATCTCTATTTTTGTTTTTCAAAAACTCCTGGAAAATATGTCTATTATATTGTAATCTGATGGGTTTACAGTCATCACGCTGCTCGCATTGCTAGTAAATATTAGCGATAGCTGCTTGAAGTCAGGTCATAAGATCAGGGTGCTCAAATAGGATTAATTCAATTCAGACCTTCTAACTTGAACATCAGGGCTTCTACGGCCTGAACAGAACTGACCAGAGAAACTATAATATAGATTTTACACTTGTTTTTTTGCCAGAAGGCTGCATTTACAATGGAGAAGAAACAGCACACTGTTATCTTCCGAGCTCCTTCAGCAGAGACAGATCACACTTTATTCCATGATTTGATCTCCATGAAAAAATTGATCCGATTGCGCCTGTAAAAAATGAAGCACAGGTTGGATAAATCAGATTAAGCATGACAGTGGAAATCTTGTTTGAGTTGCATACGCTCCTAATCTGTGCTTGACTTCCAAAACTGTTAAGACTGTGCATTAGCAGGGAGCTAATTGGATTCAGCAGAAATAACCCTGTTTTCCAGAGCCGCGCTTTCCAACAGCAGCGGACATTATCCCAAATCAGAGCTGAGCTGTTTTATGTCAAGTTTTTAGTTTGTGACATTTTAACGTTGAATGATCGCCGTCTCGATGTTACTGTACTGTGGTTTTATTAATCAGTGGATAAGGAAAAGATCAAACAAATTAAAGAAACATTCTGACCCCTTCACATTCATTACTCATTCTCCGGCCATGCCATTCCTGCTGGCTCCCCACACACACACACGAGAACAGCATGAAATAATGTTAATATAATAGAGTTAGAACTCTTTGAGGCTTCAGATGTTATTGAACCCAGCGGATAAAATTCCAATCACAAAAACTTGTTTTTCGGGAAGTTTGCAACGGACAGATTAATGTATTCTGTGTTTCACAGCTGTTGGTTTTGTAACAATTGTGTATGGGGCAAAAAGTTTTTAGATATTTCACTAACATAAAAGCAGATTAAAGGACACAAAAGGGCCATTTCATTTATTTTGAAATGCAGACTTTATTGCTTTAAGCCAGTCGTTCCAGAGGTTTCTGGCTGAAGACCCTCTTATTCATGGCGCTCATAATCGGTTGCAAGTCTGAAATTAAAAGCACATCAATTTTTATTGCATGTATTAACGTTTTCTCCTTTCATATATTGCCAATCACGTTGCTACTCCTGCGGTTCGTCTCACAGCTTCTAAAAGATGCATCGTGACAACAGAAACGAAAGAATTTTGTCTGCAAAGTGAAGAAAGGTGCTCCACTCAAAAGAAGTCGTTTCAACTTTTTATTATTGTTTCGTGTAAATGAACCAACAATAAGTATCTTATGTTACAATACATGCCACTGCCATGTTTTCACATATAAAAATAGAAATCATTTGCTTCTAGAAATTGAAATTTGAGATCAAAATTTGAAATGTCCAGCTTAGTTCAAGGAAATACTAAAAGGTCACTTAAATAGCGTCATACATAGCATGTGAGCATTTAACAGAGCAGCGCTACAGCTGTCAGCACTAAAGTTAATGTAAATCACAATCCATGTCAATAGAAAAATCGGTTTAGATTTACCAAACTCCTAATGAAACACTTCTATCTATCTATCTATGCAGTGTCAAAAAGAAAAAAAAAAAAGATAAGATGCAAAACTTGAATTTGTCTTTTTAAGTATAACCCATTGTGCAGAGTCACCACAGTGAAATATTGACGTTTCAGTCACAAGTTGGAGAAAAAAAAACAACACACACAGACACACACACACACAACCTGGATTCTGAAATGATTGCAAACTATCTGTGGTATAAAGTGCAACAGATTTAAAAAAAACAAAAAAAAAAACTCAACATTCATTGTCCAAAATTATAGGAACCTAAAACATCTTTAGCAGAATTTTAGTAGCAAGAATCCTTTAGAAAATGTGATTGATAAAACAAAACAAAATAAAAAAATTAAACAAATTTCTTGAAACTTACAACTAACAGGGATCGTTACCCTTAGATATTTTAATTTAAGACTAAACACAAACATGTTAAATTATTGCAGTTCAGAGAATCTTCAATCTTTAATTTATGTTAAATGATTCGGCTCTAGAAATGTGACTTCTGACAATAGAGAATATTAGACAATATGGTCACGAGAACAAGATCTGGACACTTTCACATCCACATGCAAAGTCTGTGTTGGGAGTACACGTTTTGTAGAATCTGAAATGTCTGGAACTTTAAAAGGAACAGTTTGCTATTCAAGGAAATGTGCCTATTCACTTTTCTTAAAGAGATGGATGATTAGATCAATATGACTTCACACCATCACTGTGAGGCAGTCACAGAAAGTCACCTCAACCACCCAAGATGTCGTTCCAGTGTATAACCATCCTTAAATAACATTAAATAATTTTACAAAAAAAAAAAAAAATGACATTATTCATACGTCATACTTGCTGTAGCTTTATATTTAAACAGATATGAGATTCCTCATCCAACTCAGTGAGAAAGTGGGTAAGCACATTTTTTTTTTCCAAAATTGTGGAACTATCCCTCTAAATTGTAAACTTGTGGACCAAAGTTTGTTCAAAACACAAACATGATCATGCAGGTATTTCACAGAGATTATTTACCTTCTTTCTAATCAATGTGTTTCTGCTGCCTGGGTTTATTCAGTTTGTTAGTTCAGAGTTTATTAGTGGTATAAGAAAAACAGTTGGTGTATAAAGACTTGCACTTTGTTCTTCATCGATAGCCAGCTACAGAACTTGTGACATCTTCTGTAACTACCCTTTCTTTTACATTATATTTTTTAGTGATATTTAAGTAAGAAATAATATAGAAAAAGAATATTAAACGAGAAGAAGGAGATGAGAATTTGGCATTAAACGGTGATACAGGTTTGAGCAAGTGGAAGGAGAAATGAGTATTTCTACTGTCTCCCTGTGACTTCTCATTTGTGGAGGAACCTGTTGATACTGAATCAGGCAAAACTGACTCACCCCTTAAGAAAAAAACATGGAAGCAGATCAAAGTGAGCGTGACTCAGGGTGCAGCGACCTACGCAGCTCCCAGGTGGAGTCAGACGGTAGGCAGTCAAAGATCAAAGAGAGAGAATCGTGTTAGATTGGGGAGCAGAGACTTTTTTTTTCTACTCCATACGTCTTCGACACAATGAGATCCATTCACCTTCCAGTCAGGTAGGAACTCACACAGGAGCCTTAAGTATTCACAAGATCCACACTGGAGAGAAAGTGTACTGCTGAAACCCTGTGAAATATGTGTCTGAGCATTACTGCACAGCACCAAACTTTTACTTCCGAGTTCTTTTTAGTGACTTAAATGAAGGGACATTTAGTGTATCTACAGATTTGTGTCGGATCATGCTTCAGTAAAGATGCTTTCGGCTACACGTTATTCTAAACTACCTTAATTCAGTGCACATGCAGCAGGGACATCAGCCATCAGGGTGTATTTTCAAGCGCGCTTCACATTGTGGAGTTATTTAAATATTTAGCCTTGTTTAAACCATAAATGTCATTTTAGAAATATGGGTGACATTTTCAGTGGTTCTTTTTTTTTGTTAGTTTCTTTTACTTTTTTGTTTACGGCCAGCTGCTTCTTTCTTTAACAGATGGCTGGCTGTTCTTCGGTTGGCATTTAGCTGTCAGAATCGTATAATCCGCTCTGGTTAGCCGTTCCATTGTCGGGTTTTTCCTTTGAACTTTTTGCGGGCTGGCAAACATCAGAGCGGCGCTGCTGCGGCGGCGTGCCGCCTTCGCCTGAATCAGACGACGCTTCCACCAACGTCAGGAGGAAAATCTCGTGAAATATAACGATAACCTTCAGGGGAGCAGGAGCGCAAGAGCTATATCTCACTATGAAGGTCAAACAGTAACTAAACTGTTTATAAGATTATTCAGCTCAGCAGGTGACAGTGACTCGGTGCAAAATTAATCAAGAGCGACATCAGTGGAGAAAAAATGAAAAAAAAAAACATTCTGGGAAATATAAAGTAAACACAGCAGCTGGGTGAAACTGCATTGTCTTGATTAACTAACAGATTGTTTTAACTCTAGTTTGCAGCTGTAGAAGCTGGTGGCAGTTTTCACTCGGCATGTTCTTTTTCCCAGTGATATCAGTGTCATCTCGTCTTCAGCTGTCACAACAGAGACAGCTGGTTAGCTGTGCTAGAATGAGTGTTTCTATAGAATTATTTTTCCAGTTTAAATATTCTTAATTGAAATTCTCTTCTCCTGAAGGTAGATTCGCCTTAGTCTGATGTGAAGGTCCTACAGAGTGAGAGTTGCTTTTATGTTAGTGAAACGGAACCTGTCGTGTCTTCAGATTGTCTAAAATATCTATTTTTTTTCCTACCTCAGAAGAATCCTCTCTAACAGCTCACTCCAGAAATGTAATACTAAAAACAAAAAAAACTATGAAACACATCTAATAAAAACATCTAAAAAATAAAAATACAATCACATTGCTGCATGGTGTATTTCCCCCCTTATTACTGACTCGCTTTGATGAAGGATGTCATTTGAGGTGAATCCACAAAGGGGAAAAAAAGAACCATTGAATGTTCTCATCTGCAGCTCTGAAATGTCAGAAACGTCCCATTAAGAGACACCCAGTGTGACCGAGACATTATTTCACAACACACATTCAGAGAGAAGTGCAATCTGAGGTAAAAAGCTATGCTCAACTGTCCCGCTAATCAATTCAAACCTTTTTTTTTTTTTTTTTTTTAAAAATGATACAACTTAAAAATTCCAGCCGAGTCAAAGACAGAAACTGACACTAACAGGATGGAGAACCATTTCTTTTCTTTTTTTTTTTTTGCAGGTCAACCTTTAGCAAATCAAAATTTCCTGCAAGACTTTCGGTTCCATCCTCTCTCCGCCTCGCTAACCCGTGAACGCGGTACGTGTCGCTGAATAAAAGGATTTCGGCTGCAGTCGAATCTTTATCTGATGTGTTTGAAGTCGACATCAGACAGCTGGAGCAAGGAGGAAACAAAATAAAGTCGTTTCACCGCAGGCGTGGACGTTAGCTCCCGGCGGCGGGGGCGGAGTGAGTCAGCTCCACTGATCCTGTGGCGGCGGATCTACGAGGAGGCGCTGTAGGAGGAGGCGGACGTGCTCCTTCCCGCCGCCTTACGTTCATAATTCACCAGCCGCTGTCCCACAAGGTATCTGGAGGACGGACAGAAAAGACGCTTGGTTAAAAACAACCTTTTTAACATTCACATTGTACGATTTTTGATCTTCATTCTCCTCCATGGATTCTGCTTTGATGTGCAGTCAAGCAGGTTCCTGTCACTCTTCCCTCTGATTAAACATTCTATACATTCTCTGGATCGGTAGAAGCAAGAGGAGAATAAAACACACTTTGAGGTTGTTGGGTTCTTTTTTTTTTTGTTTTTGTTCTACTGACTTGTCGTTCTTGATGTGCTCGTAAAGGCGTTTGAACTGTCGGATCTGGAAGGACAGGATGGCCAGCAACGTGACCACCATCAGCAAGAACGGGTAGATCCTCCTGTCCACCAGAGTCTGCATTTCTGGTTGGACGCCTGAAAAGAGAGAGGGAACGGGGAGGGGGGTGGGGGGGGGGGGGGGGGGGGTGAAGGACAAGACAGGCCTGAACAATCTATCATTTTACATCCAAAACCGGGATTTCAGGCAATGTGATATTGAGATCGTCAAAGCCGTGATTTTTTTTTTTAAACCCAGGTTTTATTTTGGTCAAATACTTTAAACTTGCATGCTGCCTCCCTGAACTTGCACTACTTTGGCTTTTAACCCATGTTCTTAATATACTGGCTGGGGTGCTTTTAACGTGTATAGCACTTTGTGCTATATTTTGTGTGTATGAAAAGCGCTTTATAAATAAAGATTGATTTCAGCTTAGATTTTTTTGCTTTACTTTAAGTTAAACATAGATCAACATCAACTCAATAAAATATAGATATCTCTTTTAGTTCTTCAGTTGTAAAACCTGCTGCTGCTCAATAACCCGATATAGCCTGTGTATAGCATGTTTCTTTTTAATAGAACTACATTGGAAATCTATTCCAGACTTTAGTTTTAATTCTTGCATTAGAGATGTGACATTTATTATTTTAATGGTATGATGCAAGTTTCTGCGATGCTTGTAAATGTTGTTGTGCGCTGAATTTGGTTTAAAGAAAATGAAACCGCAATATCTGCCAGAAAAATCACAATTCAATTTGTTCATGAAATCATTCAGCCCAAGGGCAAGAGAGACGAGATTAGGAAAAAAAAGCTGCGAGCAAACCTCCTCTTGCTAAATATGCGAGAACCAGTGGCGTTGAGAAAAGCGAGAAGAGCAGGTGTCTGTTTAATAAGACAACAGGGGACGAAAAGGACGATTGCACCTTGGATTTTACAATAACAGCTACAATCCCCTTTACAACAAGCCTTGGAAAATTGATCAGTTGTTTAAATGCAAGGGTTGTCAACATCAAAAAAAAAAAAAAAAACTTGAGCAGTTGAAAGCTAAATTGGTGTCTTGGGTAGGCTTTGCATAATAATAATGAAAGAAAAAAAAAATTCACTGAGCCCTGTGTCCAAATTACTGTCTGTATAGTCTTAGAGATTCTTTCATCTGCCACTGCTTCTAATTCAGTCATTAAAGTGGAAGCCCCTTTTTTGCTTTAACTTTTGAAGTTGGTGTTTATTGCGCAGTGTAACTATGATGGGATAATGAAACCTCAGTTTTCAGATTAGCTCTCTATAAGCTTCACTTTCACTCAGCAACCCTGTCTGCCACCAGGTGGGATCTCCTCTAAATGAAGCGACTCTTTTTCTCCTCATGTTATTCCCTCCTCTGTATTGTATGTTACCGTGTTATTACTCACAATCCTCTGTTGTGTCAAAGTTTGTTTACCCCCCTTAAATTTATAGTAGCAACTGTAGTTTATTTTTGGACTATGTAGACTAATAAACATCAAACTGTTTTTTTTTTCCCGTTATTGACAAGGAGAGCCTCTGGAGTCGCTCACCCAGCAGGGGCGTGATGCCTTTAGAGATGGTGTAGGGCACGCAGAGCGACAGCAGCAGGACGCAGATGACTGGAGCAGCCAGCCGCCGGATGATGAAATGGAGGTCGATGTTTCGGATACCGTTGGCGTACACCTGCAGCAGAGAGGGGGAGGGAGGGAGGATACACGCCGTCATGTCAGGCTACTTTATTGTCCCACTAGGGGAATTTTGATGGCAGCCATGCATTATAAAACACAAACACTCCATCCATAAAACAAAACATCAAGGACGACCTACTACAAAACACAGGGACAGACAATAATACAACACTATACAGTTGGGATCAGTTGATATGAAAAAAAAAATCAAAGATGGCAATGTGCTGAATGCAGAAAAGTGCTTCAAGTGCAATAAATGCGGCAAATTCAGCATTCTAAACGCAGTGCACAGAAAGAACTCTTTAATTATGTCAGGACTTTAAAGGAACTCTATATCTTCTCCTTGAAGGCAGAAGCTCCAGCTCCTTCTGCAGGAGCAGGTCGGTACAGCCCGATATGGCGAGTTTCTCATGACCTCCAGATTAGAGCTGCAGCGATCATTCTATTAATCGATTAGTTGTGAACTATTGCATGAATTGCCGAAAATTATTTTGATAATTAAGAGTTGTTTTTTTTTTAGAAGAAAATGTCTTCTAAACTGATAATCTTTTGGTTGTGGATTGTTGGTTTGGCCAAAAAAAAAAGGTTAAGGTTGCATCTTCAAACAATGATTGACATTTTACACGGTTTTATGAACCCAACAACGCGTTGATTAAATCGTTTAAAAATGTATTGATTAATCATCTAGTAAAATAGTTGTCAGAGAGGTCATAGAGGTCAGAGCGTCGAGCCTGGTTCACCCCAAAAACTTGTCTGGTTAATCTGACAAAGCCGACGGAGCCTGTTTTTAAATGAGCCAGACTCAGGTCTCATCCACACAAACGCAGGTATTTTTGAACCTGAACTTTTATGGCCCCTGGTTCCCCTCCACACCACCGTTGTGATAAAAAATATCTCCGATCACATGAAACCGCAAAATCTACCTCAAACATGTCACATACCAAAGCAGTAGGCGGCGATAGCAGAGGAAGGCCATTTTAGCCAAGAGCAATTTAGCAGATTCCTGTTGATGAATTACTTCTCATGTATGATACACACAAAAAGTTCACCCTGGACTCCGGTTACAAAAAAACTCTGGTTTCAGGAGCCCATAACTGTGATTAGATGTGGGTGAAACCGTGCAGTTACAAAAAATGTGCAGACAGCCTCTCAGGCTTCCCAACCACGCTACGAAACAAATGGACAGCATCGACTCGATGCAAATTCTATCGAACATCGTCATTGTTTTGGTGCCCACATGAAAAGAGGTAATTTTCCATAAGAAGTACGGACTATCTAATAAATGGCATCAGCAGTTGTCTGAACCTACAGCCGGTCATCAAACACAGTAGCTGAGTATTTACAGCAGTCAACCAGAACAACCTGTCTTCCCTCCGTAACTGTGAGTTATGGACTGTGAGTGTAGATGGCTGCTTTCTGCCTAAAGGCAATTATCATGTCCTTAGTTTTGGCCACATTTTAATTCAAGGAATGACTCTTTACACTTTTACACAAAGTCACTGACCACCGGCCCATGATCCAGTTCACCTCCCTTCAGCAGGATGACTGTGAGGAGTATGAGTCATCTGCAAACTTAATTATATGTCTATTTGCCAATTTGCTTCTGCAGCTGTTAGTGTAAAGAATATAAAGAAGGAGAGAAAGTACATATCCTTGAGGTGAACCAGTGGATGAGTGGAGCTTAAGGCTTATGTCTCACTTCAGTGCCAATTTAGTTTCTTATTGTCCCCAGTGATGACCTGTTCCTGAAAACACACATTTATATGGATTTTTAAACACCGCTGCTGTTCAAATCGTCTTCAAAACATAAAAAAAATGGCTATGAGGATGTGAGATTTACCTGTTCGATGACGGTTTTGAGCCACCACTGAGGACCCATCAGTGTGATAGCGGCGATGATTTTAGCATGGAGCACGCCGAGGGCCCAGTCCTGCCACACAAACACACATTCAAATGATTTTACAACCACGACACAATAGTCGCGTTTACATCTACTTGTCCGAAAAATTGCAGCAAACCTTTAAAAAAAAAGAAGAAAAGAAATGCAAATTTGGATTTGACTGGTTTGAACTGGTTTAGAGCGAATAAAAGAGAAGCAACGCGTAGTTTCATTAGAGTTTGGAGGTACAGGCTATTTTAGACAAAGCTGGAATAAACAGTAGAAGAAGAAAAGTTTGCATGTCTGGAAACAAAAGAGAGAGAAGGATTGGAGAGTGGTCTTCAGGAATTTATTTCAATTGGGCAAGTTGTAATAGTTCTTCTATTAACAGCTGGCGTCGGCCTTTCTTTACAGGGTCTGAGAAGACGTCGATATCGGCAACAGATGAATATTAACTTTTTCGAAAAGGGAAAAACCACTGGACGCCCGGAGTCTGTTTGCGGTTTCCCTCAATGTATCCTAATGCAATATTAAAGATTATTATAATTATAAAAAGACATAAAAACAACTTGCCCAAAAACTTCTCATCTGGGATATTTCACCTCTAGGACTTCTGCTGCAGGTTGGCTGATGAAGATTAATGTGATTGGTTAAAAGCTCAAGATCAGGAAGAGCGTAAGTGGACCTTGTTTTATCAGCTGCTGTTTCCAGATGTGCAATAAAGTGCTCTGGAATCATAAATTTAAAATCTTAAGCACCTAACTCCATGTGCTGATGAATAATGGGTAATTCACTCAGCAACAAGAATCTTTTATAAAAATAAAAACACAAACTCGCATATAAACCTGCAAAAGAACAAAAACTATAAGTATGTGGATCTTGAGTTGAGTTTTTTTTCCCAACCTTACTATTTCCAAGGTCTTTAAATTTTGTTATCGATGCCACATTCTAATGAATCATTTACTAAAGCTCCATAAATCAGTCATAAGTCCTTAATAAAAATCAGGACTGTTCGTGAGACTGGTCGTCTCAAAACTTTTCTCAGTATCGAGGTCTAGCGCCTGCAAAATCAGTCTTTGTATCCATCAACAGGACGCACAATGCGTCAAGCGTTTTGATACTAGTGATGATTTTTCCCTAACATTAATACACACAACAAGCTGACAAGCCTACCTGCCAGGGGTAGAAGAGGGGCGTCTGGTCCAGCTGGACTCTGAGGGGAGCGACGATGACCAGCTCGAACAGCAGCCCCAACAGCAGAGGAATCACCCCGGCCAACAGCACAGCAACCACCACTGTCTTCACGATCTGTTCTCGCCAAAAAAATCCACCCACACGAGCACACGTTTAAACGTACAAGAACATAGGGACGTTTCTGCCATTGCCCGGGAGGAGTCGAGACATTACCGTGAGTGTCCACTCCTGAGCTTTGATCATGATGACCATCCGTCCCTGTGGCATCCAGGACAGCAGCACGGTGGCGGCCCGGATGGCCAGCCAGCAGACGTACAGGCCGCTGGCTGCCGTGTAAAGCTCGTGGACCATGGCGTTGCCCATCCAGAAGGACATCAGCCAGCGGCCGACGCACACTGAGAGGAGGGGGAAGAGGAGAGATGGTTAAAAAAAAAAAAAAAGGAAGAAAAAAAATGGTGGAAAATTACAGGGGGTGAAGAGCGTGGAGCGAACGCCTGCTTATACCTACAAGCTTCGACTTACCTGGCAGCGTGAGGCAGATCAGACTGGCCAGCAGCAGCGTCACACACATGAAAACAACCAGCAGGATGATCTGGATGAGCAGAAACAGCACAAAAATGGCACAAAACGTCTACTTCGACGGTGACAAGACTCTCGTCTGAGTGACTGAAGCGGTCGGTCACCTTGAGGGGGAAGTTGATGGGCCGGTGGTACGGCTGGAAACCCACAGGGCCGCCCTGCTGCAAGATGGCTTGATGGGCAGCGTGAAGCCCCTCCCCCAGGTCGGGGATCCTGTTGTTGTTATGGCGACCAGGAGGGTTGTTGTTGTTTGCCTGGTTGTCGTCGTCTTCATGTTCCCCCAGCAGGTAGGAGTGGAGGTCACTGTGGAGCAATTATTTTGTTTTTTTTGTCACGGATATGAAGTGTTACTAACACAAACTCTTTTCTCTAGGTTTATTAACGCTATATGTTGTAAACAGTATGTGTATTCTGTGTGTGTGTGTGTGTCTGTTTGTGTGTGTGTGTGTCCAGCCTACAGCATGTATCCAGCGGTGAATGTCCAGGCGTGAACAAGACGTTTGAGCCACTGGCGAGTGTGACCCTGCTCCAGCAACGCTGGCAGGACGACCTGCAGTAACAGGAGCTCCAGCGACAGCTCGCTGACTGGAGCATCGCTAGAGACCAGACATTTAAAAGTAAAAAAAAAAAAGATCATATTGGACATGTAACCAGAAATAGCAGCTCATTTTCCTCTTGTATGTGCTTGTGTACCTGTACAACATGACGTTGTAAGGAAGGAAGTTTGGGAAGAGCACTTTAATGATCCTGATAGGAAGCCAAAGCATCAGCAGAACGATGGAACCAAACACCACCTGGAAAAACACACACGCACGCACGCGCACAACATCCATTTCACCATTTTAGTGGGACAGTTCACCCAAATTACAAAGAACCCTTTGTCAAAAGATTCTTGCAGCTCTGCCAAAAAACTATCTTTCCGAGTTGCTCTCTCTTCAGTATTGTGTGTCAATTTAATGGTGCCTTTAGTCTTCTGTGATAGTAAATTGAAGATTTTTGGATTGTGGAGAAAAAAAAAAAAAAGATATTTTAGGTTTCATCCTCAGCTTTGGGAAACCGTGATTGATATTTTACACCGTTGTAGGAACCAAAGATCAGCATCCAAAAACAACATCCTCCTCAGATAATGTGCAGTCCTATTTGTTCATCGGGACTATGTCTTTGGCAGAAAGTAGTTTTAAGTAAAATCTGGTCTGTGTTTAATCCAGAATAATCTGTATTGGAGCTTTCTTGATGGTTAGATACTACCGCTAAATAAGGAAAATAATGTGCTATATAGAAATGAGATAACCTAAAGCTCAATATTATCTCTAAACATATGACATGTTTGGGAGCAAAAGTCAGTGACTGACCACAGAGAGTATAAACCTCCGGAGGTGTCTGTAGATGGGAAGGTGGATCATCTCTTGGACTGGGTTGAAGTCCGGATCGTTCAGGTTTCTCAGGAACCAGAGCACACCGGGTCGGAGGACCTGCGCACAAACACAAATATATATAGTTAAAAAACAAACAAAAAAAATCAAATTTAAAGGTGAAAATTAATAATCAAATTTGGAAAAACACTCCTGCTGTGCCTTCACAACAATCTTATTGGGTACTGGGGAGCACTATAGTAAACTACAGATGGCTATCATGCTCAGTATCTACTGTTTGAGTGAGGGGTTGGCTGTTAGGCTGTCATCAACATATCGATACCAGTCAATCATCTAGGCAACAGGTCAGAGAGTCAGTGGAGTATAAAGCAGCAAGCGGCTGGTGTTTATCACACTTTAAGTTATGAGCTTGAGATAACTTGACATAAGATTTTAAACAGATGTTCACAAAATATTGATGCCAGCTAATGTTATGTAACATATCAGTAGCTTAAGTTAATTTGGCCCGGGACCGATTCAGTGTCGCTAACATGAGTAAACTAATTAATAGCATTATGCTAATGTTAATATCAATATCTACACACCATTATACATTTGACAGCTCTAGCGAGCACAGGACTGTGAAATACTGAAGCAGCCTTCACTTACCTCCCTGAGCAGAAGGATGAAGGAGGCGAAGTAGAAGACGTAGACCATGCCGACCAGCCAGTGAAGGAACATGGTGGTTCCAGGGGCTGAGTCAAAACTCTGCTCCCTGTCTTTCAGAGTCGCATCAAACATCTCCTGCAATCAACAGAGGACATGCTCTACCGTCTGTGTTTCCAATAAAAACGACCAAAAACACAATCAATCTTAGGTAACGGCACTTCATCGAGTGTCTTGTTTGCATGTGCGCGCGTGCGGCTTCATCATGACCGCATTCGATCTGCTGTGTCGGTCATTAACGGACGGCGTGCGACTGTATCAACAGTATCTGTTGCAGAGTTTACTCTGCTTGATTGTCTCACCAGTGAACAAATGTCAAGCCACCAGCCACAAATCAGTGGGAACAAGCCTATCTCCATGACAACCAGCAAGGACACCTGCGACAAAAATAAAAATACAAATGCGATTTATATACATTTTAAATGTAATCATAATTTTTCATGGGTTCTGTTTCAATTGAAAGTAGTTTGCATAATTGTTTTGCTCCGGTTTACCTTAACAACAATGTAGCAGACACCCAGGAGGCGTCTGGAGCGCTGGAACTTCACCAATGAAGCCAACGCCTGAAAGAGGAACAGTTAAGGCCGAACACAAAATGTGACAACATGCAGTTGTAAGTATATCATAAACTATTTTACAATTATTTACAAATTAATAGAATATCTAACACACTAGGTTTAGACACACATTTGGTTTATTTGGATACATGGCAGAATATGAGCGCTCCAGCCAACAGGATGTACCCCAGTATGGTGGTGATGAGACCGTCAAAGTGTGAAGCTCTGACCTGCAACCACAAATAACATTGTTATCAAATAAATCAATGCATGACAAATCTAAATACTGGTGAGTTCGAACTGTGCAAGCATCCCCTCGTGTGTTGCTGTGCACTCACATAGTCCTCAAAGCCCAGTCCTACTACTGTGAAATGGCCGATGTGGTACGGGCAAAAAGCTGGGAGGAAATACGGAAACTGGGTTAGAATTGATAATGTAGCGAAAGGTATGAGAAAG
Organism: Lepturacanthus savala; assembly: GCA_030544235.1. Classification (NCBI taxonomy): domain Eukaryota; kingdom Metazoa; phylum Chordata; class Actinopteri; order Scombriformes; family Trichiuridae; genus Lepturacanthus; species Lepturacanthus savala. The sequence goes on from CM060461.1 coordinate 18,075,518, forward strand.
TACACAAAACTGTCTTATTATCAGGATTCAAAAGTGATTTTAAAAGAGATTTCTTCCCAAGGATTCTCAGAACTGCTGCAAATGTATTAAAAAATTATTTTCATTCATGTTTTATGATGTTTTTCTTCCATATTTAGTAAGATTAACTACCCGCCAGACTCAATCACTTAACAGGTTACGGACTCTGCCCTCATCAGTTTAGAAGTTGTATTTTGATCTTATTCCGACAAAAAAAATACAAACACATATATGAAAAATTTGGGAATTTTGCAGAGGAGTATGTGTATGTGTATGTGCTTCTACAAGGTAAAACCATGCGAGTTTCATTGACTAGATTGAACTGAAGTGATTTGGCAGCTGTGGGTGACAGTTCATTCAATTTATTCAGACTTTTTAATCAAGTTTTTCCAAATATACCCACTTTACAAAATGGATAGGATATTTATGTTATGGTTTTAGCATTGAATTATTAGAAATGCTGCAATACATCAACATGGAAAATCATCACAAAAGATGCCCATATTTTTCCATGGAAATGAAAGCAGATTGCAGTGAAAAATCCCTGGAATTTCTCTGTTCTCAATCGGACATTCAACAATATACTAACTTTCTTCATATGAACTACTCACATAATAATACACCAGATCAGCACTACATTACAATTTTAACTTACCGAAGACCAGGATGAAGAGTGTGTTGAGAGACACAACCCAGAAGACATGCTCCTGCAGAAGACACACACAACACGGGCCTCTGTAAATATTACACAATATCTGGCTGTAAAGGTCTGATGAAGATCATGTGTGCATCATATCAACATGTATAATCCAAAGGAGGTTAATAAGGCAAACCGCCAGAAAGAGTGTGTGTGTGCATTTACCAAGAAAACAAGAGAACCATCCAGACCCAGCATCTGGAAACATGGAGATCAACTTTATAATAAACTTTTATAATGCTTAGAAATCTATTTCCAGATTTACTACAATTATTATTAATGCTGAATTGTGGCGTTTGACCGATTAACTGTTTTTCAACTGAACACATTTTTATTATTGCTTTACACAGACTTTGGGCACACTTCAGCAAGACAGGGACACTTTTAATCCATATTCCTCTGCCTTGAATTGTTAGAAAATGTGCTAGAATAGCTAAATCACACAAGACAGATGAATTAAAAAAAAAAAAAAAAAAAAGATTCTTACTCTTTCCCAGGTGAGCTCATCTGCTGCTCGGTCCCATTCCAGAGCGTTCCAGTTCAAATCTTCTGCAAAAAAAAAAAAAAAAAAAAGGAATCGGAAACAATTGAAAGAAACGCCTACAACACACGGTGAAAATATTCCATTCCATTCTCCATTTGTTCCCTGACAAAGGAAAGAAAACAACAGTTCACGCAACGCTTTTTGGCTTTTTGTCGGCATGTTTACCGACCTTGCCCTCCGTTGTTGGCGTCAGCGGCATCTTCTTCCCGGCCTTCCTCGTCCTCCTCCTCCTCGTCTTCGTCGTCGTCCTCCCCTTCTTCATCCTCCTCATCATCGTCGTCCTCGTCGAGTTCAGCCTCGTTGCCGTGGTTGCCGGCTTCATGCGGGTTAGCAGGCGCCGGCCCGTCTGCAGCGGGGTCCGCGGGGTTCTGGCCTGCCGCGGCGTCCTGCGCGTTGACTGCGGCGTCACCACCTGGACCCTGCAGGGAGATGACGTAATAACAGACATGTCACACTTTTCTTTATTTTATACAAAGTGTCGAACCACTACCCCTGGGTATCTGTGAGTGTTTGCTCATTAACCGTTAACGCTGTAGATTAATAATAACCAAGGACAGCTTGACAACCAAACCAAAAACAGGAAATAAATGAGGGGAAAAACAACAACAACAAAAAAACCTTGTCACTTGTAACGGGGCCTTGCTCATTTGGTTCCGTGTAAACACACACAGATGTCAGTGCTGGCTTAGCGAGCACATTCTCTATCTGAAAAGATAACGGTCCTGAAGTTTCCTCCCTCACAAAGTTTTGGTCAGAAAAGGCAGGCGAAAACAGTTGTGACCTGGCGGACGAATGCAGAAAAGTTTCTGTAGTGCCGCATTTATTATTTCTTACCGAATCAAAAAACAAGAAAAAAAAATCATGAAAGTTTCATACAAAAGTAAACCTGGTTTGAATAGAGAATAAAAGAATAAAAAGGTGAAGGTAATCATTCACTCCAATAGCTTATCTTTTATAGATAAACACGTGTCATTCTGCCAACAATGCCAGGGTGCATGAGTGGGAGAATACGCGGGAAAGCCAACAAACCTGAGTAAGCTGCCCTCTAAAACCGAGCTCACCTCGTTAGCTGCTGCGGGGCCATTGGGCTGGTTGGGAACCAGAGGGGGCGGATTCTGCTCCAACCACTGCGGGGCGCCGCCGTGGACTATCTGCTCTCTGAGCCACACCAGGCTGATGAAGGCGCACAGCGTGCAAGTGACCACGAAACAGCCCTGGAGGCAGTCGGCGAGCAGGTTTTGTCTGCGGGGAAGAGACGACGCGTCATTACGACAATTTCAAAACATCACTATGAACAAAAACGGGTAGAAAATGTGACTTGAAGAATGACTAAACTAGGATTAGAAGGAGATATTATGACTAAAAACACTTTTAGTCATAATACAACAAGAGAACACGTAGGTCCACAGCATATAGAAAGGAGAGGAATCCAAACTCACGTTGAAAGCATATCTAATGGCAGGGTAAGGAGGGAGCTCACGGAGCCAGTAAATAAACACTTGTAGATACGACCTGATGGAAAAGCAAACATAAAACACGGTGGTGTCAGTAACATGAGAATCACTTATTTCCCCGGTAGATGAAATGAAAAAAGATGCTCCAAATGTTTACATCTTTATTTGTATTTCATTGCACTTCATTTACTGTAGATGTAAAGCATTTATTCAAACTGAGCCCGTCACTGAAAACAGATGAAGTCAAGATACGAAAGCGGATTATGATCATTTATTTAAAGGTAGTTCATTATTTAAGCTGGTAGACTTTACTAGCGGCAAGTACATTTTTTTTTTTTTTTTACAAGCATAGTTCTCAAAGTTCTTTCTGAGTTTCAAGTTGAACTATCGAATGTCTTTGGATGTTTTCCAATGCTGCAACTTTCTAAAAGGTTGCCACACATTATTAAGCATACGCTTACTTCTATTTTCTAGGTAGATGCAGTAAACTGTGCTGCAAAACATGCACTTATATTTCTTTCTGTAGACTGGATCAAATGGTTATCTCTTCTTTTATTTATAATATCTAGTTAAATTGTCAGTTCTTAAAAAATGTATTGCTTAACTTTTCCATAAATGTTGTTGAACGTTAGAGAGGGAACGACATAAATCATTACACATTGGCAACTTTGCTTGTAAAATCTCCTTTTGTTTTGTTATTCCAATGACTTACATGCTGTGAGAGGCACCACACCCAGCCAGGCAAAGGCCACCAGTGTGTAGTGGAACCAGTATCTGATGGCTGTTCCGATACTGGTGACCAGCCCTGCGAAGATATCCTGCACAGGTAATCGGGATGGCATGTCTGGAGAGTAGACTGGAGGAAACAGACGTGTGAGAAGAAGGACAGACGCTGCCGTTAAACCTCAGTCGCAACAGTTGTTAGCGTAGTTTACCTGTTGATTTTGATTCGGGAAAACTTACTTGGTGTAAATGCAAACCTGTGTTTGCATAATTCACAGTATTCTTTTCTGCTGTGTTTCAGCCACTGCAGCAAGCTGCGAGTAAGAAAAGGAAATCGAGTAAGTTCATCTCATGGACACGGGTTGTGTTATTTGTTAGAAACTCTATTCAGGGTCCTTTCTGTGACTTTTTCTGGCAGAGTCCGTACTTTTCTCTGACTTCCCCACAGGATTCATATGGCTCTCTTAATGTGGAACACGATTTTTCAAATCTAGCACCATAATGTTGATCTTAGAGCTAAAGGTTTATCAGGAATAAGGCTTTTTTTTTAGAAATTTTACCAACATGAACATACCATTCCTGATGGATAAACTTGATGCTGCCGGTGCAGACACAGGGGTAAAATAGTGGCTTGTCCAGAGTCCCCTCTGACCGACATACCCGACAGATGTCCGCTGTACAGTAGACACACAATAACATATATTCATATAATATTTGCATCTTATCTTAACAGTATTTTGTCGCTGTTAATCATTGACAGCTTGCATTTCTATCCATTTGATCAGCAGTTGTCACTATCTGTCTCACTAATCATCATTAATATAAATAAATGTATTAATACAGCAGAGTGCTTTCTCTTAATATACTGAATAGACAAGATATTACTGTCCCCACATATTTGTTTGCCTCTTTTATAAGGGATATCCAAAAATGAGTTGAAAAGGTTAAATAATTCAGTTTCCATAGCTGGCCTTATTTATTGTGTCCATGGAATGACTGATGAATAAAATGATGCAATATATGCAATTCAAAGATATTGGCGCATTTTGTTACAATGCCGTGAAATATAATCAATTCTTAATTTTATATTCAAAAAACACAAATAAAGTTCCAGACCTATCCAGACCCGGAAATTACTCTAATCAAAATCCATATTTTTGTATACTGTGTAGGAACCTTTGGTGTCACCGGATGACAAAAATAAAATAACTCCAATTAGTTGCAAAAGCACAACATCAGCTAGAATACCCAGAGTACTACATGGCAGTGGTTGAAAAAGTACTGTTTTTTTTTCCTCAAGTAAAGCTATAAATACAACAATGAAAAAATACTCTGTTACAAGTCTTTTATCCAAAATCTTACTCAAGTATCGGCAAAAAAGTTGTATCAAAACTAAAAGCACTCTTTATGCAAAATGTTCCTGTTTATTGTTATACTTAAAGTACATGTTTAGCTGCATTTTAATATTGGGAAATCTAGTGTTAACTTGTACTGTTGGGTTCTCAAATAGAAACAGAAAGAATTTAGATTTTAATAAATTGATGAGGCATTTTACTTGTAAAATTCTGATCAGAAAAGTAACTAAAACTGTCAAATAAAAATAGTGATGTATAAAGTGTCATAAAATGGAAATACTCAAGGAAGGTAAAAGTACCTCATAATTGTACTTCAGCACAGTACTTAAAACACTGATATGACTTCATATAAAACAAACTTCTGAACATCAATCAGCATTAACAACAGACATCAGACTACATGTTTTAAAGCTACTTGTTGCCTCACATCTTAGCATCCTTTACGTCATTATATTAAATTAAACTGTTATTAAACTGTATAAATCAGACGTGTGTAAACAACAGTAAACTATTATTATTAACTGTTATTAAAAGCTAGCTCAGGTTACATGTGATTAACATGTGGATGTGTTCCCCTGGCCTTGTTACCACCAGCGCCCACTGAAGTGATTAAAGAGTTAATTACAGCAGAACAGACACGTATCAATGACACTTATCAATACTGATAATATCACAACAGCTGACAGCTAACGGGGCTAACGCTAGTTAGCTCGCTAAAGCTAACGTGCTAACGTTAAGGGTTAGTTTAGCGCCTGGTGACGGTGAATCTTTGCCAACAGTCTAACACTTGTAGAACATGCTGCAGCAGATACGAGGAGTTAGATAGACAAAGAGTTAGTTTAAAATCAGTTAAACTATTTAACAAAGTGTGAGCAGGAGCTACCTTCCTCCGCGGCGTCCATCTTGGCTCTGCTGCGCTCCGGTTACCGGCTGCTGGTCAGTGTGAGACTCTGACTACACACATGTCGCTGCCGTTATGTTTGAGGACGATATAAGTTTATATATTAAATTATATCTGTTCACTTTGCCTTAGCTTCTCACAGCACGTGTGTTTGTACCAAACTGTCTCCACCAGATGGCGGCAAAGCAAAGATCAGGTTTTATTTTTTAAAGATCCCCTCCAGACCAGTAGTGATGGGCATTTCGGCTCTTTTTAGTGAGCCGGATCGTTTGACTCAGCTCACTAAGAAGAGCCGACTCTTTCGGCTCCCAAACGGCTCTCCATTTTAACACTTACACCTTTTGTAGTTCAGCCAAATTTATCGCTATTTTGGCTTGCGATTTGTAATAAAACACTAAATCCTCTGGTTAAAAATTTAAATATAAATTAAACCCACTCATTCAAAATGAAAGTAAAACACTAAAACTACTGATTCAAAATTAAAATAAATAAATGGATATGAGCCGGCTCTTTGAACTGACTAATTGATATTTTCTCTGATAAGATTTAATTTTTTGCAGTGCACTGAACAATATTTATTATTTTAATCAGCAGATAAAGATATATTCTGTCTTACAAACCATTTACAAAACTGTATTTTACGCCTTAAGCTTTGAAAGATTCTCACTGATTTCACTGTTATGTGAAGAACAGCTGCCAAGTGGGCCAAGTGGGCTGGATCGGACCCTTTAGTGAGTGGGCTGATTCTGGCCCCCAGGCCGTATGTTTGACACCCATGCTCAAGATATTTTAAAGATGTTTATTAAAACACTATGTTAAAGATTTTTCCACAAAAATATCTGTACAATTTTTTTAATTATTTTTTTTTAATTCTTAAAAAAGCAATAAAAACAATAATTTGTAGTCTGAGCAGCACTCTTATACATTATTTACTGTTATATCACTGTTATGTTACTTGCTAATATAAAACTCATAGTTTCCCCACTTCTGACAAATCCTTATCTTTACTCAAGAATAATAGATCTAATTGTAAAGAATGTAGAGAATATGTAGTAACTAGAGTACAACTGTGTAATGCATGTGTACAGCTGGACAAAATAAAATACTGAAGAAAAACTTCTAAATTGTTCTGAAGCACTGGACCTGAATAAATGTTCATTACCAATAGGATGTACATTGATCAATGATGCCACCTAATGGTGGTTTCAAAGTCCACCTGATGTTAGGTTTAAAAAAGGTTCCTCACTCTCATTTGGTCTACATCTGTGTTATTTTTTTTGGTACATGGTCGTTTTGTGGTATGATTCCCGGTAATTGAGAACCAAGACTTGACAAATTGGGTCTATTTTGTGCATTTTGGTGTTTTTTATTATATTGACCATTGTGGTGACGATGGATGGAGAAAAGCAGACACTGATATACAGTCCTGGAATTTATTTATAGGTTTAATATTGAGGGGAAAAGTTGTTTTCTTTCAGTTCTTGGGGAAATCTGGTGTGACAAACATGATTTTTCTCAAAAGAAAAGTTCGGGTTAATAAACTTATCTCATTCAAAACCTTAAAATTCTATATACTCCTTCCTCCTCATTGAATAATCCAGAGTCAAATATAGAAATTGGATATGCTGGAATCAAGAGGTACTTGACTGTGAACTCCATTCTCTGTTTGTTGCAATTGAGGGTTCAAGAGTTCACATCACACTTGTACGAGTTGAATATTGGATCACAATTAGCTTTCAAATGAGGTATGATGTCACAAATCATGTCCGTAGGCCTTTCCTCTTTCGCATTTTCAATGAGCTCAGAGAAACGTTCCACTTTCAGCAGATAATGAAAACAAACATCTTCTGTTAAACTCTGCACATACAACGTTCTGCCCAGTGAAGCTCAAACATCACACTAAACTAACAATAAGAAATAATAAGTTTGTGTGAAGGGGGCACAATAATAAATACACAAGTCAAACATAAAGCTACAGTGAAGGATTTTCTGTTTTTAATATTACAAAAGAATCTTATTCTTTTTGGAAGCCACTTAGAAACTCCTTTGTCTAGAAAGGATCATTTAATTTCATACATGGTATAAACAACATATTCAAGTAATGCAGTCAGTCATGGCCATTCCTCTTTTTCCTATTAGGAATTAAAACCTTCTTAAAACAGGCATCAAGTCATTCAGTTGCAATGTGTGTGGAGACATTTTCTTGGTGCATTTTATAAAATACATCAAATTTTCAGATGCTTCCAGTCCACTCCTGGTCCAGAGGAGACAAAACACTTCCGGGATAGCGTGTGTGATAAGTTAAGAACTGTTAACCAGACCTGGTGTTTGCATTTATGTCTGTGAATCTGGTCTGTCCCCATGTTCTGGTGTCGTCTTGTGATGTGCTTTAAATGACTTGGCATCGTACAGCCAGACGGTGTCTATGCCCTCCCCGGCGGTGTGTTCAGGGACCCAGGTGGGGAATGGGAATCGGCAGGCCACCACCTTGGCTGTGCTTGCTAACTCGCTGGCCAGCTTCAGCTCCAGCTGGTCCATCTGTAGACGAGGCCAGACAGAAACAATTAGGAGTGAAACCAAAACCTGGTTTAGCAAATTAAAATATAAGGCTTTCAGTTCTCAACATTGAGTTTAAAAATAGGAAGAATAGACAATAACAAAAAAATTACAACAAATATAAGAGTAAAAAATGTTGAAGAAAACTAGAGAATTCCCTAAATAGGGTGGTGCCAACCTATTTGAAACCTTAGAAACAAACTGTTGCTCCATGTGATGGATCATTTCATCACTGATACAAATATATATTTACCTTTATCACAGCAGCCATGTAGATGTGAAATATTAGTTAGGTGTAACTAATTTATTAATTAATATTCCATTCCACTCATGTTAAACAGAAACTGGGTTTCCAGCCACCAAGCCAGCCGAGTGGATAGAAAAAAAAAGTGAATTTATGGTAGTTTTCATTTGTTATCATTTTGCAATTAATGGGAGAGTTCCCAGTGAGATTATGTCATAAGAGGGTGAGGATGTTTCCATGGCAACAGTTGACACGCAGCTGACGGACCAACAGCTGATCATGGATAACTTACTGGTGAACCTGTCGGCTCTGGGGAGAATATTATCAAAAATTTTGTCAGCGTTTACAGCTATAAAGTCATGTTGAAGAGAAGAAAAAGGAGATTTTTAATTTTACGACTGCTTTTACGACCACGGCATCATTCTCCATGTGTTTGGGTGAAGGTGTTAAGAGTTTATTTGCAAAACCTGTTTCCATAGCCAAAATACACATTTTCCTTTTGTCAATACACTGACAAATCCACCCCCTTCTAAGGGCAAAAAAAAAAAAAACTTTATGCAAATATTTGTCTTTTTTTTGAATCTCTGGCATTTCCATCCGAGCGTTTATTTGCAATATTTGAAAATGAAGATAAGAAAAGGTGGATGGAAACGCAACTACTCTAAATGGAACAGAACATTTGTTAGTATTATTGGTCACACCTTTGTTTATGTACTATTATAAGTCAATATGGCTGCCGTGAAAAAAATCGATTGTATGATTCAATAATGTCCATGTTCAGAAAACATTTACTAAAATAGGTGACATTCTTCAGTTATGTGTGTAGATTCAGATGCAGCTCATACATATATTAAACAATCTACTTTGCATAAGAGGAATGCTAAGAACATGCAATGGTTTTAACTGCTAAAAGACGCTGTTGGTCAAACAGCAGAACTCACCATTTGAGGGACTCCGAAAATGACGACATTGTGGTACTCTGCAAAACTGACCTGGGGAAAGATAGAAGAAACACAGTGAATGAGACAGAAGGGATTCTTAGTTAACCAGTTGCTGCTGGAGATGAAGGTTAAAACACAAGAATTAGCAAATACTTCTATGTGTTGTCAGAACAGTGGCGCATTTCGCTTTACTACGAAACTGTACCTTTTATTTTCTTGACTAAGCAATGTCTGCTTTAATCCACAGAAAGTAGAATTCATCGGGTATAATGGTGAAATCAGTAAACCTTTCGCAGCTATTAAAAATGAGCTTGGTGTCACTGACCTTCCACAGGTCAGAGATGTGGAAGGAGGTGGAGCGGTGGACGCCCTCTCTCCAGGCCTTGTAGCGGGAGTAACACACCAACCAAGGATTCAGCTCGAAGCCTGATGCCTGAAACCCACGCTTTGCTGCCGCTATCACCTGCAGGAAGAAGACGAGAAGAAGGGAGAAAAAAAATAATAGTTTTCCCAATATAAAAAAAAACAAATAGTTAAATACTTTAAGTATATATTGTACTGTAGAGTAGAGTAGTATTCAGTTTTTTTTTAGCTCCTACAGGGCACTAATCATATTAAAGTGCCTTCTTGGGAGCCGAAAAGCATGCTAAAGTGCCCTCTCGGGGGCCAAAACGTGTGCTTAAGTGTCTTCTTGAAAGTCAAAATGTGTGCTAAAGTGCCCCACAAGAACTAAAAAGCATGTTAAAGTTCCCTGCAGGAGCTAATGTTAGCATGCCCTCTTGGGAGATAAAAACATGTTAAAGTGCCCTCTTTGGGAGCCAAAATGTGTGCTAAAGTGGCCTGTATGAGCTAAAAAGCATATTAAAGTGCCTTCCTGGTAGCTAAAAAGCATGTTAAAGTACCCTCTTGGGAGCCAAAACGTGTGCTAAAGTGCCCTCTTGGGACCTAAAAAGAGTGTTAAAGTTCTCTCTCGTGCTTAAGTGCCCTCTTCAGTAGCGAAGACGATATGTGCCTTTTTTACCTTTTCGCCCCCGCCCTTCAAAAAGTATGTGCACCCAGTGACAGGAGCATCCGTTTACCTCTATAAGAGCTGTTTTTAGGGCCGAGGCGGCACTTCACACTAGTTTTGTGATTTGTAAGACCGCATACAATCTGGATAATAATAAACTAAGATTGTCACAAGAGTTCAAGGCGCCACAGGTTCATGCACCAAACCTCCCCTCTGAATGAATGCATATTTCTGACAAGGGAAATTCAACACAGCACTTACTATCCTCCCGTCTCCACTTCCGATATCCGCCAGGGTCCCTGTCCTGGTTCCTAGCACCGCGAACACGTTGCGCACCTGTTCGGTGGTCGCGGGCACGAACGGCAGGCAGACTTTCCGCAGCGCAGGAGCGACAAACGGCGCCGCGGCCGCGTACAGCGCTACCACCGCGCCGCCCACCAGCCCCGTGACTACCAGCCCGAGACCGCTCCTCCTGCCGCTGCTGCTGTCACGCTGTGCCGCTGACTGCAGAATAAACTCCTCTTTGGACATGACTGTGTCATGAATAACACGGGATAGTGTTAAAATACACGTTTGCGTAAGATGACTGAAAAACGATAGGAGTTAGCAAAAGGAAAAATTTAAATTGCTGCTATTCAGCCATGTCCAGAAGGATAGCTTCAAAATTGACCTTCGCAACGTTGTTATGTGTCCGACTAGATGATAAGGGTAAGATGACAAAGGTTCCGTGCTGCTGCTGCTTCTTATACGTCTCTAGATAAAATAAGAGACCGATGCATTTTATTTTATTACAGCCATTCCAGCGTCTGTTGAATTCCACAGACACATGCACACCTCATTCTGCTTAAAGTGAACCAAGGAGTGGAAAAAAGTCACCCAAGAACAATGGTAAAGACTTGTGGAGAGCATGCCAAGGCATGAAAGCTGTGATTAAAAATAAGGGTTATTGCTCCAAATATAGATTTATGAACTCTTCTTAAGTATAAGCATTAGTATTATGATGTTTTAAAATGAATTTGATCTTGTTTCTTTGCATTGTTTTAGGTCTAAAAACATTTTATGCGAATAAATGCTCTAATGTTTTATTTGGAATATGGGGGAAATGTCATAAAAATCTTCCTTTTGCCCAAACATACCTATAAGTAGTAAAATCAGAAAAGCTGATAATTTCTTTCCAGAGCTGTATATACCAGTGCAGTGCCTGTAAAAGGATTAAGCTGAAGTAGATTTTTTATGTTTGGCTAAATGAGACAAATAGTGAATTTAATGTAAGACATTGAGTTGAGAGACACTGAGATAAGGAGAGACATGCAAATATAGTTATTTTAAGAAAAAGGCTACAATTTATGTTGAAAGTGCAAATGTCAATGTACATATCGGTTTTGAAATTGTGATAGATAGATAGATATAGATAGATAGATAGATAGATAGATAGATAGATAGATAGATAGATAGATAGATAGATAGATAGATAGATAGATATGCAGTCATTTTGAATAGTAAATCCTGATGATTACTGGACACACCTGATATAAGACTGGACACTTTCTTTGGTTTCTTTTCTTCAATTCATTCTCAAGCCATTAATAAGAAATGAAAATAAATTAAAAGAGAGTACAAACACAAACACACTCATGAAATTAAACAATAGAACCATGGTGTCAAGCACAGTGAAGGAAAATGGGAAAATTCATATGGAAATGAATGGAATAAATAATAAATACATAGCCTATTATTAACAGAATGAACATAAATCAGCCAAAAGAAGAACAAACCAACAACGGAAAAGTGAAGAAACATAAATATCAATACATACATCAAAAAACAAAGTAACATATCCATTCACAGAAAACATGACAAAATAATAATTATAATAATAATTTTCACATAATTTTCACCATGAGTGAAGCAGCAGTAATCACAACTGCCTTTCTTTGGTGGTTTACAGCAACACATCACCCATTCAAAAAATAACCTCGAATATGATTCATTCATGAATATATTCAACCGCAGCATTCTAGTCTCAGGCCGAACAAGGACCACAATAAAAAAAAGGAAAGGTGATGTGTTAGAATGAGTGGGAATAACCTCAAAAATATATCACATTATCATCGCAGATGTGTCACAGCTGCTTCGAAACTCTTTGTTTAATCAGTATATAGGTCTGGAAAAAATAAGAGACCACTGCAAAATAATCAGATTTTCTGATAATATGTGTTTGGACAAAAGCAACATTTTTGTTTGAGTCTATAACCAACCGACAACATTTCATCAAATTCCAAATAAAAATATGATTGTTTATAGCATTTATTTGCAGAAAATGACATGTCAAAATAACAAAAAAAGAAATCAATATTTGGTACAATAACTCTTTCATGCATCTTGGCATGCTCTCCACAGGACTTTACCATTGTTCTTGGTTCAGGTGTTCACCTAATCAGGGAAAAGAATGGCTGTAATAGATATAGAGATGCTGATTTCAGAAAAAAAATGCAGGGGTCTCTTATTTATTTTTCCAGAGCTGTACATGCTTCACAAGCTTCATTTCACCATTTCTGCTCCTACAATGTCAAAATTGCATTTCACTTGGAATAAATGGGACCAATAAACAGTTTAAAATCTCATTTTAAAAAGGGTTTAAAAAAGGAGGAGGAGTTTGCCTCAATAGATCAAACATTGAGGTTCTGCTACTTTTTCACCAAATCTCCATTATCCCTCCTATTCCCGTCAATCTATTTGATCACAGCTACATTCTTGATTCATAAACGCCTTTTTGATTTCGCGTTTCTTTACATCAGAAGTCATTAGACAGGGTACGGTGGACAGGTTGTTCCAGCCCTGCCATGCCGTGGTGCATCTGATGGCGGTGGATGTGGTGCCTGCTGGTGGTGGGGCCATCATCCATCATCAGATCCTCCTCCTCCGGTCTGTACCCCTCCTCCCCGTCCTGAGAGTAGCTGTGCTTCATCACCACGATGTTCCTTCGACCGGCCATCAGCGGGGTGTTGTGGTGGGAGAGGCGCGGCGACTGCTGGCTCACCATCGGCGACGGCAGTGGCGGCGGCACAAGTGCCCCCCCATCAACGGCGTCGTCTCTAATGCTCAGGTTGCTGCGGCTGCCGTGCACGCTGCCAGGAAAGGAGCCGCAGTGGTGGTCACGGATACATTTGGAGGAGGAGGAGCGGTGGAACTTCTCGAAGTCCTCGGCCAGGCCCGGGTCCGCCAGGTCGCCGGACGGGGCGCGACGCAACGTGCAGAGCTCGTAGTGAGGGGGCTCAAAGCCGGGGTGAAGGAGGGCAGGGTCGAAGTCGTCTCTGCGGCCACATGGAGGAAAGATGAGTGCACATAAAGACATGAAGACACCATCAGGAAAGCAAAAACAGCACTGCAAAAAAGCCAAATTGTATTTTTTGGCCTAAAACAATATGGTTGGCAAAAACTTTAAAATATAAATTATTGATATTTAAGGCAACAATGTAAGTTGCCATGACAAAGTTAGACAGTTGTGTGCTCTAAAATAATTTGGTGAGTTGTTAATACTTAAAATCTGAAGTTGTGGTTTATTATAGGGGACAACAGTTCTGCTAACTCTTTTTTCTTTGTTGTAAAATGCAGGAAAGCCAACTTTCTGAGTTGGCATTTTTCACTTCAAGTCTCATTGTGGCTGTGCTGCTGCCGGGAGTCCACACAGGTAAGTTTTAAACAACCTTTAATTGAATTTATTTTAATGTTAAATGATACAAGAACACATTTTCAACATTTAGCCCTTAACAGTTAGCGGCTAACTGATGCTAGCATGGCTGCAGTAATTAGCCACTAACATTGTCTAGCTTGGTTGTCATTTTGTTAAAGGGATAGTTCAGTAGTTCAGTGAAAATTCGCCCATCATCATGATTCCCATAGTCATAGCATGTGGATGTGTGTCACAATTCATTCACAGCCGCAGCAGCAATGAAGTCGACGAGAGTGCCTATGTGACCTATGACCTAAGCATGTGCTTAATTACTTTCTCACTGCCGGAAAATGAAGACAAAAATCCTGCACTGCGGCTTTAAATTTAACTTAAGAGTAAAATATAAAACCTATGACGCTCCCCTGGGTGTTTCTGAACTTGATTGCAGTAACTCAGCACCTGGGCACGATGCCCTGCATCTACTCGAGTCTCCCTGACAAACTTTATTATCTCCTCTCTACTCTACCCAGTCCTTAGTAGTTTCAATGTGCTGCATTAGTTCTGTCAACATGTTCATGCATCCCATTTACACTACTGCCTGATGTCTGATGCCTGATGCTGAAAGTGATACAGATTACAGTTTAAAGTACTGCAGAGAATGTAGAAGATCCAACCTGCGGATGATGTATTTCTTGCGAGGCTGTTTGACCTGGATGATGACGGAGATGATGAGGAGGATGACGACTAGGCCACAGGTTACTCCGATGATAGTGAGGTTAGTCTGATCCAGATTGTCCAGGATGCTGGCTTTCCTCTTCTCTAATTGAGGGGACAACATGGAGAATTAATAACTTCAAGGTTCAGCCACTACAATGTGTTGCAAACACCGTACGTAGCTGGTGGTGAGTGTCTAAGCCTGCGTGTCAGGGAACCTTTGCAGTGATTCTCATCCCACGGGTAAACACAGTTCTGGACGCCGTTGCAGACCAGTGTCTGGTTGATGCACATGTTGCTATGGCAAAAGAAAGTGTCCTGATCACATGGAGCTGAAAAACAGAAAGCAAGAGCCATGCGGCACTGTAAACTGTCAAAATACTTTGACTAAAAATTGCATCTAATATGGATATATTATATAATATTATACATAAATCCTGTATTCTCATAAGCACATGTCTGTCTCTGTCAATGACGAAATCCAGAAGTTATGAATGCACAAATATATTTGTTTTAAAAGATTAACTGTTGGATGCTACCTCCAGATGGCACCAAAATAACAGGCTAAGGATCATTAGATAACACGAAGAATATGTTCTGTAAAATGTTTAAAAAGGAGATTATAAAGGACCCAATTAAATGATCACAGAAACGGCTCAAATGTAAATTAAATCTCAAAATAGCCATCAGTACTACTAGTATTACATTAAACTATTATCTTATTGTATTGATGACGTGGATATTGACAATATATATCAATGCTGCAACAATAACATTGTGTTTTAACAGCAAAGGACATAGCACAAAGTAACATAGAAGTATATTACACTGTTATTCAAATGGGTTGATGTGCACCTTCCAGCAGGTGGAGTAGGCCCCTTCTCACCCACATCTATGAGGCTGGTAACCACTGATAACACCCATTTAATGGGTGGATTAGATTAAAAATGGATGCAATGTGTCAGAAACCCAGCAAAGTCCTTGTAAATGTTTCTTATATGGATTAGTAAACCCTCTTGAAATGACTCATCTTCAAGAATGTTGAATGGTGTTTTGAGCCAATATGGCAGCCATAACTAAACTCAGAGAAGTAAACAGGTTTATTCAGAGAGCTCACTTTCAGTGGGATAAATGGAACTCACGTTCATGGAAGGTTGTGAAGAGGATCCTGAATTTGCTCTTCCTGCTTCCCTCGTCCGCCCACAGCCTCACCACGCCCTCGGGGGACACCAGCATGACATCGTTGGCCACCGTGGAGCAGAACTTGTTCTTCAGGTGCTCAACTGAACTGCTGCCGTCGTAGATGGCGACAAAGTTACGCTTGCACTCGTTGGAGTTGTGCATCTCGTACTCCAGGAAACGCATGTAGATCTGTGTGGGGATGGAGGGATGAGTAGAAACAAGTTAAAGTGCGGTGAATGGCATCATCTTTCTCTTCTACTACTTTTTTTATTTGTAAAGGAATGTGCCGTAATTTTTGTGACAACAGCCAAGTGACCTAATTCGGCAAATTTATATGGACACCGAATCTTTGGCCATCGGGACGAGTAAAGCACTGATCTAAGTGTTTTCACAAAGCAAGGAAGGCAGGAAAAGATGCTGACAACATAGAACCTTTGTATAAAAAGTGAAGATCCTGTAGGGTTGTTGTGAGAAGAATTTATTAGCAGCGATCAGAGCAAGATCAACAACAGTTTGCCACGAACAGACCCGAGCTCTTGGTGGAGCCTTGATGTACCATCTGCAGTCCACCGCCTCAGTCTGCAGTGCTCGGCCCTCTCTGGAAATCTGGCTTGATTCCACAAAACCCTCTGGGCCGCTCAGCTCAAAGTCACAAACTGTAGAGAGAGCAGCAGTTTTCTATAAGTGTTCAGATTATTGCTATTCAGAGACCATAAAACTTCACTGGTATATCATAGTAGTTTTCTCACTGGGTCCACAGCAGCTGCTTATTGCATATCAGTTGCTATTTTACAGGTTGACAGTTACCAGCCAAGTGATGCTTAGGGAAATCTCAGCTTTACAGTTTATTCAGTCAAAGCATTAACATTTAACTAAACATCTTATGCTCTATAATGACAGTTGAGTTAAAGCCAACTGCTGAATTGCAGCTTTGAGTTATACTGGTTGAGTCGGGATCACAGGATTAATTTAATACTCACATGGCAGCGATGGCAGTTCCCCAAGTTCTTTGAACTCAGGATCTGAAAGTAGAAAATATAGACAAATGCATTCATGTTGAATATATACAAAAGTCTTTGTAAGTCATATTTCAAAATGGGATACATGACATCTCATGGTGAGTGAGGTGGTTCCTCTGTGGTTGGATGACATACTGAATATACTACTTACTTACTTACATACATACTTGCTGTTGCCTCATAGCAAGAAGGTCGCAGGTTCAAGACCTCTTTGGTCCTGGGTCTGGGACCTTTCTGTGTGGAGTTTGCATGTTCTCCCCGTGTCTGCGTGGGTTTTCACCGGGTACTCCAGCTTCCTCCCACAGTCCAAAAACATGCTGAGGTTAATTGGCAACTCTAAATTGCCCGTAGGTGTAAATGTGTGAGTGAATGGTGTGTGTGCCCCACAATAGGCTGGCGACCATCTGGGGGCGACCATCTGGGGTGTATCCCTGACTCTCACTGTAATGCGCTGGGATTGGCTCCAGCAGACCCCTGCGACCGTAATGAGGAATAAGCAGGTATAGAAGATGACTGATTGACTGATGTGGTGGCACGGTGGATCAGTGGGTACCATGTCCTCCCTGTGTCTGTGTGGGTTTTCTCCAGGTTCTCCAGCTTCCTCCCACAGTCCAAAGACATGCTGAGGTCAATTGCAGACTCTAAATTGCCCATAGGTGTGAATGATTGATGTGTGTGCCCCACGATAGGCTGGCGACCTGTCTGCAGTGCATCCCTTACTTGCAGTATGCTGGGATTGTCTCCAGCAGACCCCCTTCACCCTATTGAGGAATAAGTGGGTATAGGGAATCTATGGATGCAAATAATGTTCATAACTTCTTCTACTTCTCTGAAAAGTCTATTTTCAATGTACATGCACTGGAGGCTTCAAGTTTCACAGTCACATAAGTCACACAAGTAATTGTGATGTCACAAATGATGTTTGTAGGTACAACAGAGAAACTTCAAACTTGAAGTTTTTGAGTGTAGGGGGTTTATAAGAGTTATGTTATAAGTTGTGTGTCACCCATGTGCAAACACTGGTAAAATAAATAAATAAAATAGACTGATAGATATAGTAAGTCCATGAAATGTAATGAAACTTACACAGCACACTGTAAGACATGCTGTGTGTTTTGTATGCTCAAAATATATTTGGAGAGATTTACATGTGATTCAACGAGAAAAAATAACAATATGTTATTACACTGAAATTATACCAACATAATTGTTATTGAATTAGTGAATTAAGTTCACAGAAATTAAATTAATAAGTTGACATTAGTCCAATGCATTGATTCCCGAACTTGAAATAGTGGAGTTAAATTAAATTTTAATTTTAGGTGTTACTAATTGAAACAATTCATTTAAGTTGGTTCAACTTTTTGTTTTTTTAAGTGTATCTCATCAGAACAGATCTTTTTTAAACATATCAAGATTGAAGATTAAAATAAAACCAATTCATCAAAACAGAAAAAACACACTTAGCAGAGAGGGGAGAGATATTCTGTGCTACTTGGTAGGTAGATTATAAATCCTGCTATAGCAGTTCAGGACAGATTAGGCTCCACCAACAACAACAACCTGGTGATGAAAAAGTCACATTTGCACCATTTTTCATATTGTTTTGTGAAAATCCATAATTCCAAATAAAAAAATAAAGCTAAACAAAACAAATACATCAAAAAGTACTTCATTATTACTGATGCAGGTTGTGTCGGAGGTTGTGATATAAGAAGAGCAGGTGATCAACTCAACTGAGGCTTCAATCAACAAGGACTCGCATTAATCCTCTCATGTTCCTTACGCTATTCTGCTTCAGGCTTGGTCAGATTATTCACATTCATTTCTATGTGTGCATGGCAAGTTGTGTGTGTGTGTGTGTGTGTGTGTGTGTGTGTGTGTGTGTGTGTGTGTGTGTGGCATTCACAGAGGCTACACCACAAGAAAAAATACAGATGAAGGCAAGATATAGGATGGTTTATCTAAATCCTCTCCTAATACTGTTTAGTCTGAAAAAGTGTGTAACACACAAGAAAATATATACTACTCACGATAAGTTAGGGAGCTTGTTATTTACATATGTATGGCACATTGTACACAGTGAGACCATTACATGGAAAACAAAAGATGAGGTGTGTCCATCGACCCAATATAATTGCCTATCTATCCAAAAAAAATCTTTGAAGTGAAACACTGTATGTATAAAATCCACTGAATCTCTCATAATATCCCTAACTTATGTATGTATTTTGTATATATGTCATGTTATATGTTAAGTACGAAACCCTAATGAGGAATAAAATAAAATAATAAGTATGTTAATTGATATAATTACATTCTCCCTCTTTTGAACAGTCCATGGGTTAAAGGGACAGTTCCCCACAAATTTGAAATATATATATATATATATATATATATATATATATATACCATCTTTTTTTTATATAAAGCTGCAGTATTAACAACTGAGCTTGGGGGTTGAGAACCACAAACGCTGGGCACTTTGATAAGCTCCGAAAGACAAAGTAACATACTGTGGCTTGTTTTGGTCTTATATAAAATACCTTTACAGGTTAGGGCCCAGTGTATAAAGTGTGTAATTAAAAATACTAGGTTTGGAAAGCGTGTGCGGGAATGTGTGCATGTGGGCGAATTAATTCTCTCCTGTCAACCACGATGAGCTGAATTAGACAGAAGATTAGTATTTGGCATTAGGAACCCATTATATCTGATGTAAACAGACGGAAAACAGCTCCTCCTGATCTGCCAATAAAGAAAATAATCTTCTTAAAGGGATAATTCCTAATTCATACCTGGCACTTTTTTTGTATCACCTCCGTTGAGGTTCCAAGTGAGCTGGGCTGATACTGAAAGGTGATGTGAAAGTACTGCAGGCCACTGATTGGTCAGAGAGAATCTTCATGTTTGAAGCCTGCCATTTGAAAATAACCAAGCTATCTTAGCAGTTGCGATTTCTGTGAACAAATGAGTTGAACAGAGTAGTGCCACAATGTGAAAAAACAGCTTGAGTTGCGAAATTTTCAAATTCAATATCTTCACAACTTGTGTGTGTGTGAGATGGACTCGCGGGAATTTAGCGACAGAAACTGGAACATCCCTTGAGGAATACAAAGATGATATAGGAGCACAAAAATCATGTGACGAATGAATGAAATGTGTCAGGATGGCTGCACGGACAGAGGGCTGCAGATTAATCTTTGCCCCCCGTCAGAGAAGGTGGCCTATAAAATCTGCAGTTAATAAAGCCTCAGCCTCCCTTAAGCTGCTGCTGCGGCTCAGCACTGACATGTATTCCCCTGAAGACAAGCTTTCATTAACTCGTGTGTGTGTGTGTGTGTGTCTGAGGGAACAAATGCCTGTGTGTGTGTGCGCGTGTGTGTGTGTTTGCTGCCCTCCTCTTCCCTCATCAGCTGCAGCTGGTGTGCCTGCACTGCAAATGGAAATGAGAGAACATCCCCAGCAGCATGCAACCAGACCACTATTAAAGTTGCAGTACGTAACTTTTTGAGACCAGTAAAGCAAAATGTATATTGCAATAAAAGAATCATAAGCCACGCAGGTATTCTGTCTGTCCCTTTAAAAGTTCTGAAAGACCTACAATAACGGCAGGGGTGTCAATAATAACATTACGCTACACGAGTTAAAATGTAAGTGTCAGTGTTTTCAGTGGTTTATATGACTGTAGAGAGGGGGACTGTAGCCAGTTTTTGGCATGAAGCAGGCAACAATGTCAAACTCACAGCAGGCGGGTAGTGAATTGGGAGCGGGAGGGGAGAAAGGAGTTGTAGGCTTAGAGGCATAATGACAGAGCAGCAGCTGGTGTGATATATAGAATAAAAAAAACATTTATATAGAATAAATGTGCCACATTAAAACACGCATAAGCTTGTCTGTTTGCGTCTTAGCTCATGAAAAAGTGGAGGTTTTGGACACAGATGGTTGTGACAGGACAGTGGTTGAATCCAGCAGATACAGAGCAACTTTAGTTGTATTACTGTCTATTACTGTAAACAGCAAAACCTTAAGAAAAATATCAATTTTGCAAAAAAAAAAGGTTTCTATACTCAAAGTTTTTTTGTCTTTTTCATTTAAAAAAAGAGTCAATGCACTAAATGTGAGATGGAAACAGCTTTGTCGAATAAGTTCTGACATAGAAAATGTTTCACTCACACAACTGATCCGCTTGGTTTTGCTTTTAGCGTTTTGTCTGATTTTACGTTACATTTATACTTCAACACTATACCTGACATGACGTGTGTTTTGGCAATTTGGTTTTTAATACAAAAACATTTATCAATGCATCTTCAAAGGACCCTTCTCATACACCTTTTCCTGGGTTTTCTTATAAGTTGTGATATCCATCCATCAAGATGTATTTGTGCTTTTAAGTACCTGTAATTGGCTGATTTGAATTGCTGTGAATGGTAGATGGGCATTCACTGCATATTTGTGACATCACAACCTCACAGAACTCCATTTAGAGGCTGTGTGCATTTTTCTGTGAAATGAGAGTTTTGAAACGTTGGACAGTATTTATATAACACCGAGACCTTCTTATAATCAAAAACATTTTAACATCTCACTTTGTATGATATGGGACCTTTAACGCTGCCTTCACATGAATGTAAGCCCTGTGTGATGAAACACAGCCGCTACAGTCCTCTCTGGATGGCCTGACATGCATCATGCATCACTCACCTTGTGTAAAGTTATACCAGGCAGAGAAACCAATGGCCTCCAGTTCTCCATCCGCCACAAACTTGATGTAGAGATACCTCCCACTGGAGCGGACATACGCGGGGCTTTCCTGCCCACAGTAGCGGCCGATGATGGGGGAGAAACCAAAAGGCCCATCGCGGACCTCGATGTGGTCGAACTTACAGTCCCAGGATGGCTCGATGGAATACTTGTCATCAAAAAACAAGTCGATACACTGGCGGGGAGCAGCTGGAAAGGAGGAGGAGGAAGTGAGGTATAGAGCAAGTGAGAAAAAGAGTACATGAGTCAAAGCATAAAAAAGTGACTGAAGTATATAAAAAAAAAGGCCAAGATGAAAGGCTCACCTTCTATAATGTACACACATTCCCTGTCCGGCGGGTATTTCTCAGGGTAGTTGGGTGAGGTGAAGTAGCCTCCATCGGGCTCCTTTATCCAGGTCCCACACAGCCCAGCGGGTGTCACACCTGAGTTATTCTTCACTGGTAACACACACAGGCAGACTGATGGAACACCAGTTGGAAAACTGTATTTTGTTGTTTTTTTTAGTAGTTTTTTTAGAGTAGATTTGTTGCACGGATCTATAATTTTCTGGGATTTGGGACAGAGAAAGTTATCTTTACTTTTGTTATTTGAAATTATCTGAAATTTTGATTCACATAGCTGAATATTACATGAGCGTATGCAACTTTTTTGCCCATAGGCTTCGACTTATGTTAGAAGACAAGGTTAGGGTTTGATCTGATTTCATATCTCACGGGCAACAATAGCAACAATACCAGAAAGAAGCGAAAAGATCACGGACATCTGAAAATGACCTTGTTTTGTACAGAATCCAAAGATGTTAAATTTACACCAGTCAGGCCTTGAAATAAATAACGATAACACATTTGAGAGGTTGAAATTTTTTAAGTATTTGGCATTTTTCTGTCATAAATGATTTCAGCGCATGATCATAAAATAGTTGTTTGTTTGATTTTTTCTGGAGAACAAACCTGAACCACATCTCACTAAATTTTAATTAATCATTTCTTCAGGAAATCAAAATAATATGGAAAAAACGTATTATTATCCTGCACTGTAAAATCTTTACCTTAAAATCTATGTATTTTTTATTATTTCCATTGTCATAAGACTATACGGGAGTTTATTGATCACTTTGGGAGGTTCCCTCAAGGAAGTGGAAGAAAAAAATAACTGGAGGATGCGGGCATCGATCCCGCTACCTCTCGCATGCTAAGCGAGCGCTCTACCATTTGAGCTAATCCCCCGCGTGGTGAGATGTGCGACTTTTAATTTGAAAGAAAAGTGATTAAATTCTGTGATTACAGTTGTAATTACAGTATTTGGTGATTAAATGTATTATATTATGCTAACCCTCTAACTACTGTGATTTACTAAAATATACACCAGTCTCCAGTACGCCAGTAATAATCATTTACAGTAATGTTACTGAGTTTAACACGGTAAAAAGAAATGCAGATTTCACAGTAATTTAGTTTACAGTGTCTCTATAATGAGCAAATCCCTGCCATGGTGTATGAGTGGAGAATGAACAGAATCTCAGGCTGATACCTTGAGTTTTTGTTTTTGTGGCTGTGGCATCTGACAGCTCAGGTGAGATGAGGCTTGCTGCTAAAGCTGTGAGGAGAAGAGGGGATTCAAGATTATTCATTTATTTATTTTTTTTCGCTATTTCTCAGAAATCTGCTTATACTTCTGCTGAAAAAAAACTGAAATGATAAAGTGAATGAAACGAATTATCAACAAACGCATCAAAGAATGCAGATGGGATATAAAGAGAAGCATAAACGCAAGGTGTAAAGCAGAATTACATAACACGTACATACATATAATTATCCAACGACTTTTTCCATTATTAACTCAAACAAACAAGCAAACTTTGACGCGTTGCAGCTGTGAACTCACCGATGAGCAGCAGAAGTTTCTGCAGCATCTCTGTAGCTGAGGATGAGGAGCGACGGAAGAGTCTCTTACGATAATATTTATAATAATAAGGTCCGGGCGAGGCGCAGCCGTCAGATCCCGTCAAATCCCGTCAGTGGGAGAAATGCGTCCATCAGCCCATCAGCTCTTCCCACCACGCGCCACGTCGGACAGCTCCTCATCTCCATCTCTCGCCGAGCTCAGAGGATTACCGCTCCCGTCCAGCACTAACCTCCACATTGTTGCTCCACCTTTAGGCGGCATTAATCCTCTCAGGAGCTGCGCCCGGTGCACGAGATCCAGACAGCCGGCAGATGCCCTGATGCGCGCGCGTGTGTGTGCGCGCGCGCGCATCATTCACTTATAGCGCCTACATTCATCCTTCAGGGAGATCTACAGTAATCACCATCACAATTACAATTCAATAAAATCTTATCATTTCAACATGCATTATAAAACCTTTAACGTTTCAAAGAATTAAATACTGATTTCAGTTGTATTTACAGTATTAGGAGATTAAGTGTCCAATAAAAGTCAATTATATACTGTGATTTCTGTTGGGTTTACAGTATTAGGAGATTAAGTGTATTATAATGCTGTAACTCTGACTACTGTAGTTTATTGTAAGAACAGCAACAGCAATCTACTGTAATAACCGTTTACAGTAATGTTAATGTGTTTAACACAGTAAATAACTGAAGATTTCACAACAAAGTTTTACAGTGAATGTATTATATGCGTAAGTGTTACTTTTTTATCATTTTGGACCGAAGAAGTAAAAAAAAAACAAAAAAAAACGCTATATTTCTTTGAATTAAGATGAATTATAATCATCAACTTTCAAGTAGCCATCTTAACCCCTTGAACTCCAGCCCTTTTTTTAGGTTTAGGACATACCCATAGTAAGTAGGGTATGTCTCTCTCTGTTGGTCGACACAAAACGGCCATTTATTGATCTCAAAAAATTAAAAATTTTCATCACAAAACAGCAACAAAGAAGCACATTTTTTGTTAGTCAGCTTCAAACAAGCGACTTTTTACTGTAGTGTTTTTTGGCTGCTAGTTTACTGAGTTTTTGTCATAAAGCTACACTGATGGTACCGTTTGACTCGTCACAGTATCAGCTTTCATATGAGATGTCATTTGTTTGTATAACATGAAGTATCAGAGCTCTAGCCATCAAAATGTGGCGAGTGGGTTGGCTTTATGATCGTATACCGATTTTCATATTTGTTAATTAATTCGCTTGGTGTTGGAGTTGTGTTTGGTGTGTGTAAATATGACTTAAATGTGCTTGTAGTGGAGTTTCTCCTGTTTAATATGATGTATATCTTCACTATATTTGTACATGATTAGTGGAGCAATCCCCACAGGGGGACCCTGGAGTTTAATGGGCTTAAAGGCTCCATGTGTAAATGTCATGGATTAATATGTCTAAAGGTGATGAGACCAATGTTGTGTATTTTGTTGAATAGTGAACTTTCACAGTGGTGCAGTTCTCTCGGGGCATGTTTCAGTGCTGTTTAGTAGAAAAAAAGGATGTAAAAAGTAACTGTTGGTAAAGAAAGTTGGTGGTTTGGTTGGGTTTGTGTGGTTGATTAACATATATTTTTGTAGATGGACAAGACAGCAGGACAGCAGCAGTCTGTGCATGTGTGTGTGTTAGTGTATATGTAAGTGTGTGTGCATATGCAGCAGGCAGCAGTGGAAAGGGTCACGCTTTTCTGAAGCATACTGTAAACCACTGTTCCCTTTTCCCTCTCTGTCCAACACATCAGTATGGGGATCGCGTCCTATAGTGAGACCGACATGGAAAACCTTTCACCTTGCTAGCGTGGAATAAATGGATGACCTGCCCGCCCGCCTGCCTGCATGCGCTCATTGTGCATGACCTGAGTCTTCAAAATAGAAAGTATGGAGGTCAGGTGAGCGGTGGGATACCACCTGAGAAAAAGATGTGGATATCAACGGGACGCAGAAATGAAAAAGCAACATGCTACCATCATTGTGACTATTTCCTGCAGCCTGAGGGAAACGAAACAGCGCATAATCTTCCCAACAAGGCGGGAAGTAAAAAAAACGATAGCACTCCGATTCAAGCAGGGCGACGGAACGCTCATTTGATGATGATCCTGTTTACTGTTTAACAAAGGTTATTGTGCCCCGAGAGGAAGATGTGCATGTGTGAGTACAGGAGTGCAGAGTACAGATGTGCAGTAGTTCTCCTTGTACCACTTTTCGCACATAAACGGTAAGTCCGCATCATAACCTCATACGACCTCTGATGATGGAATCGTCACTGACCCCCGAGGACGTGGAAGGTCTAACATCCACTTTAAGACAAAGAGGGGGAGGGGGGGAGAGCTGCTTCAAATTCTGGGATGTCTTTCTTAATAAACTGCCTACCCTGGCTTTAAGCTGTTTCATGGTGCACTGCCATTTCATGCTTGTGATGATCAAAAATAAAACATGTTTAATTTAGTTGATCCGGAGTGAAAAGTAAGAGGCCATTGTTACAACCCTAGCAGCAGCACAGTAAGGGCGGTGCTAGAAGGCAGATTTAGCTGGAATAATAATAATAATAATAATAAATTATACATTTGATTTGAAAGCACCTTTCAAGACACTTGGTCACTGCACAGAAGATATAAAAACAGAACCAAGAAAGAAAAGACTGCATACAAAGTTGGAGGGAGTATGCAAGTCTAGACAGGTGAGTTTGAAGTGGGTTTCGACTTGGTTGAGCTTTGATTTGAAGATGTAAAGTTAAAGCAACACAATTGCAAAATTAAAGAGATAAAATTTATATAGAAATAATACAATAAAAATAACAAGCATAAAACAATCAAAATGAATAAATAATATGAAGTATATTATATGTAATATTGTGAGAACAATAGGGTTTTCAGTCTGTTTGGGGCCTTCCTGAGTCCATCAGGGGGTTGGCTCCAGCTCTCTACTGCATAATGACTAAAATAATAATGACTTCTCCTCGTGTGGACTTTGCCCTGGGCACCACTAGCAGTTCACTCCTTAGGGATCTAAGCTGTCTCACAGGGTTTTATACTGCTCATGCATATCTGTCATATACGGCCAATTCCATGTAGACACACTTTAAATAAGTAATAGGTCTTTTAAAATAAATGATGTGGCTTACTGGCAGCCAGTGAATTGGTGGTGCCGTCCCTGTTGATCACAACTCTTGAATAAGTTAGCGAAGCTTTTTTTAGGAAATCCGCTCAAAAAGTAGCTGCTGAAATTATTTTTTTGCTGGAGATAAATATGTGGATCATTTTTCATGGAAACACACACAAACATTTAACTAACTCTACACATGAATGATTTTAAATATGAACCATTTGTGCCCAATGAAACCTAAATAATCTGAAATGTGAATGATTTCATATTTTAATTTTTAAAAATTACGTGATAATTAATTTTACAGTAAAATTGAGGATATCACACTAGAGCTTCTGACAACATTTCTAAAGTCTTTAACTTAGTAGATACAGATGGAACAAAGGTTAGCTGCGACTAATAGTCAGCTTGTAATCTATACTGAGTTACAGGAAGATTGAAATGTGATGAATTTTAATATAAAATATGTAGTTAAATAAGTGAACAATATGAGCTTAAGTGTTAAAAGGATTTTCATTTCATATTTTTTAAACCTCTCGCTACCTTTCAAACATCCCATCTTCCAGCTCCAGTTCGAAGATGTGAACCATGCAAACATTTTTCTGAGCGCACTGACTTTCATGCCAATCAACACAACACGGTGCAGCATGGTGCAGCCATGTCTTCGGTGCCTCTAGCCCGCTTGTTTGCATCTTTCAAAAGCTCCTTGGGTGTGGTTGTCAGATTTTTGCACTTCAGCCAACAATTCTTTGCTCGCTGCCTCTGGGTCACTTCTTAGCCTGAAGACAACATCAGATCTAATAAACTCATGAGTCGTAGGAGGTGCTGCGGTGAAGTGGCTGCAGAGAGCTGCCCCAGTTCCACACTGACTAATGTGACATTTTCACCCAAGCTGCTCCACGACTTGTCATCAAATGAGTCCTTGCTGAGACAAAAAATACTAACAAAATCAGTTTATCTGACACAAATTAGGCACATTCAATGACAAACTGATTCTATATGCAGACTCCAGTAGCTGCTGACAGTCTGGACATGCTGGTAAGACCAGTCTCATGGATGGGCCCTGAACCTGACACGCGCTCTCTGCCTGTCTGTCTATCAGCGGTGTCAAACAGCACAGCCTGGGCCATCACCTCCATCAACTGTTCACCCTCCTCCCCTCAGGCAGGAGGCTGTGTAGCCTCGGAGCTCCAACATCAAGGCTGAGGTGCAGCTTCTTCCCTGAGGCTCATTAAATCTGCACCATAAACTGCCTGCTGTACTTTACAGAACTTCATATCAATGCTGCACTTTACCCTAATGTGTTTTTATATATTGCTTGATTATATGTTTTTACTAATGCCTTTTACGTGTTATTTACTGTCTATTTATTATTATATAATTATTATTTTTTAAGATGTTCTTAAGCATTAAACAATGTCTGCATCTGTTTGAACTTGTTCCCCCATTTGAATGCATGCAGAGTGCTCTCACGTTTTTTTTTTTTCTTCTAGTGAATGTGGCTAAAAGAACCTTCATTTTGGCCGGAGTGCAGTGGTCAGGTTGCCACGGAGAGTTGGAGAGTTCAAGGGCTCAGATTCACCACATGTTAAGAGATGTGACTTTCTTGTCTTTGACTCATTTCAGATTGTGAGGTTGGGTGCGGTGACTGGACTGCATGGATCAGCTGTAATGTCACTGTTGCATGGGAGGCTTGCTCAAGGCTGTGGTTGGGTTTTTCACCAGAAATATCTTGCTATTCCAGGAGGGGGCAGCAGAGGCTTGTAGAAGAAGAATAATTTATTACTTTTTACACTTTTGATTAACTGGTGTAGAAGAAAGATTGTTTATTATCTGTATATTGTATGAGACTCCCAAGCTCCTCATTCCTGATCATTTATTTGTAATTCAGTGTTGCAGAGCACACATGAACACATGAAGCAGGTCAGACTGTGTCCTGAACTTGGTGCCAAATGACCCTTCAATTAATATTGAACCACACACATTGCTCATGGTGTTAATGAGCAATGTCTACTATAAAGGGAGTATTGTTCAATTAAAAAATATGTTATTTCTTTCATCAGGAAATTGAAATTTCGTATCTCTATACATCTTGGAAGTAAGTAAGCTTGTGCCAGAAATCCCTATTCAGATTAAAAAAATGTGACAGTAAATCATGTGAATTATAATGTTGAATTATAGCTGAAGCAATTATGTAATTAATCAATTAATTCATCATTTATTTAGCAGTTATTTAAATATTCAATTCATCTGTTTTATGTAGTTTTCAAAGTTTCTGTTGGACAGAACAAGCAATATGGAGACATGGATTTGGGCTCTGACAGATATGCATAGAAATGTATCTCTCTTTTATTATTTATTTCAGGGTCAAAATTAACTGATTAACTGAGTTGCAGCCTGTGCCAGAATCACCATGAAGGCAGTGTTCAGCCTTCTCCAGTATATGTGTAACATCTACCTGAAACCATTCCTTCACCCGCTTCTTCCTTAAAGGTACAGTGTCTCGTTTTTGGCGCCATCTAGTGGTGAGGTTGCAGATTCCAACCAGCTGAGTAACAGAGGATTCAAGAGCCATTGTTTGGTTTGTCCCTTGTGGGCAGGAGTAGAGGAAGTACTGAAGTTTAATACTTAAGTAAAAGTACCAACAGCCTGCAAAATATTTACTCAAATAATAGTAGAAGTACTGCATAAAGAATCTTATTAAAGTAAAAGTAACAAGGACTTACTTTTAAATTTACTTTAAAGTATAAAACTATCTATTGTATAAAAAGTACACAATAGATTGTCAGTCTTACAAGCAATATATGTGTAATAAAAATTGACATCAATATTGTGTGTGCTTTCTGCAATACTGGGCATACTCTTACTTCGAATTCCATGAATAAGAAGTTATTTACTAATTTACCATTAAGACATGATATATGATATATGAAAGGCCATGCACAATACACACATTTCTGGGCTTAACCTGTCACCCTCATGTCTAGTTTAAAACTAGAATAAACATCATTCATTCAGTGCAAAAGGTAGATCTTAGAATAAGAAGCAATAAAAGACATGAAATGAAAATTTGACCTTGTAGAGTAATGTTGTAGAGTAAAAATAAGTATGCATTATTATTTTTACTGAGGTAAAGTACAAAAATTAAAAAAAAATACCTAAATACAGTTACAAAGTAAAAATACTTCCATTGCACCAGTGGTTGTGGGCTACTGTAGAAACATGGTTGTGCAAACATGGCCGGCACTGCACACACTGTACCTTTAACTTTAACATATGTTACTGTAGAATTTCATGTTCTGTTTTGTCCCAATAAATGATTAGATCTCTATTTACTTTGAAATGAAACAGTTGGAATACATATCGAACTCAATGATGACCTTGATGACGTTTTCTGTTTGAAATGTACCATGCATACTGCAGACCAAACTACCTGAATGTAATCGCGTTGAGTGTGTGACAAACGATTATTAGTCCACTCATGCAGCTTTAGCCTGAGCAAACATCATGCATGACGTGTTGCTGGGACTTACATGTTTCCATTATATGCGTTATATTGCATTGTACATTTCCCTCCATTTAGCATTTATACCTTCGTTGGGAATTTAAAAGAAACGATCCTCTGTGCGCTGGTGTCAGAACAGAGCATGTTGGAAATAGCACGCACACAGAAGCCACAAACGTTCACAAATGTTCTAGTGTAGGCCTACGTAAGGCAGATGAATCAGTGCTTTGTGGTTGTGTGACAGTGGGAATACTGGCCACCCTGCTGCTACTGCTGCTGCTGCTGCTCCTGCTGCTGCTGCTATTCTTGTAAGACAGCAGCATAAAACCGGATGTTATCTCTTGACACGTTCAACCATCAAAAACAGAGATCACACCAGACAGGGGTCCAGAGAATGACTATAATAACCACTCATACCTTTTTTGGACACTGTCCAGATATGACTGATTTAAATTCAATTAATAGTTGACTATAGGAAAATGAGGTAAATGCCAAAACTGCAAGTTGGCTTCTTAGTATGCATCGTGGTTTCTCATCAGAAGGTCAGATACTTCCCTGGATGTTTGTGCAGCATCTTTAGGGTGCAGCCTGATTTCTTTTACCAGTTTTTGTCAGTGTCTTCCTGTTTAATAATAATAAAAAAAAAACTAGAAACAGCGCAATACAACAGTACAACATAATATTTGCAACAGGAGAGTTGACTGCCCTCACAACATCCACAAGTTTAACTTCACGTCACTTTGAGCGTGATCAGGTCCGCTCCTCAAATAGATCAGCCCTGGAGTTCCACCAGATTCCTGCCGGCGTGCGTGCGTGCGTGTTCGTGCGCGCTGGAGGTGGGGGTGCAGCAAAGGGGGCGCAACTGCCCCTCGTGGAGGCGTGGTCGGCCGCGTTGCGCGTTGCTAAGCGCAAATTTGGCATATAAACGCAAAATGAGCAGCGGTCCCATGCAGCCAGCAGCGCACTGTGCGACCCTGAGGAATTCAGCAGGTACATAAAGACATTTCTGAGCTCTCTGTCTCCCAGCGTGGATGTACAGTCTGAAAGAGACGCGACTGCCCGCAGCTCATTTAGTGTGATGGATGGTACTGAAGGCTCCCTGGATTGGAAAATTATCATCCTGCAATAATCTCGTTTTTCGTTACTTTTGTTTTTTGGGTTTTTTTTACATCTGGAATATTGCACCTGGGAGATATTTCTGATCAGTCTGATCAGTTTTAAAGGTAAACCTGCATCATAAACTTATCATAATACCATTAAGGACTTGTTGTGTGACTCATAAGGGACTGACAGGGACCTTATTTTACTTTTTGTGTTGTAAAAAGTGATTTTATAGTCTTTTTTATACAATATGTTTTATCATAAGGCATGCTATATACATTTTTGTAATATTAATAGAATAAGAGTTCATAAAAGAGGACCTCATTGGTTTCACATCATACAACTTGAAATGCTGAAAACCTCCTTGGATATTCCACTGAGCACATATAGTACAGTAACTCGCTCATGCGCACTAAATCTAAAACCTTGTGGTCTGTAACATAACGTGTGAAAGCTTACTTTACACTGGTGCCACTGTGTGTAGTGATGCAGTGACCTGCAGATGCACTCAGGGCACTCAGAGTTGTATTGGACTCACTGTTTGAAGTAAAGGTCCCTATAATTATAGCATTATTAGAACAGGGATAGAAAAAAAGAAGATTTAAGGTGCCCTTGGCCTCCTAAATTCAGATGGTTAATTGTAAGCACGCTTCAAACAGGGAGCGGTTTAAGATTGGCATAAAAACTGACATAAAGCATAATTTACATGTTTTTTATTGAAGCAAATGTCAAAAAAGGAGAGTGCATGTACTCTCTAATAGGCTGTGCATTGGTGCAACATTACATATGAAAGAAAATGCTTGTTTGCAACAAGTCACCGGTCTGTAAATCAGACTCAAATCTACCTCAACATTCACTTTCTGTTTTTTGCAGGCAACAAAGATTATTCGTCACTCAGCAGCAGTATTTCTCCCGACATGAAGCAGCCTCTTCAGTTTCCAGGCTGGTTTAGAGCAGTGAGCTTGTTCCTGTGTTTGACCCAGACCGTCGTCTCCATGGTCCTCACCAACTCCACCCGACTCGAGTCCATCCTGGACAAGTACAGTGACCGGGATGAGGAGTGGTGGAAGACCAGGTCCAGGGGAAAGAGGGCCATCACCGAGGGAGACATGCATCTCATCCTGGACCTGCACAATAAGCTGCGCGGACAGGTCCACCCTCCGGCCTCTAACATGGAGTACATGGTAAGTGCTGAGGACATGAGATGTGTTTCTCATGCTGGTAAGTCTGTTTAAAAATCCTGGAACACGCTTTATCATTCCAAACGTTTTCAGCCCTGCAAATTGATGAACAGTCCCAGTCAGACGGTTAAATTCCTTGTGTTAAACAGATGCTAAATCTGTTCATTTGAATTAACTGTTGGCTAAATCCATCCTTGATTTTCCAATCATAGCAAAGCAACCACAACTTTAGCATTTGGAGGGTAGTGTCTAGTGCTGCAACTGCCAACGATTTAGTATAAATTATGAATTTAACGATTAATTTAGTGGTTTGGTTAATAAAAAATAGTTTATATATCATTTACAGTTTCCCAAAGTTAATGATGCACCCTAAAATGTCTTTTTTTTGTCCAGACCAACAATCCAAAACCCAGAGATTATCAGTACTATTATAGATGACTACAGAAACCAAGACAATATTGACCAGAAAATAATCAGATTTGAGAATCTGGAATCGGAGAATTTGGACATTATATTCTTAAAAATGACTCAAATTGACTAACTGATTATCAAAATACTTGGCCATTAATGTAACGGTTGGCAACTAATCGAATAATTGACTGATCTATGCAGCTCTAGCAGTGTCCCTTTCCCATGTTAAAAAAAACAAGAACAAATTCATCCATCCACCCATCTACAGTACATCAACAGTAGCTATGCATCTAGCTATCTTACTGCAGTAGCTGTAACCTAGTTTAATGAGGTTAATTCTTTTGGATAGATGTTTCGATACTTATATATGCATTTGGAGGCATGACTTCCCCTGTCACAAGATGGCGGCTGCATTGACACAATGGCTCCAATGGACAGCAGCAGTGAAGGCGGCATTTATGTGTACATACTGTAGCTATGGAATGAGAAGCTTGCTTTTGTCTAA
The DNA here is from genome assembly GCA_030544235.1 of Lepturacanthus savala. Taxonomy (NCBI): domain Eukaryota; kingdom Metazoa; phylum Chordata; class Actinopteri; order Scombriformes; family Trichiuridae; genus Lepturacanthus; species Lepturacanthus savala. The sequence continues at coordinate 18,109,055 of CM060461.1, forward strand.
ATCAAGTTTCCAAAATTACTAAGTTATTTGTTATTTATGTAGTAAATCTACCATTGTTGCCATTAACTGTATTTTTCCCTTTTGATAACTGAGAGGCAAAGCAACAGTAAGCTAACGAAGAGGTGCAGGCCTTTATTTTGCGTGCATGTTTTGTTTTTTTAAATCGTTAAACAACTGGCCGATAAGCGCTATCCTTTTTCTCTCTCCCCTAAAGAAAGAGAGGTAAGGAAAAGGAAAGGCAGAGAAAATGAGCCCTGCAAACCAAAGCCACCGTCTGGCAAGCTCCAGCCTCCTGCTTGCCCGCCCTCGCTGACCCTGGCCCAGATCCAGCATTCACCCCCGCAGTGTTGTCCTGCCCTCTACCTCAACCATCCTGCCCTCCCTCCCTCCCTCTTCCTGCCCTGCGTCTCTCACTCTATCACTCCATTTCTCCTCTCGCTGCCTCTTTTTCTCCCTGCTTGGCTCTTTTGCCTTCTTGATCTTCAGCCTCGCAAGATCTCCCCCAGGCTTTTTCTCCGCCCTCCGCCGTTTTTTTTTTTTTTTTCGCGCTCTCCCTCGCCCCATCCATCGCAGTTCACTCACAGCCCTGGCCGACGCCAATGTTATCTTTTATTTGATCCTCCACGCATCTCATTTTGGGGGCCACAGCGGTGAATCTATTTCAAACATGTTGAGCCCCGCCGTTTGAAGTGCGGGGCACGGTAGTGTAAATGTATGTTATGTACACTAATCCAGTGTTTCTTTAGCGAGGGATACTATTACTGATGATAATGATGTGGTAAAGCCGAGTACTGATGAGGGCCGAGTATTTGGTTTTCAGATTGCAGGATTTAGAGGCCAAGAGGGCTGCGTGCACCTCATTGCAGCTTTGAGCTTAATTTCATACAAAAGCCATTCAGCACATGCCTTTAAAGCACTGTTGCGTCCGTTAATCTAAAACACGTCACTTCTTGCCCAGCAGATTTTCCAAAGAAACAGAACCTCTTTTAAAGGTTCCCATAATCACAACCACTTTCTATACTTTACATTGAATTACAAGCCTTTTACGTGAAGCATTTTGCATACTTTGAATTACAAAAACAAAGGGCGGCTTCTTGTTTTCTTCCACAATATTTTTCTTTGCAAAGAGCCGCCTCCAGAACGCGCCTTAAGTCCGACTGCTGCCAGACTGCACATCTTGCGCTTAGCTCTGTAGCAGAGGTGGTCCTGGCAGAAGGCTGGGAACAGGTCTG